>ML780565.1:125346-143324 GCA_009831015.1 Picea engelmannii | reverse complement strand
AAAAAAAAAAAAAAAAATTGCTTCTTAAAGCTATGAATGAACTCGTTGAAAAAAACAAGTAACTATTGTAATAGAAGACATAAATCCATAACCAACACAACAACTGCTAAACAAAAGTTTTTATTCAATGCACATATAATTTTAAAGAAATATGTTTCTTAGACTCCTCCTTCCCTATTGACTTTTGATATTCTAAATAGGAATGTTCATGATTGTTTGATTTATTTTGAGATTCCTTGAATGTCATGCAATATTTCGTTAGAAAAGGGGAAAATGCTAAATCTAGAAAATGCTCCACACATATCATTCAATTATATAGGTTTGGGTTTCAAGTTAGAGTAATTGGAAAAAACAAAGATGTATTCATTAGATTAGATTCCAATTTGAAATTTCAACAGTTCATTAACAAAGATGTATTCATTAGATTAGATTCCAATTTGAAATTTCAACAGTTCATTGACATAATTTTGGTAGATATACTAGAGGCCTATGGTTTATTTTTTACTAGAGACTAGTCCCAGAAATTAGATGGTTAATCCCAGAAATTGGATGGTTACTTTGCAACAAACTAGTCAAATTTGTGGTGAGTGTGGAAATTGTAACATAATAAAAAAAAAATTATGAAGAAAACTTGAAATATACTATTATTAATCTCAAAGGAAATAATGAATATGTTTTGTTTTCAAATTTTGTTCTTGGGAACTACATTTTGAAAACTAGTTTTGGAATTTTTAATGTAGAAACTTCAGATCTTCAACATAGTGAGAGTGGTGTTCCCCACCATAGATATGGATAAAACTACTAACCTAGAAATAGATACTAACATTTGGATATTGTTTTCCATTGTTGAAAATCATGGGAGGGAGGTGTGAGTTGCATTGTAATTAATTCTATAGGTAGACAACATTTAATCTCCCATAGATTATAATTTCAACACAATAACAATACAATTTAATATGAAGTATAGATTACAATTTAAACACAATAACAATACAATTTAATATGAAGCCTTACTTCAAGGACTTGGAAAATATATATAATTAAATGCTAAATTCATTCATGATTTTGGTGATTTTCATATGATAATGAGGTATATTAAAACTTACATTCCTTGCCATTCACCTCATTTAAAAAATTACTAGCATGAGGTTTGGAGTTTGATTCAGAAATTTGAAGAATTTAATATAATGTTCATTCCTTGAACTAGAAATGAAGAAGTAGATTCTTTAGCCAATGATTATTCTTGTTTGTGTCGTTTAGATGGTTTTAGAACTAATAAATTTAACGTTGCATTTATTTCGATGCCATCAACCCTGCACAACATTACAAAGAAAATTTTCAATCATGATCGACAAATTCCTAATTTTCCCACATGTGAAGGGACATTCTAGAATGTTTTTATAGATTGTGAGGAACATTCAAAATCTATTGAAAATATTCCTTGTGACATGAAAAACATGAAGACCAATATTACACTTGGGAATATTTTCATTCTAAAAAATTATTTGATGTTCACGATGAATTTAAAACAGAAACTAATGTTAAAATCCATAGTTCATCAACACAATATGAAGTGGTTAATTTGGGAGAGAACAATATTGAATGAATGTAAAGTTGGTATCATTTTGCACAAAATATTAAATATAGAAATACACCAAACTATTTAGACAATACAAAGCTAAAGATGTATTTTCTTGGACTTAGTATACATATAATACCGAAATAATTTAGTATAAAATCCAAGTGAAGAAGGAATGTAAACATTTTTACGCCGATAGGCGTACACCTATTGTTACGCCGATAGTTACGCCGATATGCGTACACCTATTGGAAATGGGCAGAATTAATGATCTTTTAACCTTATTTAACTTTAAACCCTAATCAGATGGATACACATTCAAGATGCTGGTATATTCTTAGTCGTCCTCCAAAATCAATGAACCATATTTATTGCTCATAACTTCTTTGCATTTATAAGGACATCCGTTAACATGTTTACTTTTTTACATTTACCTAATAATACTTAAAAAATTATTGTGCGCATATATAATTGACATGTTCAATGATTATTATGTATGCATGCCATGACCTCCACACATTCCATGACCTGAACCGCCACAGATTATGTGAGCATTTGGGAATTAAATTTTTTTACACAGAGCGGCATGCATGCATGCACGGGGAAGGGAGGTTTATAGACAACCACATGCACACACGACCTGAACCGCCACACATTCTTTGAGCGACCCATATGCATTCTTTGATCCACCCATTCTGTAAACATTTTCCAATTGAAGTTTTTTATTTAGACTCAGTCACATGCAGCGAAAAGAAGGATTATAGGAAAGAATTACACTGGCGATCTGTGCTCAAACTTTCTGGCCAAAGCAGTCGGTATTACAGTGGGGATCTACAGTTTTTTAAATTTATTGACAGCCGCATGCATGCTAGACGCAACCGCTTGCACGCTAATGTTTTCCTAATGCATATGTGCAGGTCTCTTCAGTATCTCAGCCCTCATCTCAAAGGCGGCAACATCAGTCTTGCACGAGCATTTGATTATCTAACTCGACAACTTTTTCTGGAATAGGTATGACTGTCTTATTCCATTTGAATTTCCCGAGCTTGACTTCTTTCATAATCGCCATTTTGAATTACTGTTTACGGTTTTGGGCATTACGATTCTCTCCACGGGCTCCATGGGCTGAAAGACTTGATTCAGATATTGAACATTGAAGCTTCGTTGCGCCTCCCTCCCAGGATGCCCCGAATTATTTCTTATTAATCAAATATAAATTTACATTTTATAAAACATGGCGTTTGGCACAATAGATGTATATGTGTGCGATTTTATTTTAAAAAACCCAACCCTCAGCCTTGTGGCTACATTTCAAGATATTAGATGTTGTGAGATGAATTTCAGATAATTTGATGGTTTATGGATGGGAGATTCTGGCGAAGAAATCTATAGGAAGTTCTCAATCACTTTTATAACTATTCCCTCTCTCTTTAAATGGTTGTTTTTTGGTTAATTTGATTTTCTGACCTTCTCTCTGCAAATGTTTTTTTTTCAATTTGATTTTCTGTATTGTTAAGTGTATGCTGAGTGTAGATTCAGAGACTGTGTTTCAAAGAACCAAAATGACTATGGCCAAGAAAATCGAGCCGAGCTGAGAATTTAAACATCAAGGAAACATCACAGAGAGGAGAAACATCTCTCACTTGGATGAAGGTAACACACAGGAGAAACATCAATCGTGCAACACAAATAGGTTAACAGATTTGTCTTTGTCACCTCGCGGAGCAGTGGATAGGAAGAATAAACAATTGCGGAACCCTAAACATGTACTTTATAATTGAATAACTATATCTTTGTTTGTTAAATATAGAATAATATCGGATTAACTATAGACTGGATCTATAAAAAAAGAATGGTTAATCTCTTGTATATAAACCACAAATTCAATTATCTGCCCCTTTGAAAATTAAGATTGGTTCATTCATATGGCCACTTGAAATATAGATTCATAGGGTATTTCATTGCAGGTGGAGATCCTTGATTTATTTTGTTCTATCAATAAATCGGTTCATTCCGCATTGAATTGATCAGAATTGGTTTTAAAATTAGCATACATGGATATGTGTTTAGGTACATTATAAATTAATAACTATAGCTGTTTTTTTAACTCAAAGCTGTTTTTTTTAACTCAAAAAGTATACCTATAGACTATAATCAATTATTAAAAAGAACGAGTGGTTGATCTCTGGTATATAAACCACGAATGTTATGGTCTGCCTCTCGGACAATCAAGATTGATTCATTCATATGGCCACTTGAATGATAGATTTGTGATATTTCCCGAGTATTTAATTGCGATTGAAGATTCTTGATTTATTCTATTCCATCAATAAATCGGTTCAGGCCCCATTGAAATCGATAGGAATTGGTTTTCAAATTAATACGCATCGATTGGTATTTAGTACTGCATAAAAATAAGACATGAAAGTTCTTTATGGACTAGTCAATACGTAAGGTTTTACTAATAATAAGGTAACATTTTATTAACAATAAGAGGCCAAATATTAAAAAACAAATTTGATTTAAAAAACCTTCACTGTAATTTGATTTATATTTGTGCATTTCAATTACCCATTTTGTGTGGGTGTTTCAATTAATGGTGGAATTGAATGCAAATCGTGATTGTGCAAGTTATTAGAGTTACGGTTATAAAAGTATAAACTATTTTAAACTATTCTTTTAGTTTTTTTTCCACTGAGCCGCCATTTTTTTACCAGACTTTCATGAGGTTTTAATATGAATAACAACCAAAAAAAATATTGTTAATGGGTATATGGGTATGGTCAGTGGATGTGAAGTGCCAGTTTCAACCTCCAACCTCCGGGTTTCAATCAACCATGCTTTGAGTGGGCGTTTCATTTAAAGTGGAATTGGATATGAATAGTCTTTGTGCAACTGCATAGGTTAATAGGGTTAAGGTTATAAAGTTATAAACAATTTAATTTTTTAAAAATTGTAAATATATGTAATTTTGTATTAATTAAATACAATTTTGATATAATTAAATTTTATTTTTAATATAATTATAGTATAATTAAATATAAATTTAATATAATTAAATCTTATAAAGTTTCAAATAATTTAATCTTTAAAATTCGTAAATATATTTAACTATACATTAATTAAATATAATTTTAACTAAATCTTTAATATATTAATCAAATATAAATTTACATTTTATAATTTCATATTTTTAAAGGTTATTATTATTTTGTAAAAAAAATTAATCATTTTGCCTTATAATTATTTTCTAAATTAAATAATTTTTTTTTTTAAATTCTAATTGTAATTGATTAAATAAAATTTTATCATTAAAAAAATTGATCCATTTCAAATGATCGGTGTTTTTTATTTATTTAATTTTAAAAATCAATTAATATCTTACATTGTACATTAATGTAAATTGATACTTTAATTTATATTAATGTAATAATGTGTTTTTAATATAAGCATTGCTAAGATAAGAACAAATTCTCGGGAGCTCCATAGTGAAACTGGACATTGGTCAATTCCTAAAACGCCATGGGATGAAAGAGTGTGTCACCTTTGTGACACTGAGAAGGTTGAAGATGAAAAACACTTTCTCTTAGATTGTCCATCCTATACCCATATTAGATCTCATTTTCAAAATATTGATCACACTACCAACCTTCCTAACCTCTTAACTCAACAAAAGTATGGCAATCTTGGAAAGCTTCTCTTAATGCTTTTCGAGCACATAAACAAAATTCTAAAGAATCACAAGTAATCAATGTCTTTAGAATCAGTCACATAATTCTTTCTATCAATGTCTTTAGAATTAGTATAAATTGTCATATGCAACGGGTAAAACAAGTTGATTTCCTTTAACTGTTCTTAGGAAAAATATAAATTATCATCTATAATGTATAAATCAAGTAGATTTGTTGTCAATGAGATTAGAACAATATAACTCATCATGTACAAAGATCCATATGATTTGTTATAAATGCTCCTATAATAACTATAACTCATTAAATAATTTGTTTCTACAATGCGACGAACATAGTGTTGAGTCTTTCAATTTGACGAACATTGCATCGAGTTTCGCAATTTAACGGACATAACCATACTTTTGCAATGTGAGGAACATGACTTGCCATAACCATATTGTCGCAATGTGACGAGCATAACCATATTGTTGCAATGTCATGAGCATGACTTACCATAACCACATTATCGCAATGTGACGAACATAACCATATTGTCACAATCCGACGAACATGAATGGCCATAACTACATTATCAGAATGTGACGAAGAAAACCATATTGTCTCAATCTGATGAACATGACTGGCCATAACCATAATGTTGCAATGTGACGAACATAACCATATTGTCACAATATGACGAACATGAATGACCATAACCACATTATTACAATGTGATGAACATAACCATATTGTCACAATCTGATGAACATGACATGCCATAACCATATTGTCACAATGTGACAAACATAACCATATTGTCGTAATGTGATGAACATAGCCTCTCCATCGCAATGTGATGAACATGACCATATTTTTCGCAATGTGACCAACATAGCCTCATCATCGCAATGTGATGAACATAACCATATTGTTCACAAAGTGTCAAACATAGCCCTATCATTTCAATATGACGAACATAGCCCCGCTATCTTTATGTGACGAATATTGCCATATTGTCACAATGTGACGAACATAGCTTTATTGTCGCAATGTGACAAACATCACCATATTTATGGAATGTGACGAATATATCCTCGAATATTGCAATGTGACGAACACAACACTGAATCTCTCTATTTGACGAACATAGCACTGACTCTCGGAATGTGAGGAACATAACCATATTTTCACAATGTGACGAACATGACTTATGATAACCATATTGTCGCAATGTGACGAATATAACCATATTGTTGCAATGTCATGAGCATGACTTGCCATAGCCACACTATCCCAATGTGACGAACATAACCATATTGTCCCGATCTAATGAACATGAATGGCCACAATCACATTATCACAATGTGACGAAGAAAACCATATTATCACAATGTGATAAACATAACCATATTGTTCACAATGTGGCCAACATAGCCTCATCATCGCAATGTGATGAACATAACCATATTGTTCATAATGTGTCGAACATAGCCCTTTCGTTGCAATATGAAAAACATAGCCCTGTTGTCATAATGTGATGAATATTTCCTTATTGTCACAATGTGACGAACATATCTTTATTGTCGCAATGTGACAAACATAACCATATTTCGAGAATGTGAAGAATATAGCCTTGAATCTTGCAATGTGACGAACATAGCACTGAGTCTCTCCATTTGATGAACATAGCACCGAGTATCGCAATGTGACGAACATAACCATATTTTTGTAATGTGACAAACATGACTGGTCATAACCATATTGTCGCAATGTGACAAACATTATACCATATTGTCGCAATGTGATGAACATGATTAGCCATGACCACATTATCGCAGTGTGACAAACATAACCATATTGTCACAATGTCATGAACATAGTCTCGTCATTGCAATGTCATGAACATAACTATATTGTTGTAATGTGACGAACATTGCCTCATCATGCCGATCCGATGAACATATCCTCATTGTCACAATGTGACACAAATATCATGTCATCATAATCTCACAAAAAATGTCTTGTCATCATAATGTGACGAACATAGCCCTGTAGTTGAAATAAATGTCATGTCATCGCAATGTGATGAATGTATGAAATTTAATTTCATCACATAGCCATACGACATATGATGAACATATGACATTTATGTTCATCACATAGTTATTTTTTACTTAAATGTCCTATCATCTCCATGTGATGAACATAGACCCATCATCGCAATATCCCCTTCATCGTCAATATGTGACAAACAATATACAATTATCGCAATGTGATGAACATAGTCACATCGTCGCAATGTCATGCAAATATCATGTCGCCATAGTGTGACAGAAATCTCGAGTCATCGCAATCTGACAAACTTAGCCCCTCCCTCTCTATGTGACAAAAATAACCATATTGTTGCAATATGACGAACGTAGGCTCGTCGTCACATTTCCATCAACATAGCTTCGTCGTCGCAATGTTACGCAAATATCATGTCCTCATAATGTGACAAACAATTCCAAATGTTGTTATCTTAATGTCATCCATAGTCTTGGTCAACGATGGTCATGGGCAACCATGGTCACTTATGGATAAGAAATAGAAAATATAGTTAACCATTGTCAACCATGGTCATGGTCAACCAAGTTCAACCATAGTGAAGGTCATCCAAAGTGAACGCCAACCATAATGAAGGTCTATAGAAGTTAATCATGGTGAAGGTCTACAGAAGTTAACCATGGTCATGGTCATGGTCAACCATAAATAACCATGATCATGGTAATCCAAGGTCAACCTTACTTAACCATGGTCATGGTCAATCATAGTGAACCTTTCCTTCCCAAAGTGAACCATGTTAACTTAACCATGGGCATGATCAACCATAGTCAAGTATCATCATTGTAAATTATTGTATTAATACTTCAATAATGTATTATTAATGTATTACTACTTTAGTAATGTATTTATTCAGGTATTGATACTTTAATAATGTATTATTAAAGTATTAAGACTTTTTTAATGTTTTAATTATTTAATATTAATGTTTTAGTGTATTAATATTAATAAACACATTATTAATAATGTATTTAGTAATGTATTATTACTTTAATAATGTATTATTTATGCATTACTTTATTAGAGTAATAATACTTTAACAATTTATTGATGTATTAATTAATTAATAAATACATTATTAATGTATTAGTACTTTAATCTTTTACATTATACATTAATGTATTAGTTAATTAATACATTACATTATTAATGTTTTTTATTTATATAACAATATTCTAAAATGGTTTTAATGTATTTTTATTTTATTATAATATTAATAGTTTAATAATATATTATTTAGTATTGCAAATTAAAATATTTATTAATTTCATTAGTACATTACATTATATGTTCATGTATAAAAAAATTATTTTATAAGTTACGTTAATTTAATTATATACTTTACATTATTATTAATCAATTAATACATTACATTCATACAATACATTGTTTTAATTAAAACAATGTATTGTTTTAATACTTTAATTTATAAATTACATTAATTTTTTAATACATTTAATATGTTTATTTACTATTTTATACATTAACTTTTATATCATTAATATATTATTTAATTAATACATTAATGTATTATCCCATCAATATATTAATCTATTATTACTTTATTAATGGTTTAATGTTTTATTAATATATAAAGTATGTTTTATTATATTAATATTATAATGATTATGATGATGATTAACATCCATAATTGAATAATATAATACTTTAATGTATTTTTAATTTATTCAAGTTTTATTAATGCTTTATTATTTTAATATATTATTGTAGTTTTAATGTATTATTATTTTATTTACCTATTGTTAAGACTTTATTAATGTATTTATAATTTTACAACGTATTAATTAATTAATTAATATAATACATTAATAAGATATTTATTAATTAAATTATTGTATCATTAATACATCACATTATACATTATAATATTGATACTTTAATTCATACATTACAGTGAGGTATTAATTAATCAATACATTAATACTTAAATATATTAATTTAATGTTCTTTTACATTATTAGTATATTACTTTATAATTAATTTAGAGACTTACTTATTCTTTATTAATTTATTTGTAATATATTAATGTATTAAAATTTTACTAATGTATGAAAAATGTATTGTATTTACTGTATTAATTTATTTTTGATTAATGTTTTATTTTTTTAATTAATTAATACCTTTAATTATACATGAATGTATTAATGTAATGTGTTAATACTTATGAGTATATATTACAATAATGTAAAAAATAATTAACAGATTAATTATGTAATTATATATTAATGGTTGATCCTCACGCAGGTCGACCGTCAACTAGCAACAACCACTTTATAAAAGTGGTTGATATACGCCGATCGGCGCCATTAGTTTGAAAAGGTGAATAAATGGTGCCGATCGGCGTATATCAACCACTTTTATAAAGTGGTCATTGCTAGTTTAATATACTTTTGAATTAGTTTCTAGTTTTGAAATGTTTTCTTTTCTATATGAATTATTTAATTAAAATGGATTATTTAGTTTGGAATATACTTTTGAATTAGTTTCTGGTTTTGAAAAGCTTTCTTTTCTATATGGATTATTTAGTTAAAATGGATTATTTAGTTAAAATGGATTATTTAGTTAAAATCAAGTTTTAGTATCTAAAGAAAATAGATGGGAAACTACTTTTCATAAGAAATTGGGAATATTTTCTTATAAATGAATGTAATTTGGTCTTATTATTAATGATGCAGGACAAACCTACTCTATAAATTCATTTTTTTGAAGAAACCTAGGGGGAATGTTTATTTTTATGAAGGGATATATTCTCTAATGTTAATTTATTAAAATGATGATTAATTTGTAACTATTCTTGAATGTATGAGAACATTAGAGGTCTTAGTTGTTAGAGGTTGCATGTAACATCTTGCTCTTGTGAACACATGTTATTGACTTATTCTTTGACGACACCTGTGTGCAAGTGATTCGGTTTCAGTATATGCATGTTTGTTCACTTATAGATTCTTGTGATGATGTTGATGGATTATCATGTTATGTTATTTGATATCTTTGTATTGACAGATGCTATTGACGAGTTTCCCTTGAGTATGCAGGACACTTGATAGATTGAGGATGTCACTGGCATCAATAGACCTCCTTGGACTCTGGATCGAGTCAGGGAGTGGACTGTATTGGTTTGGGTATTTTTATTTATGCATATGTGACATATGATCAGGTATATTATGATATTGTTTATAGATCATTAACAATGTTTCGTTTATGGATGTAGGCTGGCGAGTTCTTGCTAATAAGACTCACATAAGGAGTAAAGGGGGCATGCACATCAACCAGATATTAAGGGATAGGTCTAGAAACAATCCTTTTGCAACCTACTATCACTCCCACCGTGGCTCGAATTGTAAGTTAATGATTACCTAGTTTGAGAGATCCACGATGTTGTGAGGGCACACTGAGACAGTCGCTCACAAAGATTCTAACGGGCGTGCAATAAGGCAATGTTTTTATTCCTCGGAGGTCCTTAGTCTCTTACAAGGCCGTCTGAATGGAGTATAGACTCCAACGGTTGGAAACATACCAAAACCAATCAAAGGCGAGTGGCACCCTTGGAGTACGTAGTGCGTATTGAAGGGGCATGTTGCGTAATTAAAATTTGAATCTAAGGAGAGTGGCACCCTTGGAGAATTGAGTGTGTCTTGAAGGAAACGTCACAAAATTTTAATCTTTTTTTTTTCAAAGAATCTAGGTGGCCTAGAAAAATTTGCGCAAATGTTAAACCTGGTAAAATCTTGAGCACCAACTGCATCAATTATTTATTAATTAATAAACTAAAGAATTAATTTGTTAAGAATAATCCCTAAGGGTCTAGGCATTTGCAAATAAATATTTAACTAAGACTAAGTCTAAGTGAGTGAGAAGATTAAAAACTAAAATTTTAAATTAAATGATGAGGGGACGAATTAAATCAAATTAAGACTCAATGAAGACAAAAATAAATCCTACGGAATGATTAATACACTTGTGAAAGTAAATACTAAATTAGAATTTTATTGGAGAAATGAATAAAGCATAAATGTGTAAGCATAGAAATGTATCTAGTCTTGTCTAACTAAAGAACTTTCATAAATTAAACACAACACATTTTTAGAAAGATGTCAATGATTAAAAGAGAAATAGGCGGAATAAAGGGACAAATAGGAGTGATTTTAGGAGAGTTTTTAGGATGGGTGAGGGAAATTGAGTTTTAATTTAATTAAATGGGGATTTATTGGTGGAACTAAGGGAACATGTGGCAAGTGTATGGGGGAAGTAAATCCTAATTAATTTAAATAAATAAATAATGTGCAAACATAAAGTGGTCACTAAGAAAAATTCTATAAAATAAATGGTTGAGAGGAGGAATGGAGCATGACTGGTATGAGTAAGGTTATGCTGTAAAAATTCTGACTGGTTTTACTTGTGAGAGTTGGGATACCCAACACGAGAGAGGGAGAGGGGTATCTCTACCTTGTGAGGCAAGTTGGGAGCTAGAGTATTTTGGTTGTGTTTTGTGTGGCCCATTTGCAGCTCAGGGGGCTAAGGGGGAAGAACAGTACCCCTCGCATTGGCTAGGAGGTATCGATGAAGTATTCATGGTTAGCAAGCGGGGAGCTAGACAGAGCACAAACATGGAATAACAACTTCAGATTCTTTGCCTTCGGTTACAATAATTCTAAGTTGAGATTGAATTCATTAAGTTTAAAATTAAATTGTATTTTATTTATATTGAATAGGGTGGATGATTATGTAGTAAAAGATATGATGGAATGTATTGAAAAAAAAAAAATTGACCTTGAAACCCATTTCCCTAGTAGCGATATTCTTGTAGTGAGTTCTCCCATAAAATTTTTATTTCTCCAACCACACTATGCACCCTTACTTGGAAAAAAATCCTAAATCGATCCTCCTCCTGTGTCGATGATCCTTCTTGACAGAACTCGGGCCTACCTGGTGCGCCCTTCCATTTCTCTTTACCTCGAAGAATTTTGAGTGGATAAAAGCACCATTCCTTGCCCTTTTACCTTGACCAAATCATATGCTTAGTGTGTAATGCCCCTCCTTGCTCTACATTTTTATCTAAACTATACATCGTTTCTTTTCCCCTTTATCAATTCTGCCAGCATGATAATATACCATGTGAATCCAATCGGTTATCTCTGTGTACTTACCAAGAGGTTTACCCTCATTTGACACCATCCTCATCCATGTAAATTTCCATGTTGCACTGTGTTTTTTTCTTCCACCAGGAGGTTCACCCTACATTTGAGAAAAATTGCCCAAGGATTTGATCTTTTACCTCAACGTTTTTATTGATTTTTTTCCAGCAATTTTTGTGCTCTTTTTCCCAAAGAATATCATGAGAAATGCCCAACAAATTTTTTGATCCTTTCTAGTGATTTTTCGTGATCTTTTTTGACACAATACTAAGCATTTTACTTGTCTTTTGTTTTCTTTTTTCCTTGGTACTCAGCGAGTTTACCCATCTTTACTCAACAATTATTGCCACCCTTACTCAACAATATTTACCACCTTTAATCAGTGAATTTATGCCTCTTTTCTCATCGTTTTTGTGTTTTTTCCCTGTGTTTTTGTGGAGAGTTCGGAGTTGTATGCTATCCTCCATTGCCTAGCGATTTTTACATATTTTACTCCCTGCGTGATGGGTAGAGTTCCCACTCTGTGATTTCATTTTTAGCAAGGGAAAATGACAAGCGATTTGTGATTTTTACCATGCAATCTCCCTCAACGAATTTCGTGGAACTGTGAACGTCTTACTGGGTCATTCCTGGATTCTTCCAAAGAATAATAAGTCAACCTGATCTTCTATCTCATTAAGCAGACCTAGATTTTTTCCTTTGAATCCGCGTGTATAGAGATAGGTAAATCAATTGGGAGTGAACTTGGGCTCCTAATGCAATGATCGCTTCAATCTCTTTAAATGATTTGCAACCTGGTCTTCTAGTATTTCAGTTTAAGTGTGACACCCTTTGGTAATTGGTTTTTGGCTATGCATTCTGGCTTTGATTTCTTAATGTTCCACTTAATCATGATAGGTCTTGAGGGTGTAGTGGCACCACTGCAAACATTGTACTTGTTATAGTAGCTTAAGGTAATTGACGAGGATCGTTGGACCTTAATGAGCCAGATTGGAAATTACTATAGATGGTTAGAGTAGATCTCTTGTTATAAGGTCTGGCTTGTGCTCTTGCAATATTATAAACCCTTATGTCTTTCTCTCTAACTCCTTGGCCCTCAGTTGTTGCTTAAATATATATATATAAGTATAGTGGTATATCTAGTTAGGTTGTGGTTATGTTGGAATGCCTTATAGGGGGTTTATGCATCATTTAGATTGTTAAATGTTTGGTGGTTGGGCTATTGTCGAACATTCCCTAAGTGGTGTTGTGTCCATTAAAATGATGTATATTCTATAGGAGATTTTTATCGCTTCTAGAATAATTGATGATTAAGTTGATTAATGGATTAATTAATGTTTGGTTGATTATTTTAGTAGGAATTACGTTCGTTGATATGATGATTTATATAGGTAGATAATCTTACGTCTTAAAATTAAATGTTGATGTATGATTCCTAATTGAATAGATAAAATGCGCGCATTGAATGATATTGATTATGTTTAATTCGGTAATTAGATCTCATGCACATCTTGAAAATAATGAGGATTTATTGTTGTATTCAGTAAGTGATTACTTGCGTGCCTTGAAGTAAAGTAGATGTATGCTTGCACCTTGAAAATGAATTTAAGTTCGTTATACTTGAGCCTTAGAATAATGTTTTCATATGATTGATTTATTAATTATATTCTCTTGTGCCATGTCAAATAAATTAGATTTCTCATGCGTATTGAATGTTATGGATGTATAAATGATTGAGTAATTAAATTCTCCCGTGGCATGAACAATAACAATTTGATTGTTGAGCTAGTTGGTTTTCAGACTTGATTCTATTAGTGGGATTTAGAAACCTCCTTGTTCCTTAGAATAGTCGCCAACCTTGAGACCTTAAATGGTCAAAATCAATTGGATCCTAGGCTTGAGCATTTCTTATGTGTCCTGGAGGTCCTAACCCCTCAGAGTAGGTTGGGAGGGTAGTATATTATGTCATCTTGAGGTTATATTGATGTTATCGTTATGTTATCTCATGTTATCCTTGTATTATCTGATGACTATCGTTATGTGATGAGTTCGGCGATTAAAAGTATTGATGATTCCAGTTGATTGTGATGAGTTTCTCTTGCATCACCATTCATGCTACTTGTTGATTATGTGTCGTTATTCAAATATGAGCATGTGTGATTTTATGTCATTACTAAATATCTTGATGCATCAGTTGTGACGTTATTTGATTACGACAATGAGATGCTTCTAATTCTTTAATTATGATGTCGTTGTTTATCCATTGTTGGATTATGTGTTCACACTAATTTTCCCTATGGAAAAAAAAAACAAAATTCTACCTATTGTGCTTCACTTTTTCTTAGGAATAATAGAGGGTTGTTACATATGGTATTAGAGTGGGTTCAACCCTGTGACTTGGGATCATTGTGCCTTCCACTGTATTAAACACTTGATTAATAATTTGTCACTAATTAAATTGAATTGTGTTCGTGCAGGTAATCATGGTTAGAGGATGTCGTAGAGGTAGACGACGTGGTGCTAGGGGAGGATGTGTAACACCTACAGTAGCATATATGTTAGAGGGGTCTAACCCCCAAGGAGAAGAACAATTCATTGGACATGAGCATATTGTGGTGGGGGATGTGGTTGGGTTGATGAGATCGTTTCACAGGATGTTTGAGGCCTTGCTTAACCATATAGATAGAGATGATTCCAGGGTGCATGTACCCTCTTTAGGTCCACAACGCACCCCAACTGGTACTAGTAGCGTTCACATATAACTCGAGAAGGTCAACTTTCCAGATTTGTTGTGTTCCATGGACGATGTAGCTATCGATGCATGGTTGGAGAACATAGAAATGTTCTTCATAGTTCTTGGCTATACCTCCAACATGTAAGTCTACATGGTGGTATTTTAGCTGAAGGGGAGTGCTCTTCTATGGTGGAAGCCACTCCTGCCACAACTGAACATGTTCGTCGAAGATGTGTGATCTAAAAATGAAGAAGACTTGAAATACTTGAAAAATTATTGCAAGTGAAATGTTATGTGTTTAAAGCAACAGGATCAGTTTGCAACACATAAATTAAGGATTACTTATGTAAATTACACATAGACAACAGCATAAACATTGAACATAAACACATGTGCACAACAATTGATAAAGGAGTTCACCCCTCTTCTGGGCTACATCTCCTGGTCCAGCTTCCAATGGATCATTATTATTAATTGCTCAAAAAGTGCTCAAAAACATGTCTTACAATGCTCCAATTGACAAACTGACTGCTACAATGGCTTCCTAGCATCCCAAAACCCCTGTCTAGGCTCTTTCGACACCTCAATCGGTCAAAAAATGAAGAAGTTAGACCTCCTCAAAGTCTCCCTCTTCAAGCTTGCTGTCTCTGGTTCTACAATTCGCACCCCACTTGCATGAACCTGGCTCACATGCTCTTTTAAGCGCAAAAACCCATCATCGAACGCAACTGCGCCAACGGTGCAAACCATAGGACAGTTAAGGGCGCTCCAGCCCCTAACCGCCTCGGCACCTGGGCGTATGGCGCATATGACTGTCATGCTGGCAACTAGGTGGTTAGTTGGTTACACAACCGTGTAACCCCCTCCGCGCCCCCAACTCGTGGGCATATGCAAATAGTGAAAACCACAGGCCACATTCCAAGCCTCGCGCATATATATAATGGAGTGGAATATACAGTGGTAATATATATTACATATATGGTATACGATTCGCGCGTGGTTATTACAATGATAATACACGGTTATATGTGTTGTTCAATGGAACCATGGATCGGGGCTAAGCCCCGACCCGCCCCCTTTCCGTTTAATACTACGACCAAACTTAAATGCAATGTAATCCATATTCCTTACAAGGAATGAACGACGGCAAGTTGGTTATTGGAGTTTGTGAAAACACTATGCGGAGGAGAGGTCCGGGGGTCGAACCCCGCGACCTCTAATATTTTTTATATAGAACTCCTTAGCCAACCAGTGAGTGACACGTGGCGCCCTTGGATTGGGCCACGTCCTCCTATTATTGGCCACCCAATGACACGTGTGAAGATCCGACTCGCCCAAAATCGACCAATCAACATCTACCACGTCACCACCGTATGACCTGTACCATCCTGCCACGTCACCGTACGGACTGTACGGACAGGTATAGTCAGCATCCAAAAAATTTGCCTGTTTGGCTTGGTGAACAGATCGTGATATCTTCTCCATACGGAATCCATTTGAGAAAGTAAATATACTGCCGGAATCAAGAAGACGAGACGGACACAATGGCACTATTTTCGTCGAATTCTGAGCACTTTGAAAATTGAGCAAAATTTGATCCCCTGATCACACCTCCCCATTGGGAAGATTTTGGACCTCCAAAAGACTATCTCAGTCTATGTGAAGATGAGGGTATAGTTCCTTCACCCTTACAACCTCAATCCACTTGGCCTTTCTTGGATTCATCCCTTTAAGACCAACTCGCAAATACTCCACATTTCCTTGCTTTGAAGTTCGCATTCTCCTGTCAAGGATGGTGTCTTCCTGCAGTTCTATTAGATACTCTGGAGAGAAATAATCTATGGAAGGAATATGAACATGCTCTCCTTGATCATCAATCAATGGAGGCTCATACAACTTCAAATTCTCAACATTAACAACTGCATACATCTTCATATAAGGAGGCAAATCTAAACGAAAAGCATTGTTACCAATCTTGTCAACAATCTTGAAGGGACCATATCGAATTGGTTTCAACTTTTTACCTTCTCCTTTAAGCCTCTCCTTGCTTATGTAAAGCCAGACTTCATCACCAACTTCAAAACTGTGATCAACACGATGCTTGTCATGTCTTCCTTTGTACTTGGCCTGACTCTTTTCCAACTTCTCTTGCACCACCTGATGTATCGACTGAATTTGTTCAATGAACTTCTTTGCCCGATCAATATCATACTGCCCATCAACATCAATATCTTTCCCAAAGATAAAATCTAAAGGAGACTTGGGAAAATAGCCAAAACATGCCTCAAATTGCGACATTTGAGTCAAAGAGTGCTTAGATCGATTGTACGCATGTTGAACGTAGTGTAAATGTTCATCCCAAAGCTTAGGATGCTTACTGCAATAAGCACGAAGAAGATGTACCACTGTACGATTCACCACCTATGTTTGACCATCTGTCTGCAGATGAAAAGCTGTTCTCTTCTTAAGGTTGGTGTCCATGAGTGCCCACAAACTCGACCAAAAACTTCCAAAAAATCGAGAATCCCGATCAGAAATAATGGACTTGGGCAAACCAAAATGCACCCAAACATTTTGAAAGAGCATCTGTGTCGTTTGTTCTACTATTACCTGCTTAGTACATGGCATCAAAATGCACATCTTACTAAAACGATCAACCACGACATAAAGATAATCATGACCTCTTCTCGACATAGGTAAACCACCAACAAAATCCATGGAAATACTTTCCCAAG
>ML780565.1:90004-122104 GCA_009831015.1 Picea engelmannii | reverse complement strand
ATGTCTCTCTGCAACTTGCGGTGAATGAAATTGCTTCCTCCTTGTCGGATAAGAACTTGGCTCCACAAGTTGACCTTCTCCTCTTGTGAGTTTCAACCTTGTGAGCATCAGAAACAAAACTTGCAAACAATCAAGTCTTCAAAGCCCACCTCTGATACCAACTTGATCTAAAAATGAAGAAGACTTGAAATACTTGAAAAATTATTGCAAGTGAAATGTTATGTGTTTAAAGCAACAGGATCATTTTGCAACACATAAATTAAGGATTACTTATGTAAATTACACATAGACAACAGCATAAACATTGAACATAAACACATGTGCACAACAATTGATAAAGGAGTTCACCCCTCTTCTGGGCTACATCTCCTGGTCCAGCTTCCAATGGATCATTATTATTAATTGCTCAAAAAGTGCTAAAAAACATCTCTTACAATGCTCAAATTGACAAACCGACTGCTCCAATGGCTTCCCAGCGTCCCAAAACCCCTATCTGGGCTCTTTCGGCACCTCAATCGATCGAAAAATGAAGAAGTTAGACCTCCTGGAAGTCTCCCTCTTCAAGCTTGTTGTCTCTGGTTCTACAATTCACACCCCCCTTGCATGAACCTGGCTCACACGCTCTTTTAAGCGCAAAAAACTAGCACGGGGCACAACTGCACCAACGGTGCAAACTGTAGGACGCTTAAGGGTGCGCCAGCCCCTAACCGCCTTGGCACCTGGGCGTATGGCGCATATGACCGTGGTGCTAGAAAATAGGTGGTTAGTTGGTTACACAACCATGTAACCCCCTCCGCGCCCCCAACTCATGGGCATATGCAAATAGTGAAAACCACGAGCCATGTTCCAAGCCCCGTGCATATATATAATGAAGTGGCATATACAGTGGTAATATATATTACATATATGGTATACGATTCACGCGCGGTTATTACAATGATAATACACATTTATATGTGTTGTTCAATGGAACCATGGGTCGGGGCTAAGCCCCGGCCCGCCCCCTTTCCGTTTAATACTACGACCAAACTTAAATGCAATGTAATCCATATTCCTTACAAGGAATGAACGACGACAATTTGGTTATTGGAGTTTGTGAAAACACTATGCGGAGGAGAGGTCCGGGGGTCGAACCCCGCGGCCTCCAATATTTTGTATATAGAACTCCTTAGCCAACCAGTGAGTGACACATGGCACCCTTGGATTGGACCACGTCCTCCTATTATTGGCCACCCAATGACACATGTCAACATCCGACTTGCCCAAAATCGACCAATCAACATCTGCCACGTCACCACCGTACGACCTGTACGGTCTTTCCACGTCACCGTACGGACTGTACGGATAGGTACAGTCAGCATCCAAAAATTTTGCTTGTTTGTCTTGGTGAACATATCGCGATATCTTCTCCATACAGACTCCGTTTGAGAAAGTAAATATACCGCCAGAATCAGGAAGATGAGATGGATGCAATGGCACTGTTTTCGTCGAATTCCGAGCACTTTGAAAATTGAGCAAAATTTGATCCCCTGATCAATGTGTCATGAGAAATGTTTGAGGAGTGGTTTTGGGAGAGGTATTTTTCAGAGGAATTCATTGAGTATCAACTCAATGAGTTCAACGCCTTGCGACAGGGTGGTCGTATGATGCCCGAGTATGAGGCCTCTTTCGTGGAGTTTCTTAGGTATGCTCCACATCTGAACATCGAGAAGATCAAGGTCAAAAAGTTTATGTTTGTCCTTAAAGTCAACATTCATGAAAAGGTGAGGATACTAATGCCTAAAACTTTGCATGATGTAGTCTAGAAGGCCCTCATAGCTGAGGAAGAGCTGATCAACGAGAGTAAGGGAAAGACTCCTACAAGACCGACGGGGAAGATGACCTCCGGTGCACAACAACATTGGACACCAGCTAGACATCCATCAGGGTTTTGAGGTACTTGAAGAGGATCCATGTTCATGAAACCAAGATGATTGTGGGCTCAATAGTGGACTTCTTACAGAGGAACAAAACACTAGAAGAATCATCGTCTGCAACAACAACAATGTTGGCATGTTCAGCAAGATAGACCACAGTTTGAGGCTGGTGCGCTAGAAACTTCTACTTCGGGGACCAGAAGTACTGGACCAAAGACTGGATTCCCTACTTGTGGAGAGCCACATTATCAGTGTGATTTTCTGGTTGAGATGGCGAGAGCAGTCGGGTTAGCTGAACACACTACAGTAGGATATTTCAACAAGGCCCATCAGATTTATGTAGTGGTGAATAACTAGAAAGCCAAGCACAAGTCTACTTTGTTTGACACGTCAGGTACCATAGTTGACCATACATTTAGTATTTTGATAGATCCCGAGGCTAAAGAAAGCTTAATTTTTGATGCAATGCTAAAAATAATTAAGGTTAAGGCAGTCGAACAAAACAATTTTAGCTACGTGGAAATGGCTTCAGGAGCCAAGAAGAAGGTTGGAGTAAAGGGTATGGATTTTAACCTCAACTTGGGATATTTTGTAACAAAGGCCAACCTGTATGTCATGATCTCAGGATCTTATGACGCCATGATCAATATGGACAGGCTGGAATTGCATGATGCGATACTCAACTGTAAGACAAAACAATTGAGTTTGACTGATGATGAGGGATAGAGACGAGTGATTGTAGGAAGAAAATAGGGAGTTTCCCTAAGGTTAATCTCTTCCCTACAACTACGAAATAGTATACTTAAAGGATGCAAAATATATGCAATCTTAGCGTTGAACGACAAGGGCATGGTGGAAGGATTAGTGTTGGCCCTCGACCAAGTTTTGAGAGAACATTGGTCATGTTTGACCATTTTTGGGAATTCAATAGGCTAGTCGAAGATGGAATGCCCAGGTGAAGCGAAGATCACAGGATCTCGCTTGTTTTGTGGGATTTTTGGGATTTTAGGGTTTATGTAATGAGTATGGGATGTCGTCCCATGGGTTTACCCATGTTTAGGCCTTTTTGTATTGTATAAATAAGTAACGAAGTGATTGTAAGAAGTCTGTGTTGGCTATGTACACAATATGTTGTAAGAAGTAGATCTGGTTGACTTCGTGCAAGTATATGTAAAGCCCTAGCTAAGTGCAAGTGATTGTAAGCGACTTTGTGCTGACAGAATGCGTAAGGCTCCATGCCTTGAACTAATTTTGAAGAAGGTGGATCTAGTGCGTTGTGCATAGATCAAATTTCCAGTGCGAAGTTAGATCTGTGTCTCTATGCTTGTAAGAAGATTGAAGGAGACTAATAAAGAAAAAGAAGAGTTGGTGGACATGGACCCACACTGGTGTGAACCACATATATCTTGTGTTGATGTGCTTTATGCGATGTTAATTGATGTTGTTTGTGTTGCTTATCTTTTAGTGTATTGATCTTTATGTATGTCAGATAGATGTGTGGATGATTAGTTCTCTATTGATGATAAATGAAAGCTAGATCTGATCCAATAACTATGTGTTAAGTGATGAAAAGTATTTGATATTGGTTTCTACTATGTTGTTCTGTATTTAGGGTTTAATCTGCTATGTGAATGGATTTATGAACTAATGCATGGTATTGGATAAACGCTCTATCAAGTGTTGTAATCATAGATATGTGTTTGAACTAGGTTATAGACACCTGAGTCCTACAACCCCCCTTGCCTCTACCTCGGGTGATACTTCATATTCTTTGCAGGTGTTACCGAAAGGGTCGGTAGTTAGGGTTTTGTTGGTACACTATTGAAGCGTTGAACCCTGGGTCTGCCCCTGTGCCAAAAAAATATTCTTTTGTCGGGACCTGAAACTGTGATTGTTGGGAACTGAAGAAAAGATAAATCTTTGTGCATAGATCTGTTGCTATAGTGCGTAGTATTTTACTTAAATTGAAAATCTTTGTGCTAATAAAGGGACCAGATCTGAATAAAAGAGGTAATATATTAAATCTTTGCGTTGTGATAAAGGTAAGATAAGTGGAAATTTTTTCTTTGAAAGTATGAATCTAGGTATGTTTGATAGATTTTGTCCTAGTCTGAAAACTAGGGTACAACTAGAAGAAAGAGTCGATCTGAATATATTTGATATATATAGTGAAAGATATGTTATTCCTATGCACATAAATAATTTTTGGACTAACAAGTGGATGCAGGAACCTAGAAGGAAGTTTTTCAGATTGCAGGTTCATCACTGTGATCCCATTGCACAATACAGGAAAGGGTGGACATCGTTTGAAAGAAAGAGAGGATTGACATTGTGTTATAATTGCAGAAGATCGAGACATGTTGCTAAAGAATTCCCTGGTACAAGTCCTATTTGTCTTTGTTGTAAATTTATTGGCCATGAAGTTGAGGATTTCCCTAGAATGATTGCCAAAGTTGAAAAGATGAACATGAGCCAAGATAATTATGAATAAGGTAAAGGGACTAAGGATATGTTAGAAATCTAGAAAGAATATGAGACTATGTTATTACAGCTGAAAGAAACATTGAATGATCACAGAGACATCAATTTACCAGAGATATTCAAAGAGAAGAAGAACATATAAACAAGAATAGGAGACTTTGACACAGACTGTGTCTTGGATGAGGAAACATAGGTGAATATTATGCCATAAAACACTTGGGAAATTTTGGGAAATCCTGTTATAGTACCTTCATTGGGAAGGATAGGTTTGTTTAAAGGAAAGATGATAACCCTATGTGGAAGAGTTACTAATGTACCTATGATTTCCCATGGAACATCGAATGAAGAAGAATTTGAAGTCATTAATTTTGTTGTGAACAACACTCCCTTTTCACTTTTGTTAGGAAAGACCTGGACTGAGAAAGATTGGACCCAAAGGAAAACAGAGGAAGAAGCCACATAATAGAAAAAAAAAGAATTAAGGGAATTCATAGCTAGGAAAATAGCGTGACTAATGGAAGAACAAGAGGATAAGTCGAAGCATTAGAAGGCTAGACAACTAGATATCGAAGCTGGAAGAACACAAGAAAGTTTAAAGAACCTATCCATATAGGAAATAAGTGCATTCATCCTGGAAATAGTAAGAGAAGAGGTATTACTCTTGAAACCTTTGGAATACCCCCAACAGTGCGAATTTACTATGCTAAGGGAAGAAAAGAATAAAACTAGAAAGAGAAATCCAGAGACTCGGATCACAGGAAAGAAGGCAAGAAAGCTCAGTAAGAAGAAAGCAAAGTTAGAAAAAATGTAGGAAGTTCCAGAAAAGACTTCATGGAAGGCAGGCTTGCAGAACTTGAAACTCATTGGAATAGCAGAACTGTGCAGAATGGGACTTCACCACAATGAAGCTATATGACCGTTGGAGGCGTCCCGACCGTTAGAATGATGCTCCAGAACGACTAGAAACACAATTATTACAAGAAAGATCACCATTGGACCATTGAGACCATTCCATAATACATGTATTTGTATTGATTAATGCAGTCTAACCCATTGAAGAAACCCCTTATGATGTTGCTTATTTAATCAGTCGAATGTCGCACTGGGACCACTTTTTGAAAACTGATATATCTGAGCTAACAAAGAATTTATCACATAACACGCTATGCTATCTAGACGCCACCGTCTATTTGATTACCTATTCTATCTGTTCATATACCCAATCCCCGTGATTACAAGTGTGAATGTCGGGGGAGCATAGCGTGCTAGAGAAGTCTATAGAGGAGATCTTGATCAACTTCATGGCTGATAAATTCATGTCTGTAGGAATACAGGAATCGTCGATGGGTGGATTTCAAGCATCCCCCTCGAATGGATGTCTATATAGCTGAACCACGACTAGGAAAAGAAGAAAACACCGTGACGATCTGGCTAACATGAAGTAGATCCCATCGTTCTTGCATGACTACACCCCGCCATTAGCTAGTGTAGTTATATGTGAGAGTTTCTCATGTGACTTTGAGTACATGCTCATCACTGCATATCTCCCAAAGGGGATATGCGAAGTTCGCCCCTAGTTGGGATTGATCCCAGCTCTCAAGATCAACAACTTCAACCTCGAAGACCGAAAGAACTATGCAATGCTCACACCACATAGGTACCTAATGGAGATGACTGGGAAGAATCCCAAGATAGTTCCCCATCCATGGATTAAGGAGCTCATGCACTCCACGATCTTGAACGTAATGAAGATCCCCCACTTCAGTCGACATTAGGAGGTCAACGCTTGCGTTAAACTCCTCCTTCCGTGGTACCATGGTGGTTATATTTGGTTATATAGGCGCATCATTGTAGATCTGATGCTAATCCACCTGATCATTGGGCTAAGCATGTAGGGACCAGAGCCTCACCAGTTCGACCTAGGGAAGACGTCAGATCTCTCTCTGGTACAATGAATAAAGGAATACTACGATGATGTAGAGAAGGGAAAGTGAGGCTACAAGGTAGCCTCCATCCAGGATGGTACAATGCACCTTTATTGTCAACTGAACGTTGGCAAGATCATCCAAAAGAACCATTTGACACAAGTCACAAGGTTCTTAGTCAACCTCTCAAGGAAATGCGTCGAAGGAATGCAAATGAACTGGGCAAATTACCTTGTCAATGAGTTGAAGAAGGACTGACACGAAGCCTAGGACCAAGGATACAAATTCCACTTTAGTTGGTTACTGGAGCTCATTGCATTTGTTTCTTTGTAGATGCTAGAAGGAGAAGCATTCCCTGAAGTCAAGGCATAAGAATCGTTGGCTGCAAGGTTTGATACCTTGTGGTATATGAATGATATGGCGAAGTAGTAGCAGTCGAATGTTTTCTTCCATACTTATTACCTACAGCTGAAGTGCTCCATTGAATCCTTCCCTCGGATGACACCGAATACACTCCATCGATACAGGCCACTAGAGAAGTTCCGTGCAGACCGACACTTCATATACATCACCGCACGTGGGGATGAAAGTAAGGAGGAGTTGTAGTCTTACTATAAGTTGACTAAGGAAGACATAGAAGAGATCACTAAGGAATGACCAACAAAATTCCTTGGCCCAGTGGAGGATGTCGAAATCTCTAACCCCAATATCATTGGAATCCCAATAGTCACCCGGGTCAAAGATGATGAACAAGGCAGTGTAAAGAAAAAGAAGAAAAAGGATGAATTCCAAGACATATAAAGCGATGAGAAGTACAACACATCGGAGGAAACTACGCTTGAGTCACCTGCAGGAGGAGGAGGAGACAAAGTGAACCAAGAGGAACGAGGGGAAAAGTAGGACAAAGGAGAAGCTACACCACTGAAGGATCCCCTCACCAGAGTAGAAGCATCGCAAAAGAGGAAGGTTTCCATGGAGAAACCTTTGGCAAGGAAGAAGGCTTGCACCAACATGCTTTAGTCGAAGCATGTACTCACGATGGATGAAATTGATCTCATCATCATAGTTGTAGAAGACGCTTCAGAAGACATCTTGCATAAACATGGGGCAAAGCATGATTCAATGTACAAAAGAATAGAGAAAGATCTCAGAGACATCCAACAAGCTATCCATTTGAGCCGCGCAGTGCCTACTGAGCCATCCTCAACAGAAAATGTAGAATTGGGGGATGATCCCACCCAGTTGCGAAGGTTAGCAAATGTGACAAAGGTTCGACTTCATTGAGCCCAAGAGGAAAAGGATTAGGCCACAAAGGCCTTATAGCAAGAAAAGGAGGAGGTCCTAGAGCAACTTCGAGTTGCGTAGAAGGAGAAAAATGAAATTCAGGTGGAGTTCGAGTGGAACAATGCAAAGATATAGGAATAAAAAGAACAATTTCTCATAGACAAGATTGCGGTCAAAGAGGAAGTAACTAGAGAACATTTCTTTATGTCGTCCTTGGTACAAGAGGAACCAAAGTCAATAGAGATGCAATTGGGGAAGATCGTTGAGGCCATTCAATAGCTTCAAGCAAGAGTAGCAGAAATAGAACTTCAAGGAGTGTCGAGAACTCCACAAGAAGTGTGGGATCAGAGGGAAGAAGCTACCAGGAGCACAGTAGAACGAATCAGGGAATTGGCCTCAGAATGTAAACAATTGAGTGATCAAAGTGCATAGACCTATGAGTTCCTTGTAGAAGATCTGAAGTTAAGGATATTGGAAGAACAACTCCAGGAGGCAAAGCAACAAGCGTCCACCATACAAGAACATATGAAATTGCTGATTGTAGTTGAGAAGATGAAGAGGTCACAGGAGCAACGCATAGTACAACAGCAAGTTACTACCATCTACAGAAAGTTTATGGAAGTGACATAGAGACTCCAAATGGTGTAGCACGAAGCCTGCATTCTTTTCAAAGAGATCGAGGGACAAGGCTCATATATGGAACATATGGTCGTGACAGTGGAACAACGCCTATAAGGTCCTGTCACCGAGAAATTACTTCAGGATTTTGTCGAGTAGGAGGCCCTAGTGAAGAAGCAAGTCGAGGCATCTCGAGCTAATCTAGAGGCCTTTGAAGAAGAGTTTCCCAGATCAGAGTGACTAGGGATGGATCATATATGAGTGTTAGGGGAATGTTGTCCCTCGACCAAGTTTTGAGAGAACAATGGTCGTGTTTGACCATTTTTGGGACTTCGACAAGATGGTCGAAGATGGAGCACCTAGGTGAAGAAAAGATCATGAGATATCGCTTGTTTTGAAGGATTTTTGGGCTTTTAGGGTTTATGTAATGTGTATGGGATGTCAGCCCATGGGTTTACCCATGTTTAGGCATTTTGTAATGTATAAATAAGTAGCTAAGTGAGTGTAAGAAGTGTATGTTGGCTATGTGCACAATATGTTGTAAGAAGTAGATCTGGTTGGCTTCATGCAAGTATTTGTAAATCCCTAGATAAGTGCAAGTGATTGTAAGCGGATTTGTGCAGACAGACTACGTAAGGCTCCGTGCCTTGACCTGATTTTGAGGAAGGTGCTTCTAGTGCGTTGTGCATAGATCACATGTCTAGTGCAAAGTTATCTCTATGGATTTGTGCCTGTCAGAATATTGAAGGAGACTAATAAAGAAGAGGAAGAGTCGATGGACGTAGCCCAACACTAGGGTGAACCACGTATATCATGTGTTGATGTTCTTTGTGTGATATTAGTTGATGTTGTTTATGTTGCTTATCTGTTAGTGTATTGATCTTTATGTATGTCAGATATATGTGTGGATGCTTCTTTCTCTATTTATGATAAATGAATGCTAGATCTGATACAATAACTACGTTCTAAGTGATGAAAAGTACTTGATCTTGGTTGCTACTACGTTGTTTTTTATCTAGGGTTTAATCTGTGATGTAAATGGATTTATGAAATAATGCATGGTATTGGATAAATTCTCTATCAAGTGTTGTAATCACATATCTGTGTCCCAGCTAGGTTGTATACACCTGAGTCCAATAACCCCCCTGCCTCTACCTCAGGTGAGACTTCATCTGCTTCACAGGTGTTGCTGAAAGGGTCAGTAGTTAGGGTTTTTTTGGTGTGTTGTTGAAGCATTTAACCCTAGGTCTACCCCTGTGCCAACAATTAGAAAACCTTCTGGTAGCACAAGAGTTTGCGGATGTGTTCCCAGAAGAGTTACTAGGTTTCCCTCCCAAAAGAGAGATGGAATTTACCATCGAATTAAAACCTGGAACTAAACCAATAACAAGAATTCCTTATCGGATGTCAATGCCTGAGTTATAGGTGTTTAAAATGAAACTAAAGGAGTTGTTGGACCTAGGATTTATACGTCCAAGTGTGTCACGTTGGGGTGCACCTGTTACTTTCATATGGAAGAAGGATGGTTTGTGGAGACTCTGTATTGACTACCGTCAATTGAACAAGGAAACGATCATGAACCAATATTCATTGCCAATAATTGATGATTTGTTTGACCAAATGAAAGGCTTGACGATGTTTTAGAAGCTCTACTTGAGATCAAGATATCACTAGTTACAAATCAAAGAGGAAGACATTCCTAACACCACATTCAAGATGAGGTTTCGGGATTACGACTTTATCGTTGTACCATTTGGACTAACAAACGCCCCTGAGGTATTCATGAGCTTGATGAATGGAGTGTTTCGTAAATACTTGGACAAGTTTGTTAAAGTATTCATTGACGACATATTGATATATTCTTGGACGATGGAAGAACATGACGAACATTTGTGCTTAGTACTACAATGTGTATGATAGAACAAATTATACGGGAAATTGTCGAAATTATCTTTCTATCAATAGAGGATTCATTATTTAAGGCATTTTATCTTCGACAAAGTTATAACTATGGATCTAGTGAAGGTAAAGGATATTATGGAATTCCATGCATCGATGAACGTACCATAAGTATGTAGCTTCATGGGTTTAGGTGGATATTATTGACGGTTCATCGAAGGTTTTTTGAAGATAGAAAATCTGATTACGGAATTGTAGAAGAAAAACAAGAAGTTTTCTTAGACCGAGAAATGAACAGAAGAATTTTGTAGGCTCGAGGAGTTGTTGACAGCCATGATGATACTAAAGGTCCCTGACATGAACAAGGAATTCTTGGTATGAACAAATGCATCCAAGGAAAGCTTAGGCAAAGTCTTGATGCAAGATGGTCGAGTGATCGCTTACATCTCTAGGAAATTAAGAAAGCATGAGGAGAACTATGTGATGCATGATTTGGATCTATTGGCCATTGTGTATTCCATGAGAGTGGGGAGAAACTACCTTATTGGATGGAAACTTGAACTAAAAATATACCACTATGGTCTATAACACATTTTTCTGCAAAGTGACTTTAACGTGTGACAAAGGCGTTGGTTAGAACTGCTTAGAGATATTACCTACATAAAATGAATAGTGAAAAGAGTGGTGGATGAGTTGGGTTAGGGACCATTCATATTTTCAATGATACCTCTTTAGGTCAATATTTGAGAAAATATTCTAACTATATAGTGCGACGATGACTGGTATAAATAGGTTAAGGAAAATATCAGACCAGACGCCATCTTGGTACCAAAATTTAAAGGATATGCTTGGGACAATGACAGATTGATGAGGTATAATAATGAGATTTGCGTACTACCTAATGACGAGTTGAGAAGTTTGATCTTAAACAAAGATCATAAAGCAGTGTACATGGCTCATAAAAGAGTCCGAAGATAAGGGCAGACCTTAAGCCCTTATTCTTCTAGGAAGGCATGAAGGCAGACATAGTTGACTACATGGAAAGGTGCCTGGAATGTCAACAAGTGAAGGTTGAACATAGACATCCCACAATATTACTACAACCACATGTAATTCAAGAATCGAAATGTGTAATGCCCCATATATTGACCTTTAGGGAGTTAGAAGATTGACTGTTTACTCATCTTAGTAATTCAATTCCTAACATTTGTTTGGGATCAATTAAATTGAGATAAATATTTGAGATATGTACATATTTTTATATGTTTCATGATATTATTTTCATTGTTATATACTCATGATGATGATAGCTCTTTGGTTTGTTTAAAACATGCAAGTTAAAATGTGGAATTTAGGTACATGGATACTAGTTCAAGTTATGATATGAATCCATAAGAGATGCTAGACATCATAAAAATAAACATGCATTTATTAAATTGAACGTCAATACAGATATGGATCCTTATATGAAATTATTATGTATATGCATAGATATGAGTTATTGGTGGATTAACTTACAGGTTAATGATCCATGTGATAGCCAAATGACTATAGTGTTGAGGTGACTTGGATGTCGTAGACATCAAGAAGATAGTATATGCTATATGTTTTACTTATTATTTAATTTATGATTCGAAATATTGCTATGATTTGTGGTGGGTGTGGTTTTGATAGGACGCACAACCTGCCCAGAGTGATTGTTTGATGATGTGACTCTAAGAACGGTAGTTGCACAGTATGGCTCGATATAGGGTGTTGAGCCTAGTTCTATAAGGAGGGGTGGAGGTATTTCCCACCATTTATCCTCCGAAACCTAGAGTAGTGGGAGGGATGTGTGAAGTCACGCTCCCCTAGATGTGTGATGGCGACTGCTAGTTCCCTGTTGGGGAAGCTTGGTTGAGATGTATGACACTTCCTCTTATGGGTTCTATTTGGAGTTAGGTTAATATAGTTGACGCTACAACTTATTCCAACCAAGGAAAGGATAGGATGGAAGATGGAAGTAGGTTAGGAAGGAAGGATGCTTCGATGATAGTTCGGAATACTGATTGAGGATTAGAGATGCCACTATTGTTTACTCACTTGGTTCCTACCATGTTTAAAACTCTCTTTGGTTTCCTATTGATATTTTAAGTGTGATAATGAGTTATTGATGAATTGGTGTAATTTTGTTCGTTAAAAAATATTAAATGATGCATTACTTGATCTGTTGTCCTACATGTATTGGTGATCATATAGGAGCTATGCACTAGAGTAAATGGTTGTTTATCATTATTAAATACATGGGATATGTGTCCTCTAGCTATGCACACATACCCTACCCATGTACACTAGTACAATTAATTAATGTATTAATTATTAAAGTGAATTATTAATTATTTAATTGAATGTTTATTGAATATTAAATTATATTGCATACAAAATATCTAGAAGCATTAAATACCTTCTTGACTTTGATAGATGGTGGGTGTGATGAATTGAATGAGTATGGTGGGGTGTTATATTTATTTTGGGGAAAATTGCCAAATTACATTTATTAGCTAGCATGAGAAGAAATACTTTTATTTTATTTTATTGTTGTCTAATGCAAGTCATTTATATTTTAGTTTTATTTTAATATTTTCCCAAAAATCTAGATAAGGGAGGTTGATGGATAATAATGAGGGTGGTTGAGGAGACTTTGGGAAGGGTGTATGGAAACTTGATAAATAGGGAGGAGAAGTGGTGAGGAAGGGGGGATTGGATAGGTTTGAGCATGATGAGAGTTTGTGAAATTATTGGAAGATATAATTCTTTTGATAGTTTTCTTTGAGCATTTGTTCTTTGCTATTCTTGGAGTCACAGTCATGGAGGGCCAAGAAACCGAAAGTTTTCTTGGAGCTAGGAAGTCGTCTAGTATCCTATTTGGCACGGAGGATTTCGTTGTTTCACTCTGGGCAAGTGGGAAAAGAATGCTTGGTAGCACCCATGACTACATTACAACCGATGAGCTTCGACAAGCTAAGGAGGAGGTATTTTTCGGTGGTATTTGGTTATTGATATTTTTTTATATACTTTTGTTTTAATTTCTAAATCATAGAGTTAACATATTACTTATTTCATCATGTTATCTAGATTTATCATTGAGAAAATGTAGAAGAATTGTGGAAATGAAAATCAATGAAATTATGCTAAAATGAAGTTCTTATTGTGTATGTATCTAATCAAATATTAATTGTTTAACATCCTGGATGGGTTTTACATATGGTATCAGAGCCCGGTTTCAAATATGAAATCTGGGCTTCACCACCCACAACACTAGGATTTTGTTTTTGTGCCAACATGGTCTACAAGGTCTGCACTCAATCGGAGTTGCACATCTTGAGTTCACACAAATTTCCAATGTATCAAATATTGATTCTCAAAGATATCCATCTTGAATCTTCACAACTTCAAAGTGCATAGAAGATCAGGGTCTAAATGCATCTGTGTCAGTCTAATGAAAATCTGCAGATTTGACCTCCATCTTAAAAATCAATACAAAACAACATTTTATTTGTTTAAATTCACAATTAAAACTTTCTAGGCTTTCAACGTTGGGAAAAATAGATAAATAGTCCTACCTTGATCGACAAAGTAATCGATCAAAATCGTATATGTGTAACAGTTAGGAGAAATATTTTCTTCCAACATTTCTTTATGCAAAGCTCGAGCCTCCTCTGGCCTATTGTTCTTCAACAATATCTTGATAATAGCAGTATAAGAGACCATAATGGGAAAACACTCATTACTCTTCATTTTCTCCCAAGCCTACAAGGCACCATCGAAATCCTCGAACTTAGCAAGCAAATGCATCACAGTAGTATACGTAATAGAATCGATCCTGCGACCTTGGCCTCCGATTTCCTGCATTAGTTTTTTTTTTTTTTTTATCGAATTGATTTGCCCAGCCTCCTTGAGGATATCGAGCATAGTCATGTATATGAACTGGTCATGCTTGAAGTCAGGTAGGTTTTTGGCCCAATTGAAGAATTATTTCTCCATTTGAAGAGGCGGGGGTGAGTTTTGAACGCCTGGTTTACTGTGTATGAATCCCATTGGACATCCATGGCATCTAATTGTTGTGCTACGGACGACCATGAGGAGGAGCTTATGAGAATGTTTGAGATCTTGCAGATGGTTAATCTCCTGTAATGGGGGGAAGGGGTTACTTCCGATAATTTTTTTCAGGTGCACCTTTGACGGTTTTTCTCTATGTTTTGGATTAAAGATTTTAGGGTTTCGAGGGTTTTGTTCATGGATTTGTTGTGAGGTGCACATGGTTTTTATCATCACCTTCCTTATGGTGTTGTTGTTGTGGGCCCTTATGAATATTTGGAAAAGATAATGCATTTGGCATTATTGTTGTTTGAAATTGTTCAACCATTTCTACAACTCCTTCGCAACTCCATCTAGGGTAGTGATAAACCTTGCAACTTTTGATATAGCTTGTTGTTTGGTATTTTGATGGTATGATTTTGGAAAAAATTGACTCCCATTGCGAGAGGTCAGTGTTGTGCTCTTATCAAATGTCATGAGTGGTATGTTACATTCTAGCTTGTAATGTTTCCCTTATCACCATACTATCAATTAAATTATTGCTAAGCATCAAGTATATGATTACAAGTGAGATCACATGGGCCGGTTCCAGCTCAACACAAACACATTGCTTGCATAGACAACCTGTTTGGTCGATGGTGACATTAGGTAGTTCTGACCTTTGCCCGGGCTAACTTGGCCTGGCCTGGCCTCCCTCCCCCCTTGGATTGGCAAGAATTTCAGGGGACGGTACACCTTTCGATTTCGTATTGTGGGTAATTTGTTTATTGATCTGGTGCTTATTAAGTGGTGATTTTTGATTGGGTTGTAGGGAGTTTTGTTCGTTCCGAAGACTTCTGAAAGAAATTTACGAATTCATTGATGTGCACCATTGGTAATTATGCTTCAATATAATGGATAGATTTTGAATGAAACTCGGATGTGGACGTGCCCTACTCGATGGAAAATAAGGATACCTAATTTAGTATTTTTGTATGAATGAGATTGTAGCATATGTGGCTTTCTTTGGGTACAATAATGGTGTGTATTCGTTACAATCAATATCTTAAGTTGGTGCAGAGTTTAATAATGTATTGATTGTATTTCCATTCTGAATCTTGGGTATCAAAGAAAATCTTAGAACTAGGTATGAGAGACCCCGAAGTTCAGTAGGATGGAATGGTGAATTTGCAATGCAGAGATTGATTATTAACCTAGGTAGGAGGAGTCCAAGCCTAATTGGATGTCAAAGTCTCTTATGGCCCTCAAAAATATGACTCAGAAATAGGTGTTGGCAGGTCCAATCAGAAAGTTTGAGTTTGGTAATGGTTATGACAGAAGCAAATCGAGTCCAATTGGCTGCGTTCTCCGGCTGCTTCTTGGATTGCAGATTCCTTAGATTATTCAATATTTTCCAAGATAGGATTCCTAGTGAAAATATTAAGAGAAATCGAGAGCGTATTGTCATTGAGCAATTTTAAAGGGTGTCTTATTTCCCTTGTATCTAGTTCTTTCATAGGGGCAAGATTTATAATTAAGAAGAAAGGCCTAAAGTGTGTTGGAGCATCAGGAGCTCGAGCAGGTGTAGGTGGCTACACATATCTTCTAGAACCTCTCTGGGGGGCAGGGATGATCACCATGATTCTAGGTGAGGCTGGGAACTTTGTAGCTTATGTCTTTGCTCCGACTGTTCTGGTTACACCTCTAGGTGCCATGACTATTATTGTCAGTACGGTATTGGTGCACTTTATCTTGAAAAATACCCTGCATAATATGGGTATGCCGGGATGCCTTATGTGCATAGTTGTTCTACAATTATTGTAATTCATTCACCCCAGGAACGTTCTATAGATTATGTCACAAAAATTTGGCATCTGACTACTCAACCTGCTTTTTTGTTATACATGGCAACCGTGATAGCTATAGTTCTTGTTTTAATCTTGCACTTTGTGCCATGCTATGGACACACGAACGTATTAGTGTATACGGGTATTTGTTCCCTAATGGGATCAATAACGGTCATGAGTATAAAATCCATGGGAATTGCCATAAAGCTTACCATAGAGGGAACAAATCAACTAGTTTACCATGCAACATGGTTCTTTACTATGATGGAAATTACATGTGTTGTAATGCAAATGAATTATTTAAACAAGGTTAGTTATAGTTATTCTGTATTTTGGAATTCCCAGAATTGAAAGTTTATACTATGTTATTATCCCTCCCCATTTCGCATCTTCAATGGATGGAAAGGCCTACTAGGATGCCTTTTTGTCTCACCATATACCATATAGAAAATAAAGGAGTTGTCTCACCATATACCGTATAGACAATCAACTACTGAAATACATTGAACTTTTATGTGCTTGATTTCTTATATTCATGCTTGCTTTGTTTCCCTTGCTTGCTTGTGGGCTTATGTATAATTTTGTTGGAATGTTTACATACATGTGTCTATGCTCCAGTCCATCCATGTTTTGTGTACTTTCCTTGCAAAGGTATGCACCATGACTAATTAATACCATGATAATAAAAATAAAAATAAAAAAATCAAAATTACATTAATTCTGGTTAATATTTTTTTAATAATTTATTATGATTATTATTGTTCTGTGGATTTTTTTTTATTTTTATTAATAAAAAAGAAATTACATTTTGTAGATGCTAAATAACATTTCATGATACCTGTAAAGAGAATACTAGTCTCTCTCAAAATCCTAGATACATACTTCTATCATTGCCTGAACACATCATCTAAAAACATCTCCTAAATTGTACTCCGACAGTTCATCCACTTAAAGAAATAGGAATTTTCACAAATTGGATCGTATAATAGATTTTTTATTTTTTTTGTAAAGTTGTCTACTTGTATATTAATTAGTATACAATATTAGCAGACTTAATAGATGATTCTACCTGTGTTAGTCTCCAATATTAACAGACTTGTTCATAATATTATTTTATCTATCTAGCCTATGATATTTGGATATGACAGTGGGAAGATAACAAAAGTTGTTTTCCTTCATTTTTTTGCATTTCTGCATTTCTGTGTGGAGAGTATTGTTTCTCTTTCTCCCCTTGATTGAGTCTCCTCCTTCCTGCATCACTACATTCGGTGTGGAGCGTCGAGCCAAGTTTTCAAGTTGTTCTTTCCTTTTCTTCATTTATGCATTATGCATGCAGAACGTGGAGTGCAAAGAGTCTTCTCTCTCTTTCTCCCCATGGTTGAGTCTCCTCCTTCCTGCATCATTGCATCTGATGTGGAGTGTAGAGTTGAGTTTTCAAGTTGTTCTTTCCTTCTTTTAGCATGTACACATTTCCATATTCCATATGTGGAATGCAGAGTCTTGTTGTTCTCTCTCCCAATGGTCGAGTCTCTTCATTCCCACATCTCCACATCCAAATGCTAGGTTGATCTTTCATTTTCTATGCTTTTGCATTTTTCATACAAAATGCAGAGTGCATAGAGTCTTGTTTCCCTTTTCTATCGTGTCTGAGTCCACATGTTCCTGCTTTCTTGCATCCAATGCAGAGTGTTGAAGTCTTCCCTTCCATTCCTTTTCACTGGAATGCAGAAACCTCTTTCATTGATTGATTATTCATTTCAAGTTTAGAATGCCTAATATTCTCACTCCTTTGCCCTCTCAAATCCATCATTTATGCCCGGGGAAGATTGATTCTCAGGGTGCGCATAGATCTATTCGTTGGACTTGCATAACATAATGACCCCCCTCTCATTCCCTTGATTGCATATTATGACTGCACATTGTCATCTTGGTGATGTATTAACAATGGTGTACTCAAGTTCTCAACAAGAACTTTCTCTTGAGAAAAGTGGCATTTATCTCCTTCCAGAAAACATATTTTCAAAGTGAGTTCGCAGGCTACATATGGCCTACGGTGCGAGAATGACCCATTCTCGCAGGCCACCTTCATCTAGGGTGCGAACTTATCGCAGGTTTCTCTATACATAGGGTGTGAACTTGTTTGTAAGCTTGGAAAAGAGATGAAGTCTCGAGGGTTCTAGAAGGGAATCTTCTAGAAAATGGGTTGGCATTCGTATGGTTGTCATTTTATTGGCTTCCCTGATTTGGTAGGATCATTCTCATCCATGTAACCATCTCACCCTCTCCTATATATTGAAAGGATTCTCATGGAAAAGGTTAAGCAAGATTAATTGAAGAATTGGTGAAGGAACTGTGTGAAGAACCCTGCTTGAATAGAAGCTTGGAGACTCTAGTAGGTCTATCAAGAGGAGTTGGATCTTCTTCATGCAAGGACAGAGCAAGTGTGTGTGTTGGAACCAAGATTCACTGAAAGGAATCTTGCGACATCAAGGCGATCGAGTTGTATCTTCTACTTTCAATTAATATGATACAACGATATGTCATTTTCCCATAAAGTCATTCTTACTTTATTGTGTAATTTCTTGATCATAGACATAAGTTGACGATTGAATACATTTTGCTATCTTCACTTTGGTTGGTTTGTGTTGTCTTGGTCTTGACCTCATGAGAGCACCGAAGAGAAGTGGGAGCAACAAAGACTTAAGGAAGAGATACAAAGGTATGTCAATGGTTCCTCCTCACTAGCTTATTCAATGGTCATAACTTAGGGAAGGAGTCATGTCTTGTCTTGTTTTTTTCTAGATCTAGGTAGATCTAGGGAGATCTGTTAGTGTTCGCACCTACCGATTAGTCTGATAACAAAATTGGTGACTCCATTGGGGATGTAACCCATTTTTTGGGTGGTTTTTGGTGTTTTTCCTTGGCCATTTTCTCTTGCCTTACATTTCTTCATTTCTATCAATATTTGAGTCTTCGGGAAACTCTGACAGACTCTCTGGGTCCAGAAGTCCCTTCAAAATTTTGGTCTTTTTCCAAAATTTTTCCTAGTTTCAGGCCTTCTCGCACTAAACCCCTCTGTCGCCTGCAAGAACCCCTTGAGTTCGCACTCTGCATTTCAGTCCAGTGCCAGATTCGCGCACTCTTCATGAAGCTAGCCTGGGAGAATGCTCCATTCTCGCACTGTACATTATTGATAGCCTGTGAACCCATTTTTAAATTTTTTGGAATTAAGGATTTTGTATGCTCAGATGCCCATATTTATATAGGTGTCTTATAAGAACTTCTTAGGCCACTGGTTGATTGTTTCTTAGCTTCAGATTTTGTGCACGATCAGTCTTTGGAAATCAAGGGCTCTTCTTGTCCAACTTTTTCTCAACTAGCATCTCTTGACTTTTCTTAACAAGGATATAATCTCTGATCCTGGAATCTGAGTACTTGTTTGGTTAGGAGCCGGTGATTGGTTTGAAAGTTGGGATTGTTTGTCTTTATCATTTTCTCATCACTTGGAAAATCATTGTTCTCATGCAATTGAAAAGACTAGTCTTGTCTGCTTGTCATTTTTGTCTTCATTGAAAGATTGGTTTGGATTTTGTTTGTGGATTTTCGTTAGTTATTGGTTTTCCTTAATTTCACCACCATGGTGTGGATATTTTTGAAAAGTAAAAAACATTCTTCTTTATAAAACAATTTTCATTTTGAAAATATTGGAAATCAATCGTTCAAATAGAACAAATAGAGAATTGTCATTGTTACGTGATTCGTTGAAGATTTCATTTTAAAGAAGATTGTATATCGTAGTTCAAGATTGTTCTGGAACACTTCTCTTTCCCTCCCATACATAGGATTCATCGAACGAAAATTGATATCTTTCATTCCTATATATGCATTGCAAGGGTCAGAGTCTCACAGAACATCAGTTTCATCTTTGTTTCCTTTGAGTAACAACAACCTTTAATAATATTGCACAATTTTAAAATTTAACTAGTAACTCTTTTCTAGGACTCTATTACACCAACAATTAGCTAGGCTAGAGATTTGGAATAGACAGAGAGATACACTCTCCAAAGCACAAAACACACAATATAATCTTGTGTTAAGGAATGCCAAATTCCATTTACAACATTTTGTCTTGGGAAGCCCTTCTCACACAAGGGTCAAACCCGAGGTCGCATTTATATTGACAGCGTTACTCACCCTGCTTCGTTGATATCGGTGTAGAGATTGCACGTATTATGGGGGTAACTTGGAGGTATACCCACAATGATGAGTGGAAGCCTATTGAGTTGATTTTGGGCTAGATACCCTACCCTTGCATGTAGATTGGACTATCGAATGTCCCCCCAGGCTTTATTGTTATCGGTGGTAACCTCAGTGGCCTATCTTCTTAGGGTCTTACACAAGGTGTCTGTGAAGGGGCAAGTCTTCACAGTACCTGGAATCGACGTTGGCCAAAATCACTCGGGCTCCTTGGAGGGTATACCCACGATTATGTGTGGGAACTTGCACCAGGGTGTAAGTCCGTTAAGCAGGTCGTCAACGTAACTTTTCCACCCTAGCCCAGCCCCTTCTCGTCTCATTGTTGCGATGTTGGATTTCATCACCAACTAGTAACTTCAGAATTAGAAGGTCTTCTTTGCTTGGTGTTGTTTCCTAGATTTTTTACTAGCGCATGTTGTGTGTTTAACCAAGTTGACCACAGGATTTTCTTCGTAAGTTTGTAACTCGTTCACAATAGACCCTCCACGTTGTTCATGTAGAATGCAGGGCTTACCTCTAGAAAATCTGGAAGGTTCTCAACCCCTACCTACAAGCTCACCAGAGGGCTCTCCTCAACAGAGTGAAGTCCAAGACGTCACCACTCCACAAGTGGAAGGAACTGACTCTCTAGAACGGTTCTGAATTACCAATTCTCGAGAGGACTTTCAACTTCACCCCGATTCTGAGAGACGTATTATGTGAGTGAATTCTTCTGGAGACTTAGTTGTTTTGTCTTCTGGATCATCGACTGAACCTCTTCCAGGACCTGAGGGCCAAGATCCTTTTTTTTCTACTGGCGTTTTTAGACGGGATCTCTTTGGTTCAGGAGTAGGCATTGAAATCACTGTCTCACCTGCGTTCCCTGAAACCTTTGACCCAGATGCAGTACGTTTTACTACTACTTATTATTTTCCTAGTACCGAAGCTCCGCGAGATGACCACATCTTGACCCTTCCTTTAGAAATGGTCCATTACACAGATACTACGAGTATTCACACCAGGATTACAACAGCTAGTCAAGCCCCCATTTGCACACCGCTCTCGCCCAATGTCACCCTGACACTTCCACCTGGATACCATGCATTGAATGCTTCTATTCCCACTCCTATGAAAACCCCATACGAAACTCCTGGTGGTCCCTCTTCTTCTGGGAACTCTCCTCCCGGCTTCATTCTGACACTTCCTCAACCCCCTTTCGGAGGACCTTTTCCATCCTATAGTGGCAGAACTAATCCTAGTGGCACCATTCCGTTGTTCACACCAAATTATCAAATTCCTGTTGGTGGAAAATCACCAAGGAGGTTTGACTCATCCCCCCCTTGTAGGGAAAGTTCCTATTGGGACACAAATCCCAATTGGAAGACAACCACCAATTGGAACTCAACCCCCAATTGGAGGACAACCCCCACCGACCCCACCCTACGGACAAAACATACCTCCAGCCTTGGCCCAGTATTGGAACCATATGATACAACATAATCCCCAATAGACTGGGGGGCAAGAACTTCCAGCTACATCTGTTATACCCCCTAGTATAGGCCAACCATATACAGGTACGTCCAATCCTATTTGGGGATCGAATGCTCAAACCCACATCCCTATTCAAGGATACAATCCCATGAGCTACTTTCCTCCACAAAAACCACCGAATCTACCTGGGTCTTCGTATTACGTGCAGACTGCTTATGGTCCCACTGGTTTGCCGACAGGACTCCCTCCCCAAAGCCACCAGTACCCGCATGTGAATAGACAGTTACCCTTCTTGGCCACTTTGGACCTCCCAGATCTGTCAAGGATTTTAAATGATCCAATCTGTCACTCTCCCCAATGGCCCGCTATACCAGCCAGGTTACCATCTGACATCCCTAAATTCAATGGAAAAGCAGGAGAGGACCCGAAAAATCACGTCATGACTTTTCACCTCTGGTGCTTATCCAACTCCTTGATGGATGACTCTATACGTTTATGTATTTTTCAAATAACTCTCACAGGTTCTGCTGCAAAGTGGTATATAGAATTACCACGAGGTTTCTTCACCGACTTCAACACCCTAGCTATGGCTTTCCTCACCCACTACCAGTTAGCGATCCATTATGAAATGGGGAGTGAAATTTTGAGTTCTTTCAAACAAAACAAAGCCACTCATATATCCGATCACATTCATAAGTGACGACGGAGACGACATCTCATCAAACTCAAACTTCCTGATCAGTTGCTGGCAGAGTGGTTCAAAAAATTATTTGTGAACGACATCGGTTGTGACATCGCCATGGGTGGAGTTGTCATGGAAGAACAGGCAAGGATCGATTCCATGCGCGCAGTTGTGTCAAATCTTTTTCTTGTTGTACATTTCCCACATCAAGGAAAGGTCATTATCATCGACCAATTAGCCTTCTTTAACTCAGATACATGTACTGGAAACATACCATTTATCGCCAACCGCCCCCCCCGGCTATGAAAACGTTGGTGTAGGCCTTCTGAAAGACTCTTCGTTAATGGGTACTTTCCCCATTCCACCACCCGATGTTCCACACTCATTTGTCACTTCAATCAACATGATCTCCACCTCGATTCATGGAACCCCTACATCTCACAACCCATGGATGGTACCCGACCCCGACGATCATCTTCATTATGGTGATGAAATACCTTTAAGTTTGATCGAATCCGCCTATCAGGCCATTCAATCGACAACCCCTTCTACCCACTCTCTTGGTGAATTATCTCGAGATCCTTTCCATGTCATTTTTCCCACGAATGATATGATTATGTCTTTCATGGAAGACACCCCTTGGAATGATGGCCATCACCGTTCCATCCTCTTCCTAGAACAACATGCCATCGAGAGCTACCAACGGATCTCAACCCCGTCGACCATTATCATCATTTCAACCGTTTTCGAGTCCACACACGATGTGTTTTCTGAAGGGAACTTAAGCAATATCTCACCCACTGTTCCCCTCGACATATCCATCACACCTGGAATTGTCAAAAATGTGCATATCGGATCTTCATGTTCCCCTGATGAAATTGTCACCTACAAATCGCTTTTCAAATAATTTCGTGACGTCTTCGCCTAGAGCTATGAAGAAATGTCGGGCATCGACATTGTGATACATGATATTAAGACATACCCAGATGCTAAACCCGTCCGGTAACGCCTTCATCCAGTTCACCCACGTAAAGTGGCTTCTATCAAGATTGAAGTCGAGAAACTTCTCAAAGACAGTTTTATTTACCCGGTGGCCCTCACTGACTGGTTTTCCAATCTTGTCCCGATCGAAAAGAAACAAGGCACAATCCATGTATGTGTTGATTATAGGGATATCAACAAAGCTTGTCCTAAAGACAACTTTCCTACCCCCTTCGTCAATCAGATTGTCGACAATTGCGCCGAAAGTGAAATCTTCTCTCTAATGGATGGTTTCTTCAGATATAATCAAATCAATATTGTTCCCGAGGATCAACACAAAACCTCTTTCATTTGTCCTTGGGGCACTTTCGCCTATCGAAAACTCGCTTTCGGTCTAAAGAACGTTGGCGCAACTTTTCAGTGTGCTATGTCTTATGCCTTATATGATATCAAGAACATCGTGCAGCCATATCTTGATGACTTACTAGCTCATTCCATGCACCGGGTCGATCATCCAATCCACCTCTGAGCCATTTTCCTCTGCTGTCGATTTTACCATATACGCTTGAATCCTCACAAATACATTTTCTGCATGGAATCCGGTCGAATTCTAGGCTTTATCGCTTCACATCAAGGGATCAGGGTAGACCCTTTAAAGGTCGAGGTGATTCTTAATCTCCCTCCTCCTTCTACACTTCGCCAGTTACAAAGTTTGCAAGGGAAAGCAAACTTTCTTCATCGTTTCATCCCGAACTACGCCGAGATAACTCTTGGATTTACGTGACTACTCAAAAAGGGGTATGAGTTCGTATGGGATACCATCACAAACAAAGCCTTCAAATATTTGAAACTGTCCCTAACATGTGCTCCGCTTCTCTTCCCCCCCTGATTATAGTCACGATTATTTCCTCTACCTCGCAGCCTCAGATTACACCATCACTATGGTTCTCATCCAAGAGGATGATTCTCATGATGAACATTTTATCTATTACTTGAGTTGAAGTCTAACGCCTATCGAAACCAAGTATTTACATGTCGAAAAACTGGCCTTGGAAGCTGTCCAAGCAGTTCAACGTTTTTGGTACTACATCCTCTCTTGCAAGACTACGGTAATTTCTAACTGCAACCCTATGCAACACATTCTCATGCGTCAATTGCTAGGGGGGAAATACTCCAAATGGATCGTCATACTCCAGGAGTTTGACTTGGAATTCGAACGAGCTAAGTCCAAGAAGTCCTTAGTATTTGTCGAGTTGATATGCGACTTTCCCTACTCTGAAACGGAAAATGTAGCAGCCGATTCATTACCTAATGAATCCCTTTTCCTAATTAGTTATGATGATATTTTTTATGGTGATATCATCATATATGTCCAAACCCAGACTTTTCGGCCCAATTTGTCCAGTACTGACCAACGTCAAATATGCTACCAAGCCCATCAATATATTATCCTCGGGGATACTCTTTATCGCCGTGGGATTGACTCAGTTTTTCGACGCTGCCTCACATTCGACGAAGCTGAGAAATCCTTAAATGACGGCCATTCTGGAGCCTGTGGTGTTCATATGTCTGGGTATGCTACTACCCAGAAGATCTTATGAGCAGGGTATTTTTTGCCTTCTTTATTTAACGATTTCATAATCGTCATCCAAAAATGCCACACTTGCCAGACCTAAAATCATAAGATACGATCACATCCTGCTCCTCTTCACCCTATGGTCTCCATTGGTCCCTTTGGAAAATGGGGTATCGATTTCATGACATGTCACCCCCACTCGGCGGGGGGGAATGGATACATTATTGTAGCCATAGATTATTTTACGAAATGGGCCGAGGCGATGCTGACATTTGACAATACTAGAAAGACCACATCATTATTCATTTTCAATCACATCATAGCTTGTTTTGGTGTTCCTCAGGCTATCGTCACTGATCACAGTAGCCATTTTAGAAAATTCATGATGTATAAACTCACTGAAAAGTTGGGTCTTCGCCATGAAAACTCAACGCCCTATTACCCACAAGCCAACGGCCAAGTCGAAGCGATTAATAAAGTTCTCATAACCATGCTTCGACGAATGATAGGGATTCACAAAACAAGTTGGAACACAATGTTGCTTTCAGCATTGTGGGCTTACTAGACGTCCATTAAGTCCGCTACTGGGTTTACACCTTTCTGGTTAGTTTATGGTCTAGAAGCCATCCTACAGATTGAATGTGAGATACCCTCCTTAAAAATAGACGTTGAACTCCTACCAAACACTTCTATAGAAGAAGAACGTCTGTTGTATCTCATGCAATTAGACGAAACTGGACGCGATGCTACCCTAGTCATAGAAGACGAGAAGAAATGTTTCAAGGCCCAATATGACAAACATGTCAAGCCTTGCGTTTTCTCCAAAGGATATCTGGTTCTCCTCTACAAACAAGATCGAGATATGCTAGGAGCTAGAAAATTCAAAGCCATGTGGCGAGGTCCTTATATCGTTAGATGAGTTTTGGAGAAAGGAGGTTACAAGTTAGTAGATTACGACGATATCCCTTTGAGTGAACCCAGAAATGGGTTGTACTTAAAGAAGTACTATGCATAAGATCACCTGTGCATGAGTACTTGTATTTTGTTGTATCATACTTCTTGTGTGTTATTGTAGTATGATTTTTTTTCATTATCTGTTCTCTGCTCTTATGTTATGCTGTGTTTGATTTCCAAATGTTGGAGTCTTTGCTACCCCACATTGGCTTCGCTGATGGTGCTAGTCGTAGTACTCAGAACTTCACTTCTACTACGTGGGCAATTTACACCCCTACAAATGAACTTATCACTCGACGAGGTGTGTACCTCGACCATGTGACCAACATATTGCAGAGTATAGTGTCATTATTGAATTATTGATTGATTCTATCTCGATCAGTATTCTTCACTTGGTTGTGTGACTCGATTCCCAGCTCATAGTACTACAGTTAAGTAATTTATATGCTATTCGAAGTCCTACTTTGTTATGGGTATATTTTCGAATTCGCCTCTTGGAATGTTATTTTGATTATATTGAGTATCAACATATTCCTAGATGTCTAAATACATTAACTGATCCATTAGCTAACTATATATTAGACAAACATGTGGGTCATTTATAAATCAATTACATCACAAGTATCACACAACACAAGATAAGTCGGTAGAAGTCGTATGTATATATAACGATCAAATTTTTTTTTACAAAAAAGTTATGTCCGAGGACCAAAATTTCAAAATATGAAGCTCATAGCTTCTACAAAGTGACATTATGGATGACGTTCATGGTAACACATGACTTCCCGGGCAACCCTACGAAGCATTCGACCAACAAACTCTGACACCCCCACCGTATGACGCTGATAACGTCGTGGGACCTCTCCAAGAGGCATGTCTGGAATGTCTGCAGTCAAACCCTCTAAGTTTTGTTCCACTGCCTCATAATCTTCAGCATCCCATTGTGGCACTGGAGCTACCTCTCCTCGTCACTGAATAGGAGAAGTACTCGAAGGTCGATAAGGCCCCATGTCTGTGTCATCCAAAAATATTTTTTGTAATTAGACCTCGGACAAACATAAAAAACATTTGCATATGACAAAATTCACAAAAACATTTAAAAAGTAAAAAATGTGTACTTCTTACCGAGATCTCCCTACTGAGCGCCCTCGGGCAGGGCCAAGTTTGGATCCCCTTGGAAGTCCAACCTAGCATAGGCATAATCATCGACCATCAGCATCTATGGTCGCAACCAGTCAAAGAAGGAATCATTGTATTTGATGATTGGTCCAGCCACATGTCGGGCCATGAGGTTACACCACCTCAACATCCTCGGATCCTCTAGAGCCAGTAAACCCCACTCAAATTGAAATCTCAGCAAGAGAACCCTCTCAAGAAATAAGGACACCAACAATGACCCTTACCCGAATTTCTTCAGGTCACCTCTTTTGCATTTAGTCAACTGCCTCTTCATGCTACGAAGGACTGTGTCTGACCAATTAAAGACCCGAGGCTCAGTACACTCTATGGTGTACTGAAAGTAGCTCTGGAGAGATATTTGTGGAGCAGCGCTCCCAGCCATATGAGTAATGGTGAACAAAATAGTGCAAAGGGTGAAATCCTGGACCCCCCAAATGGCCACTTTCCCTTTTCTTCTTTCCTCCTCTGGAACATAGTACTGATGACAATATTCACTCATAAGCAACCCACCACCTCGGCTACTAGTCAAGCTAGTGTGGTACCCATGCCATGATAGTCTTGTCAAGAAATAAACATCCTCTATATCCAAGGACAATGTGTGGACCCCTACATGGAAAACTTGTTGGTCCATGTCCCACATATGAATGAGGTACTCCAACAACCTGACTTGGGCCCTCATACCCAGGATCCAGAAGAATTTCAGGAGACCACAGTCTCACAAAGTGGCAACAGTGCCCAGGTTATTCCCGGTAATAGCATCATCTTCCTCATGCTCTCTTTCACGCCATTCTAGAACCATGGTGATATCCAAATGTCTGCATAAGAAACATAAGAAGAAGGTCAACAACTCTCTTCAACCATTGGTACATTTTTCATTGGGCAAACATCAAACAAAATTTTCAATTTGTGGTTCTCGCAAGTGCCCCTTTGTAACACTACGAGGTTCTCGCAGGTGCTTTTGGGGCCACCTGTGAGAATTATGCATTCTCGCAGGTCCCGTGCAGCTAGCCTGTGAGAATGCCTGAGCGCAAATTTGATCCCTAAAACAAGCTCAAGAACATGAAATTTATCAATGAAAATTAAAAGTTAAACCATGAAAAGATAGAAGACAAGGAGCTTACCTCACTGCCGGAGACAGTTCTCCAAATGATTGTTCGTACCTTCCGCAATCAATCGCCAAAATTCAAGGGCAAAAGAGGGGTTTTGGGCTAAAATCTTGGCAAAGTTACAATGACTATGGTAAAAAGAACTTTTACCCACTTATATTTACTTTTACCAATTTTTTTGGTTTTTATAATTGTTTTATTTATTAAAACTAATGCCTAATACCCTTATGAGTGAGACTTTTTGCAGACATAATGACTTCGACGTCCATACACAGGGATACGTATTTTTTCTCTTTTTCATCGCATTTTTAAGTTGTTTTTTATGGTTTTTTGCACGAAACCTTGAGCTTGGTCTTTGTCCGTTCTCATGCTAAAAAATACATGAGAATGTAATCGAGCACACTTTTATCACTTTTTTGGGATTAACAAGGTTATACGAAAAAGGAACCCCCTAGAGTCCTCTTTAATCTCTTTTCAGACTCTCTAAACATGAAAAGATTGTCGAGCGACCTTGCTATTTTCACGCTCGTTAAATTATTTGAATAAAGCATCTGTTGAGCGATAATTTATCTCTTTTTCGGTCTCATTAGACTATTTTACAAAAAAGAAACTAAGAGAGTTCTCTTTTGAGTGTTTTTCTAGACTCTATAATCATGAAAAACCTTCGAGTTTTCTATCTTTGGACTTGTTAAACAAACATCGAAAGGCCCGTAATGGGACCAAACCACTCCTTCCTAGGGTTTGTTAAACATACTCCGAAGGACTCATCCAAAGGATGAGCTTACATCAACAATCATATGTTATCCTCCTCAAGCTTGCGTAAAAATAAAGAGGTACTCGCCAGAAATGGTGGGGGAAAATTTGGGAAAGAGATGTGTTTTCATATTTGTATTATTGGCAGTAAGTGTCGCTCTTGAACATGACACCCCTTTATTCATTATCTAAAGCCGGTTTGGGAAATCCATTTGTCTCTCATTTGATTTTCTACAAGGTCATATCCTGAGTCGTCTCGGAGTCAATGCTACCAAATCATTGGTCATGTCATTCATATGATCAAGAGAAGTTCATTCGAAACCTCTATTGAGTTGGCCATCTGCAGTTGTCCATTCTCTCTGTGTCGGCCTTCCCTATGTCCAATTCAACTTACATCATACTTTTTTCTGCCTTCAAAATATGTTACTCATTTCATGTCATTGATGGGGGATACATCAAAGCCCTCCTGTGACGAGTTTTGTTCCGTCGACTCCAGCTCATTATCCGGAAGCAAGACTTAGAAATTATTTGGTACCTTGGAACTTGCATGCCTTAATGGCAGGTTTCCTCACTTTCGACAGTGGGTTTTCATCATTGACCCCTGATCGGTATATTCCGTCAAATGTTTGACCTCAACTCATTTATTCAAATTCAGTGGATTGTACTAATGTACCTTGGGATTCATTGACATTAATGGTGATTTCCCTCGCACTTGTTAACGGTTTCATCAATGACCGGTAATCAAGTGGTTTCTACCATGTTCGACTTCAGTACATGTAATCACATGGTTAGATTCGTACTTTCAGGTGACGGGATTGAAGACCCTGGGTCTCATCTCTTTGATCCAGGTTGCAATGGAATATGTATAATTTGTTGACACATAGATCCACTTTGTATGTCTCGTGGCTATGTCATCTTAATTTTAATTTTCTCGCATGGATCCACAGTTTATTCTTGGTGGCTATGCGATATTTTGACGGCATGGATCCACGGTGTATGATTGGTGGCCATGACCTATGTTTATGATGTCATCTATTTGTGATTTGAGTATGGGAATGCCTACCTCAGAACTAGTATGATATTCTGCAGATGCTTTGTTGTTTGCAGGTTTCTGATTATGTGCGCTTCTGGTTTCCGACACACACACGCAGTTTACAAAGTATTTCGGCTATTACTGATTCTAGCCTCATACTTTGGGGAGCATTCTGTTACACATGATTTTGGTCATCTTGGTGATGTATAATTAACAATGGTGTACTCAAGTTCCCAACAAGAACTTTCTCTTGAGAAAAGTGGCATTTATCTCCTTCCAGAAAACATATTTTCAATGTGCGTTCGTAGGCTACATATGGCCTAGGCTGTGAGAATGACCCATTCTCACAGGCCACCTTCATCTAGGGTGTTAAATTCTCATAGGTTTCTCTATACATATGGTGTGAACTTGTTTGTAAGCTTGGAAAAGAGATGAAGTCTCGAGGGTTCTAGAAGGGAATATTCTAGAAAATGGGTTGTCATTTGTATGGTTGTCATTTTATTGGCTTCCCTGATTTGGTGGGATCATTCTTGTCCATATAGCTATCTCACCCTCTCCTATATATTGAAAGGATTCTCATGGAAAAGGTTAAGTAAGATTAATTGAAGAATTGGTGAAGGAATCGTGTGAAGAACCCTGCTTGAACAGAAGCTTGGAGACTCTAGTAGGTCTATCAAGAGGAATTGACTCTTCTTCATGCAAGGACAGAGCAAGTGTGTGTGCTGGAACCAAGAGTCATCGAAAGGAAGATTGCGACATTAAGGAAATCAGGTTGTATCTTCTACTTTCAATTAATATGATACATGGATATGTCCTTTTCCCATAAAGTCATTCTTACTTTATTGTGTAATTCCTTGATCATACACATAAGTTGACGATTGAATACATTTTTCTATATTCACTTTGGTTGGTTTATGTTTTCTTGGTATTGACCTCACGAGAGCACCAGAGCGAAGAGGGAGCAACAGAGACTTAAGGAAGCAATACAAAGGTATGCCACTTGTTCCTCCTTACTAGCTTATTCAATGGTCGTAACTTAGGGAAAGAGTCATGTCCTGTCTTGTTTTGTTCTACATACAGGTGGATCTAGGGAGATACGTTAGTGTCCTCACATACCAATTAGTTCGATAACAGTTATACAGGGGTTTCCATATCTGATTTGTGGCTAGTCTGTTCACTTGACAATTTGCTTTGTGTTTTACATGGAGGGGAATGATTATTGGGATGAGTGAAATGATATTTTCTATTCCTTCAGGTCTAAGGAGAGTCTCCGATTGTGTGTGATCTTGTCAACTTGGGTGCCATTCAACATTCATCTGAGAGCATTCATGAATATGAGGGATTTTCCTTGCTCTATCAATTTGTCATACCCATGAACATAAGCAATGAGAAGGCCTTTTTCCAAGGCTGCCAGTTCAGTTTCTTTATTGGTTTCTACCTCAATAAACCCCAAAAACACCCTAAGGATATGAGTAGAGGAGTACTTGAAAACTCCTCCTAATCTGGATGGTCCTAGATTGCCTTTCGAGTGCCATCAAAATTGAGTTTTTTAAAGTCCAAAGGAGGGGGAGACCATGCTTCAGGGGATATGGCTTGAGGCATAGAAAAGGTGTCTTCTTCAAAATTTTCCTAGAGTCAATGTTTGAACCACTCTTGGTAATAAATCTTGAAACAAACCCCTATCTTGTGAAGATTCCAATAACTGTACAATACTTGCTGCCGCACGAAGTGATGCCAATCTTAAATCCCCCGGTGCATTGGGTGAAAGAGTCTGTTGAAAAATATCATGAGGTACTGGCAGTTGAGAATGGAGCCGGGAATAATATGATTTGGTTTAAGAGTAGATAGTAATTATATAACAAATAACAAAAATGTGAGTATTATGAAAAATTTTAGTATATAGTTATTATTATATAATATTAAATAATTTTATATTAGGATATACAATTTTATAAATGTAAAGTGTATAGAAAATAATAATATTACTATAACATATAAATTAATTATAAATATTAATGGTTAGGATGTTTTGATCAAGGTAATGATGGGAAATTATTAGGCATAAAGGAAAAAAAAAAGATAT
>ML780565.1:33529-89854 GCA_009831015.1 Picea engelmannii | reverse complement strand
GTGTGTGTGGACAAGAAAGGGATTAAGGTTGAGGCAAGGGAGTGCTTACTAATGAGAATGTCATGTTTCAAACTTATCAAAAGATTAAGCAATAGTAAAATATGTTATTAGAATAAATCAATGGTCTTAATAAAAAATGTCATATATATTTAAACTATAAATATGGCGCACAAAATTGGGTAGTTGTTTAGCTACCTTGTTATGGAAATAATGTGGCATCAAAATTATAATCCCATCGCATTGAAATAAGGAAACCCACTTAATCCCCAATTAATGTCCTTAACTAAGAACCAAGATGGAAAATTGACATTCAACCCAAGTCACCATAAGAGTAGGTCCCATGAGGAATTTTAATGCATTCAAAACATTAACAATGTACATGGAATTGTGAGCAACACGATGATTGTAAGCATATAATTATGTAACGATTTCAAGATAGAGTGTGGAATCTATTTCTTAGAGTATGGAATAGACAACTCAAAGTGCACATTATAGTTAAAGTCCAACTTACATGTTTTAAGGTTGGGGTGATTGTATTGAAAAAAATCTTGTAACCTATAAAATAAATGTTGATGTAGGAAACATTGCGTAAAGTATGACTTACAATTCATCCTCTACTTTGTTAGTAAGCGGAGGGCCTTTAGTAAACTTGAGTGTGAATGGAAACATAGTCATAAACTTGGTTTGTATTGATAACAAGGGAGAATCTAACCTTAGTAATTATAAGAGTGAAGGACACATCATTGTTACAAGAAATATATTGACCACTTACAAGTTAGTATGATGAGTGATAAGTACCTTATCTAATGCTAGTTAACTAAGAAAAATGAATGAAAGAATTCTTTGAGAAAATGGGGTATTCCTTTGGAAGGGTGTCACTTTTTCCCATAAATTTATTGGTAGTAGAGACTGCAATGGAGTGTCGTGGTTTATTATGCACAAGTCCCTTGTAAGAGAGGTGAGTTTTCTAAATGGTATCTCACATCTTGAAATGCATTAATTAGTTTAACAATTTCTTGCTCACCAAGAAGGATATTTCCCTATGAAGAAACTCTGATTGAAAAATAAAATAAAATATAGATAAGGAATTATGAAAACACTTTCCATTGTTAAACTTCTTTCATAGTAAGGGGAAAGAACTTGAAAGTGATAGAGATGGACAAGAAAATAGTTATAGGCTAGAGTAGTAGGATTTATGTAGGTATAAATGATATAATTGTGAGACATACAATGTACAATTGCGAGAAGAGAATACCTTAAGGACAAGTGACTAAAGAGTTTGGAATGGACCCTTAGTAATTTATTCTTGGTACATAAATGTTCACTAACTCACGTGTCAAAACGGTGTTCTTTATGTATAGGCACATTGGTAAAAATTAACTATAGATAGAAAGCATGATTTTCTCAACTATGATGAAGATAATCTTACTCAACTATTAACTTCATCAAGATCTAAATTATATCATTGAAGAGGAAAGCAAGATCGAGGACAACAACCAAACAAACCATAAAGTGATGACATAACATGACAATCAGTTAACATTATCTTAGTCTATGTTCCTAAGTATGATTCAAACTTCTGTGTGCCAATCTCATGAGTGATGGCATATGTATTGTCAAACTAGAGTAATAATCAAAGTCAATCATGATTGTTTATAACTATCAAGGTATCCAAGGTGGGATTGTATATATGGCGTGATGAAATATATATTGAACTCAATATAATACTCACTTAACTAAATAAACGATGATAATCTAAGCTTCTAACTGGCGACCAAACAAATAGACTATACTCTAAATATGAGGCTCCTATATGAAACTTAGGAAGAATAAATCTACAAGAGAAACATGTACTTTCATTAATTTAATTACCAATGGTAATAAAATAGAGTCAATCCATAGTAAAATGCCTACTAAATAGGCATAGTTACAATCAATATATTAATAGCCTCGACAAGTTGTAATCAAGACTTGGTCCTATGGGACCAATATAACACAAGGTTTGCTATCATGAAAGACAAATAGAAGTTGTGTCATAAATTCTACTCATATTGTGAATGAGCATAACTTAGGGATGAAGTTTCTTGAAGGGTGGGTGTATGTACCGCCCCATATCTTGACCTTTAGGGAGTTAGAAGATTGATTGTTTACTCATCTTAGTAATTCAATTCTTAACATTTGTCTGGGCTCAATTAGATTGAGATAAATATTTGAGATATGTACATATTTTTATATGTTGCATGATATTATTTTCATTGTTATATACTCATGATGATGATATCTCTTTGGATTGTTTAAAACATGCAAGTTAAAATGTGGAATTTAGGTACGTGGATACTAGTTCAAGTTATGATATGAATGCATAACAGAAATTAGAAATTACAATCCAAAAATCTTTCTTTAATTAAGGGTTTTCCTATGTTTATACTTCAGACTACTCTGATTTGCCACTTTGTAAATTTAACTCACCCGATACGCATATAAGACCAGGGTTCGAGCCTATCCCACAATGGTAACTAAGAGACTTAGTTTTGACTCCGAGCCTGTTCCTTAATGGTGGTTGAGTAACAAATTATTTTAACGATCTTTGGCTTAACTAAACAATACTCCAGTGAGCCTTCCCAAACGACAGGTTTGTGGTAAAAACAACATACATTTGGAGTGTACAAGTCTTCCACTTGTTTGGGACTTGAAGGATAAACTTGATTCACCATTTCTTGATGTGAAACACCAGTCGAATGTCAGAAGGTAAATAAGGCTTCATACCTATCATTTAATGGTATTTCTATGTGTGCAACTTTCAAAACCCTCACCTGGCAATTTCGTCCATTCTGGTAATGCCAACTTGGTCCTCATCACATGTATCCCTCGTCCTTCATACCTTCATCATTTATCCGAGTAATTAAGGTTCTTACTAGGGTTTTCAATGTCCTATTGTTCCATTATCGAGCCCTTTTGAGAGTCTCTGCGTGTTATCATCCTTCCATTGAAACATGTCGATGGTTTGGAAAGACGTTACTTGGTGGAACGATATGACTAGTTGCCACTCTGATAGGCTTCTACTATCCTAGGTTCTAGTTATTGAACACGGTTATGTTCTCCTTTACGCCTAAGGAAATCTACGATATTTCTCCACTGATGACTGTAAGGGTCCTGGTTTGGTGTATGCACTATGGGTAGGGCCATTCTGGCGGTGGTGGGAACGGTAACCAGGAACGGACTGGCTAACTCCCATCGAACACGTAAAAAAGTTTCTTTACTAATTTACTGATCCATTTATCTTCTTTAAGGTCTTCTGCAAGTCGCTTCTTCGTCCCAACTTATAATAACCCATCTCTGGCAATATATATGGGTAAACGCGTATAAAGCATTCTTGTTACTCATAAGGGTTACCCTTGCTCTCCCCTAATTCCATGACTGATACCTTAGTAAGGAGTTGATAAGAAAAAGGAGGTCATGTAGGGTAAAATAAAATAAAAACACACTATACCCTGTGTGTTATACTTTGTTCAGCAACAGGGGGAGGAATTCTTTCGAGTTTTATAAGGATTCTCTATGTTTCGATGGTCCTGGCCATACAGGGTTTTTATTTTCAAGGAATTCTACCATCTGGTAGGCCTCCCAATCCACTGGGTGGTTGATAACTGTAGTTTCCCCTTTCAGGAAGTATGTAATTACCCTCCAGTAAAATGTGTATCTTTAATTATTTGCAAGCTTATTCATGACAAACATTGATTAAGTCTCTAACTATAATGGTATGCCAGGTTTTTTTTTTCTCTTTGTCTTCTTTTCTTTTATCCTGTTAGTATCATTTTCCAGTATGTGTACAAAACCCATTCACGACCTAGATTTTGATAAAGAAATTAAATTTGTGTTCGTTGTTGTATTAATCTGTCTAAAGACTTTCATATCAGGGGGTCTCTTGTTCATTTTTTTTGACTTTGCAAGGTTATAGTGTTGTTATTACTTCTTATCTATTTTCCTGAGAATGGCATTTTATAAGAAGGTAACCAAATATGATGTTGGGGCCCTGTTTTTTTCCATGAGGGTACCCATCAGGTCATTTAATCTCACTTCTCCCCTCCCTAGGTATTGACGACTCGGGTTATGGCTGGGAACACTTCATGCCCATGTGAGATAAGTTTCTTTCCCTTTATTTTTGTTTTGCAGAAATACTTTCGTTATCTGTAAGATCCTTTTCCCAACTAACATTTGACACTAATAAAAGAAACACGTCTCATACTTTGTATATTTACAGGGTTACGATGTTGGCGCTGGACCACGCCTTGCATAACAAAGGTACTCGGGCTCCACTTTATTTCTCTTGAGCGAATACCCTAGCTTCCTGGGCATAGATATGATTTCGACTTGTAAGGTAGGTTATCACAGTGAAGTTCATCATATTTCAAAGATGGTTGTATCGTTATTGCTATAGATTCATAGATTAAATAAAGGGCAAGGGCACTCAAAAGTCTAGTTACTGTGTAATAGAGGTTAAAAGTAGGGTTATAACTTTACTCCTAGAGTTTACCGTCAACTTAGAGGGAAAACCGATTAGTTTCTCCCTTCCAGAATATTGGATCTGACTATACATTTATTCTTAGGACTAATAAAATCATATGCTTATATATATCAAGATCTTGTATTGTAACCTATGTTTATTTCCATTTTTTTTCCCCTTCAATTTTACTGTGGTGAGTTTGTCTGTAACGTAAAGAAAATATGGCTACAAAATGTATATTATTTGTTCTCTTAAATTACTAGCAGGTAGTTTGATTTTTCGAATTCCATTTGAGGTTGCTTGAAATATCAATTTCGTTTTAGAGGATTGTGTATGATAAAAATATTCTGGTTGTAATAACCCTTTATTAAAGAGATACAATAATGTTATAACAGTTACACTATACTTTTCGTTTTTACTCCAGTAACCATAATTCCGTGGGCAGTTCATCCCGACTTCAAGGAATAAGGCTATACATAGAAGCATGCATATAAATATTACAGTGTTATATATATATAACTGCACACATAAAACTAGCTTATTGTTCCTACCATGAAACGACTATGTGCATAAAATATAGGTGTACATATGTAGGCCTCAATTTCTCTTTCAAAAGGAAACAACTCCTTGAACATATTCATAGACGACATAATATACATGAAATGATTATTATGATTCATGTATAGTACATAATTGGTAGGGAGTTTTAGCACGATTCGACAATGTTCTTTAAAAATTCCATGCTTAACCATGATGCAGATACAGTTTCAATCGACACCTATAGTTAAACTTGTAAGGTCTATCCCACAGTTCAACCCATTTCCAACAGATCCATTTTTCTGGTATAAGTTGATTTGTTCACCCAGATTTACACTACTGCATTCTATCAATCAATAATTCTATTAACATTGAACATAGTAGGGGTAGATAGACATATCTGAATAAAGTTTACCGAAACGACCAATGGAACAACCACGTTCCACCCAACCTTAGAATAGTGAAGCCAAATCGCTTTTCCTATTCACCCCCTAGCCTGACCATGAATCCATAAGGGAGAACTTGGAAAACTCCTCCTCAGCAATGTCCTTCAACTCCAGCAGATTCCTCTTGCCTCACACTTACTCAGTAGTGTTCATAATAGCAAGGAAAGAAAATCAATAGTCTCTTTTCCCAGCATACTTGGCAGCATCCTGCCTCCTCACATATGTTATTTATCAATAAAAAAAAATTTCCTAGGTCTTTTTCCCTCCCTTGGGAATTTTCATAGCTTTATAAATCCCTAATTTTCAGGGGCTTCCAATGGTCAAATATTTGATTTTCCACTTGTAACAATTATCCCAAAGGTATTTCCAACATGTTCCCCACTCATGAAGTCATGGTCAGCTGATTTTAACATGGTTGTTCCATTTGTCCTCCCGCAATCAATATAAAATATTTTGTTTTCATACAAGTGTCATAGTCAAATAGTTAGTTGGGTCAAATTAGATCTTTGCCCAACAGTCATAATAATTAATTACAATTATCAAATTCTAAATTCGGAATTGCCATAAATGGCAAAAATTTTCGAAATTCAAATTTACCAAAAATGGAATAATTTTCCAACAAATTTTAAATTTAAAAAATACTTTATTTTTGGGGATGTCACATCCTCTCCCCCTTCAATAAAACATTGTCCTCATTGTTCATTCCCATATTTTAATGGGATTGAATGAGATTTCTGCATATCTCCCTCCAGCTCCCAAGTGGCCTCCTCAGGACTAAAGTGCTTCCATTGCACCTTTACCTGAGCGATGGCTCTGTTTCGAAGTGTTATTTCTCTCCAGTCCAGAATACATGGGCGTTCCACCTAGAACTCATCTCCGGGTTCCACCTACACCAAGTTCCAATCAATCATATGATTAGGGTCATGAACATACGTTTTCAACAAAGAAACATGAAATACATTATGAATTCTTAGATTAGCTGGAAGTGCAAGTTGGTATGCTACAAGTCCAATTCGAGTTAGTATCTTGAAGGGCCCAAAAAACCTCGGTGCCATCTTGGCATAGTTCCCTAAATTCAACGAACTTTTTCGGGCTTTGACCTTCAAATAAACATGGTCTCCCACTTGAAATTCCAAGTGTCTTATTTTCTGATCTGCATAGCTCTTCTGTCTGTCCTGTGCTTCTTTTAAGTTTTGTTGTACCTTCTTTACCATGTTCTCCATTTCTTGGAGCATCTCTGGTCCAACCATGAGCCTGTCAGTTGGGTTATCCAAACTAATTGGATTCGTACACTTTCTGTTGTACAATACTTCGAAAGGGCTTAACTTAGCTGAAGTTTGGTACCCATTGTTATATGCAAATTCTACCAAGTGAAGATAGTCTTCTCACTTGTTCGGTTTTTTTCTTACGTACATGCATAGCATATCCTCTATTATTTGGTGTGTCCTTTTGGTCTATCCATCTGTTTGTGGATGATAACTTGTACTGAAATTCAAATTAGTATTTAGCCCTGCAAAAAATTCCTTCCAAAAAGAGGATGTGAATTTTACATCTCTATCTGAAATCACCATTTTAGGAATACCATGCAGTCTAAAAATTTCTTTCATGAATATTTCAGTAATGTTTATAGCTTTAAAAGTAGACTTTACAAGAATAAAGTGTGCACACTTACTAATTTTATCGATTAGAACCATGATAGAATCATTATGTTTATTATTTTTAGGAAAACATGTTATAAAGTCCAGTGACATGGTCTCCCATTTCCATTCTGGTACTAGTAATGGTTGTAATAGGCTGGTTGGATGCTGGTGCTTGGCCTTAACCTGCTGAGAATCTTGGCACCTAGCCAAGTACTCTGATGTTTTTCCCTTCATATTAGGCCAGTAAAATAGTTTCTAAGTGTTGTTATTGTTCTATGGTAACCTGGATGGACAGAATACAATTTCTTATGCACTTCGCCCAAAACTATTACTTTTAACTCTGTTGAATCTGCTATGTAAAGTCCGTTTTTAAAGTGTGGTAGTCCCTTATTATTGATACTTAGATCTAGTTTATCTGAGTTTGCGGTATTGTTTTTTAATTCTTCCATTATCTTAGTGTAATTTCCGTCGTTAATACCTGCCATCCTTATTCTTTATTCCAGATCACTTTCTGCCCTGCTGATATTTATCTCAAATAGACCATGGACTCTTCTGCTTAAAGCGTCTGCTACTTTATTTTCCTTACCCTTGATATGTATGACCTCAAAGTCAAATTCGATCAAGAAGGATAGCCATCCTTCTTGTCTTGCATTAAGATCTGGTTGGCTAAACAAATATTTCACCCCACTATTATCCGTCAATAGTAGAAATTTTCTACCCATTATGTAGTGTCGCCACATTTTTAAGGCATGAATTACCACTGCCAATTCTAAGTCATGAGTGACATAATTTCACTCGTGTTCTTTTAATTTCTGGGACTCATAACAAATAACATGTCCTTCCTGAGTTAGGACACCAACTAGTCCTTCTTTACTTGCATCAACACATATGGTGAAGTCTTTATCTGGGTCTACTACCTTCAATATGGGTGCAGTTGTCAATAATTCCTTCAGTTTGTTAAAACTGTCTTGACACTTCTCTGACCAGTTAAACTTGGTCCCTTTATTTTGTAATGATGTGATAGGGTAAGCTATCTTGGAAAACCCTTCTATAAATTTATGGTAATATCTTGTGATTCCCATGAATGACCAGATATCTGCTACATCCTTAGGTACCGACCATTCCATAATAGATTTTATCTTCTCCATGTCTATGAAAATGACTTCTGCAAAAATTACATGTCCTAGATATTGTATTTCTTTTTGATAGAAGTCACACTTGTCAAATTTGGCATACAGTTTGTGTTTCCTCAACGTTTGCAGAACTATCCTTAAGTGTTCATCATGTTCTTGTTGATACTGAGAGGGGGGTGAATTAGTGTCAAGTACAATTTAAAACCTTTTTCAAATTATACTTAAACCATTCAACTATATCCAATGAGCAATGAACAATAGTATAAGAGTTACACCAATACACCACAATACACCATGCACAATATATGAGAAATAATCAATAGTTATTGTTCAAGGGAAGTAATGACTTCCAAAGGTAGATATAGCTTCCAGATGTAAAGGGAGGGATAAACCTCCAAGAGGAAGATACAATCCTCTAATATCAAGAGAGAGTTGAAATCTCCATCCTTGCCCCCTCCTTCCACCCAAGATTATGTGAGAGATAATAAAACTTTACATTAAATCATCACCATCAACCAATCATCACATAGAACCTGATAATGCTTCTTGAGACTTCTTCAATTTCTACAATTCTTCAATTCTTGGAGTAATTCGATCCTATAGATAATATTATTCAATATATTCTATGAAAATCCTCCAAGTTTCACTCCTTGAATCCTCCCCAAAAAGAAGTTATAGAAAGAATGGTAGACTTTATTCAATTAAGGTCTATTCAGGAGACTGAACTTGTACATAATTCCCCGCACTCAATATTTAACATATGATTCTAAAACTTGTACAAAAGAAACTACAGTCCATACTATTTCCAATGAAATTTGTCCCACGTCATTTGGATTCTCGATGAAGAAGTTATGACTATTTTACCCGGAACACCTATTTATTGAATAGCTTCAGGACTGGTCACAAACCCTATCTTCCATAGAGTGTATCTCCATAATTATAGAGAATCAAGAGCTGAAATTTTTACGAAAAGTACCTTGATATGTCTTCTCAATACCATAGTGATTTAACTATCTAAATCGTTCTAGAAAAAAATTTATATCAAAAATGGTAAGATGACCTGAAAATAACATACCTTAGAACACATCACCAAAAGACTTCATCTTCCCTTGAAATTCGTCATTTTTTACTTCTTATTTCCTCTGAAATTTGACTTGTATAAAAATGAATGTATAATGATGTTTATTTATACCATTTATGTCACTTCATTTTAACATTAGTGCTGACCTGACACTTTCTTATTTTGTAATTCTTTTCTTTAATTATCTTCAGGGCCTACATGTACTTCCTTCTTCAATTCACTTTGTCATCCTCAAAAATTCATTTCTCCTCAACCATGAGGATCCACGTGACATGCCACATACCACCAGAAACAACATGATGTATAATATCCATTCATGGATGTTGTATATACATGTGCATTGTCCTTCATGTCCAAATACCTTTATCAATCTTGCGGCCCAAACCCCATGACTAGGGTTGACATCAATGACAACAACCAATCTTCCAACAATCTCCCCCTTTGTCATTGATGGAAACACTCATGCTCCCCCTATCATCATGATCCCAATTTCTCTCCCCCTTTGACATCAATGGCAAAGGTTAGGGTTGCATCCAAAAAATGTAACTCTCTTCTTTGGGGCTACTCCACCTATACATGTGGCACTGAATAATACTTTATCCTTATTTTTGTTCTTTGGGACTTTTTCTTCCTTAGAATCCTTTTGTGTGGCTTTTGTATTCTCTCTCTTCTTCATGTCTAGGATGTATATGTTGTTCAATCTTCTTGTTGCAGTTGAAACCAATCTTCCTGAGTTATTTTCTCTGATTTTTCATTTTCAGGAATCAAACGTAAGAGTGTATCCTTGATCACACATTTTACTAACACTGAATAGATTATGATTCAAGTCTTCAACCAATACAAAATTATTTGCTTTTACATTTTTTCTTCCAATCTCTACTACACCTTCTCCAAGTATTTTGGCAGATGAGACATCTCCAAATGCAATATTGCCATGCTTTCTCTTCAAGCTGATGAATTTGTCTTGATCCCCGGTCATGTGTGAAGAACATCCACTGTCTATGTAGCATTCATCTTATTCTTTACATTCTTTAGCGGTCAATTCTATTCGACAATCTTCTTTGTTTGGAATCTCTTTCCTTGTCCATACTGTGGTTGGCATAGGGACATCTTCATTCATATATCTGCAATCTCATGCTTTGTGACCAAGATAATTACATTTTTATCAGGGAATATTTTTGTCCATCAATGGGGAAAATGAATTATAATTTTTGTTGACAAATCCATGATTATTTCCATATCTTCTATTTACACCATTCATGTTTCTTAAATATATGTTCCTTTCATTGATTCTGCAATTAATTGCCTTATGTCCAAATTTTTTGCAAGATTAGCAATGACCAAGAAAGAAATTTTGATACCTTGGAGTAAGTGGGTTTGTTTGTGATGTAGTCCATCTGGGTTCATGATCTATTCTTTTGTAGTTTCCTTCATACTGATTGAATCTTCTTTGATTCCTGAAGGTATGAGGTCTTCTTGGATATTCATCTCTTTTGTAATCATTCCTTCTTTCTGGTATCCCGGTCCACTTCTCATCAATTGTCTGTGTAGATCTTTCTTCAACGTTCTTGTTGGTATTTGCATCTTCTTTGTATGAAGTTTCACCCTTGCATCCAAGATGTGTTAATTCTTTTTGCACTTGAGAGTTTCTTAAGATCTTCCTCAATGAGACAACTTCTTGTTCAAGTTTCTCACAATCTTCTTCTTTCTTCTTCATTTGGACATTCCTTACTTCTCCTATTCTTCTTTCTTCTTCGAGTAGAGATTTCAAAGAAATGGTTTCTTCTCTTAGTTTCTCAAAGTCTTCTAATTTTTTCTTCAATATTACAACTATCTTTTCACAACTACCCAATTCACTTCTTAGTTTTCTTTGTGTGTTTTTGAGCTTGCTATTTTCAATCTCAACATGCTTCATTTTTTTAAGATTCTCATCTTCTTGTTGAATAATTTTTTCTTCATGATTTTATTCTTCTTCATTGGAATTTTCTTCTTCAGTGACATTTCTTTCAATCCTTGGATGAGGACATTCAAATTCAACATGAACTACTCCTTCACAATCAAATCAAAAGTACTGAACTCTATTTTCTTCTTTGAAATCTGAGATGTTGTAATTTGCTTCAACTTCTTCTTCTTGTTCTTGTTCTTCTTCTACGTCTTCCCTTACATAAAGGTCTCGTAGCTTGTCCCAAATATCTTTTGATGATGCAAATGATCCCACCTTGGATTTCATTGAATATGTCAATCCACCCAGGATGGTATCTATCGCCAATTTGTTGTTCCTTTTTTCTTTCTTTTGAGCTGCAGTCTTTGGTTTCTTCAAAGAATTGTATCCTGAAGCAACTGAGAACCAAAAATCTTCCCCAAGATATTTCAAGTAAGTTTCCATTATATTACTCCAGTATTCAAAATTTCTCCCATCAAATGGTTGAATCCCATTTGGAACTTTATCTTCCATTTCTTCTTAGGATCTTCTTTCCAGTGGTTAAACTGTACTAAAGGTAACCTGCTGTGATACCAATTATTGATACTGAGAGGGGGGTGAATCAGTATCAAGTACAATTTAAAACCTTTTTCAACTTATACTTAAACCATTCAACTATATCCAATGAGCAATGAACAATAGTATAAGAGTTACACCAATACACCACAATACACCATGCACAATATATGAGAAATAATCAATAGTTATTGTTTAAGGGAAGTAATGACTTCCAAAGGTAGCTACAACTTCCAAATGTAAAGGGAGGGATAAACCTCCAAGAGGAAGATACAATCCTCCATTATCAAGAGATATTTTAACTCTCCATCCTTGCCCCTTCCTTCCACCGAAGATTATATGAGAGATAATAAAACTTTACATTAAATCATCACCATCAACCAATCATCACATAGAACCTGATAATGCTTCCTTAGACTTCTTCAATTTCTGCAATTCTTCAATTCTTGGAGTACATTGATCGTATAGATAATATTACTCAATGTATTCTCTGAAACTCCTCCAAGTTTCACTCCTTGAATCCTCCCCAAAAAGAAGTTATAGAAAGAATGGTAGACTTTATTCAATTATGGTCTATTCAGGAGACCAAACTTGTAAAGAATGCCCCGCACTCAATATTTAAGTTCCGATTATGACACTCTCACACATGAAACTACAGTCTGTAATATTTCCAATGAAATTCGTCCCATGTCATTTGGATTCTCGATGAAGAAGTTATGACTGTTTTACCCGGAAGACTTGTTTATTGAGTAGCTTTAGGACTGGTCACAAACCCTATCTTCCACAGAGTGTATCTCCATAATTATAGTGAATCAAAAACTAAAATTTTTACCAAAGGTACCTTGATATGTCTTCTCAATACCATAGATATTTCACCATTTAAATCGTTCTAGAAAAATAATTATAGAAAAAATGGTAAGATGACCTGGAAATAACATACCTTAGAACACATCACCAAAGTACTTCATCCTCTCTTGAAATCCAGCCTTATTTACTTGTTATTTCCTCTGAAATTTGAATTGTATCAAAATGAATGTATAATGATGTTTATTTATACCATTTATGTCACTTCATTTTAACATTAGGGCCAACCTGACACTTTCTTATTTTGTAATTATTTTCTTTAATTATCTTCAGGGCCTACATGTACTTCCTTCTTCAATTCATTTTGTCATCTTCAAAAATTCATTTCTCCTCAACCATGAGGATCCATGTGACATGCCACATAACACCGGAAACAACATGATGTATGCTATCCATTCATGGGTGTTGTATACGCATGTGCATTTTTCTTCATGTCCAAATACCTTTATCAATCTTGCGGTCCAAAACCCATGACTAGGGTTGACATCAATGACAACAACCAATATTCCAATAGTTTTTCCTCTGTTTTTGAATAGACCAGAATATCATTGATAAATACTACCACAAACTTGTCTAAGTACTGACTGAAAATACTATTCATCAGGCACATAAACATGGCTAGTGCCTTAGTGAGTCCAAAAGGTATGACTACGAATTCGTAGTGTCCATATCTTGTCCGAAAAGTTGTTTTGCTTATGTCCTCATCTTTTATCCTAACTTTATGATAACGAGATTGTAAATCCAACTTTGAAAAGATCTTGGCCCCACCTACTTGATCGAATAGATCATTTATCCTTGGTAAGGGGTATTTGTTCTTAATAGTCATTTTGTTCAGTTGTCTATAATCGATACATAGTCTTAGAGTATCGTCTTTATTTTTCACAAAGAGGATTGGTTCCCCCATGGTGGAACACTCAATTTGATATACTCTTTGTCCAACAATTCTTGTAATTTTATTTTTAATTATGTCAGTTCTGGTAGAGTCATTCGGTAAGGTGCTTTTGAGATAGGGGTTGAACCGTGTAGTAGGTCTATGGAGAAGTCTATTTCCCTTCTAGGAGGTAATTCTGGTATCGCATCCACAAACATGTCCCTGAATTCACGTAGGATAGCAAAGTCTTCTAACTTTGGATTATCTTCTTTTTCTAATAGATTCGTTACTTGAATGGCATAAACTTGACATCCCTTTCTCATATATTTCTTGAGTTGCATCACTGAAACTTGTCTGACTGATACATGTTTTGGTATACCTTGGGTTGTTCTAGTAGTGCCAACATCGTATTTATAGCTAAGTATCTTTGTATAACAATTTAGTATTGCTTTGTGTTGTTCCAACCAATCCATCCCGAAAATCATATCGTAAGATCCTAGTGGTAGGATGTTCAGATTTGTTCTTATATTTTGACCATCTAAGATGAACTCAAAATCAGAAATAAAGTCAACTACTTTCCCTTTAGTACTTGTTGCGAGTTGTACAAGCCACGATTTTTCATTCTTCAGTTTCTTAAGTTTATTTCACTCTACTATATCAAGAGTAATATAACTTAACGTTGCTCCAGGGCAAATTAAAACAGAAATTCGAGTGTTATTGATTTTACCTTCGATATCTACCACCGAGGACTAGTGGTCAGCTTGTTGACCATCTATGGCTACATTTATCTGATGTAGGCTTCTTCCCACATCTCCCACCATTGAGGATTCCTGCAAATTATGAACAACAGTTCTATTTGTTGAAATTAAACGTGGACAGTTCCTCCTTAGATGAGGTTCTCCACATTCCCAACACTTTAATAGATTATGGGAACTGTCCCCAAACTTCTTCATTGCCAGATTTAAAAATTTACTATTGCCTTACGTATTCATATTATTGGAGTGAAAATACTTTCTTGGAAATATTTTTGTTGCATTCTGATAAGGAGTTGGCTGGTATCCCTTCTTCTGATGGTTCATTTGATCTTGTTTCTTATCCTTCCAGGCTTTGGGAAACTCTACCCGTTGTTTATACTGGTCATAGCACATTCGTTCTTTCCTGAATACTTCACTTAAGGATTTGGGGTTGTCAAACTCAATTCTGTCCCTGTAGGAATGTGGTAAACAATTTAAGAATAACTAGATTTTTACCTTATCCTCTACGATACAAACCTTCGTAGTTCCAAAAATTTATTTATAAGGTCATCCATCGTCATCTCTCCAAGTTGTAACTTGTAAAATTATTTTGTCTTCCTTTCATAATAGATTTCATAAAGGTATTTTTTCTTGAAATACTTCTTAAAGTCAAACCATTCCAACTGTTTCTCCTTTAGGCCCTTGGCCAATTTCAGATCTTGCCACCAAATTCTAGACTTCCCTTTCAGATTGTAGATGGCCATTCTGACATTCATATTGTTGGAATAGTTGTAGATCTGGAAGTATTTTTTGATGTCCAACAACCATGCTTTAGCTTCTTCTCCTGTCCAGGATTCTCCATCAAAGGTAGTTGGTTTAATCTTTTTAAATTCTCCTTCAAGGTGGTCTACTTGTTTTCTTTTTTTCTATGTTTTAGTTTTGTCTTCAATTGAAAGTGTTCCTTCAGATGAACTGTCTTCTTTTTCTATTCCTGGCCTTGAGTTCTTGGAGGCCCTTTTACTGACCTCTTCATCATGGTTATCATCTTTTGGGATTTTCTTGGTTACTATACTACGCAACACGACTTCATTTATCTCTTGTTGTTCCTACTGTGGTTTCTTCAATTTCTCATTATCTGTGTTGAAAACCTATAGCTCAACAACAATATTCCTCATTGTTTCTAGTACTTCCATAGGAGAGATTTTGTTACTATTATGTCTTAGATCTCCATGAGGTCTTTGCTACGGATTTCCTTCCATCATGATTACTGCATCGTCCTGAGCTACCATAATTAACACAAAACAGAAAGGGCTTTCTATCTGTAACCATAAGGTTTATTAGTTTTACATAAATCAGAATATATACTAAGAAACTAATGTGGCCCTGTTGAGGCCCAGTGTTACAAATTTTTCTTTGATACCATATGTAATAAACCCAAATCTCCCCAAATTTCCCATAATTTTTTTTTCCCATTACTGCATTGATGAAATAACTTAAACTCCCATACCAATTTAACTTGCTATGGTTAGGAGGTTTTCCAAGGTAAACCACTAAGGTCTCAACAATTTATTTGATTTCAACCTATTCCCATGTACATAGTGCCCACATAGAAAAAGACTTATAAATTACAATCCAAAAATCTTTCTTTAATTAAGGGTTTTCCTATGTTTATACATCAGACTACTCTGATTTGCCACTTTGTAAATTTAACTCACCTGATACGCATATAAGACCAGGGTTCCATCCTATCCCACAACGGTAACTAAGAGACTTAGTTTTCAATCTGAGCCTGTTCCTTAATAGAGGTTGAGTAAAGAATTCTTTTAACGATCTTCGACTTAACTAGACAATACTCCAGTGAGCCTTCCCAAATGATAGGTTTGTGGTAAAAACAAAATACATTTGGGGTGTACAAGTCTTCCACTTGTTTAGGACTTGAAGGATAAACTTGATTCATCATTTCTTGATGTGAAACACCAGTCGACTGTCAGAAGGTAAATAAGGCTTCGTACCTATCATTTAATGGTAGTTCTATGTGTGCAACTTTCGAAACCCGCACCTGGAAATTTCGTCCATTCTGGTAATGCCAACTTGGTTCTCATCACAAGTCTCCCTCATCCTTTGTACCTTCATCATTTATCCAAGTAATTAAGGTTCTTACAAGGGTTTTCAATGTCCTATTGTTCCATTATTGAGCCCTTTCAAGAGACTTTGCGTGTTATCGTCCTTCCATTGAAACATGTTGATGGTTCGGAAATATGTTACCTAGTGGAACGATATGACCAGTTGTCGCTCTGATAGGCTTCTACTATCCTAGGTTCTGGTTATTGAACATGGTTATGTTCTCCTTTATGCCTAAAATAATCTACGATCTTTCTCCACTGATGACTGTAAGGGTCCTGGTTTGGTGTATGCAATGTGGGCAGGGCCATTCTGGCGGTGGTGGGAACAGTAACCAGGAACGGACTGGCCGACTCCCATTGAACAGGTAACAAAGTTTCTCTACTAATTTACTCAATTATTTATCTTCTTTAAGGTCTTCTACAAGTTTCTTCTTCATCCTAACTTATAATAACCTAGCTCTGGCAATATATATGGGTAAATGCGTATAAAGAATTCTTGTTACTCATAGGGGTTACCCTTGTTCTCCGCTAAGTGCATGACTGATACCTTAGTAAGGTGACGATAAGAAAAAGGAGGTCTTGTAGGGTAAAAGGAAAAAAATCCACATTATAGCCTATGTGTTATACTTTTTTTGGCAATAGGGGGAGGAATTCTTCTGAGTTTTATAAGGATTCTCTATGTTTCAGCGGTCCTAGCCATACTGGGTTTTTATTTTCTAGGAATTCTACCATTTGGTAGACCTCCCACTAGGTGGTTGATAACTGTAGTTTCCCTTTTCAGGAAGTATGTAATTACCCTGGAGTAAAATGCGTATCTTTTATTATTTGCAATCTTATTCATGACAAACATTGATTAAGTCTGTAACTATAATGGTATGACATTTTTTTTTTTGCTCTTTGTCTTCTTTTCTTTTAGCATGTTAGTATCGTTTTCCAGTATGTGTAAAAAACCCATTCACGACCTGGCTTTTGATAATGAAATTAAATATGTGTTCATTGTTGTATTAACTTATCTAAAAACTTGCATATCACGTGGTCTCTTCTTCAGTTTTTTTTACTTTGCAAGGTTATAGTGTTGTTATTACTTCTTATCTATTTTCCTGAGAATGGCGTTTTATAAGAAGGTAACCAAATCTGATGATGGGGCCCTGTTTTTTGCTGCAAGGGTACCCATCATGTCATTTAAGCTCACTTCTCCCCTCCCTAGGTATCGATGACTCAGGTTATGGATGGAAACACTTCATGCCCATGCGAGATAAGTTTCTTTCCCTTTTTTTGTTTTACAAAAATACTTTCGTTATCTATAAGATCCTTTTCCCAACTAAGATTTGACACTAATAAAAGAAACACGTCTCGTCCTTTGCAGATTTACAGGGTTACAACGTTGGTGTTGAACCACGCCTTGCATAAGAAAGGTACTTGGGTTCCACTTTATTGCTCTTGAGAGAATACCCTAGCTTCTTGGGCATAGATACGATTCTGACTTGTAATGTAGGTTATCACAGTGAAGTTCATCAGATTTCAAATATGGTTGTATTGCTATTGCTATAGATTCATAGATTAAATAAAGGGCAAGGGCACTCAAAAGTCCAGTTACTATGTAATAAAGGTTAAAAGTAGTGTTATACCTTTACTCCAAGAGTTAACCATCGACTTAGAGGGAAAACCGATTGGTTTCTCCCTTCCAGAATACTGGATCTGACTATACATTTATTCTTAGGACTAATAAAATCATATGGTTATATATATCAAGATCCTGTATTGTAACCTATGTTTATTTCCATTTCTTTGCCCCTTCAATTTTGTTGTGGTGAGTTTGTCTATAACGTAAAGAAAATATGGCTATATAATGTATATTATTTGTTCTCTTTAATTACTAGCAGGTAGTTTGATTTTCCGAATTCGGTTTGAGGTTGCTTGAAATATTAGTTTCATTTCAGAGGATTGTGTATGATAAAAATATTTGGGTTGTAATAACCCTTTATTAAAGAGATACATTAATGCTATAACAACTGCACTATACTTTTTGTTTTTACTCCAGTAACCATAATTTCGTGGGCAATTCGTCCCGACTTCAAGGAATAAGGCTATACATAGAAGCATGCGTATAAATATTACAGTGTTATATATATATATATATATATATAATTGCACACATAAAACTAGCTTATTGTTCCTACCATGAAATGACTATGTGCATAAAATATAGGTGTACATATATAGGCCTCAATTTCTCTTTCAAAAGAAAACAACTCCTTGAACATATTCATAGACGACATAATATACATGAAATAATTATTTTGATTCATGTACAGTACATAATTGGTAGGGAGTCTTAGCACCGATTGGACAATGTTCTTTAAAAATTCCATGCTTAACCATGATCCAGATATAGTTTCGATCGACACCTATAGTTAAACCTATAAGGTCTATCCCACAGTTTATCCCATTTGTAACAGATCCATTTTTCTAGTATAAGTTGATTTGTTCACCCAGATTTACACTACTGCATTCTATCAATCAATAATTCTATTAACATTGAACAGAGTAGGGGTAGATAGACATATCTGAATAAAGTTTACCGAAATGACCAATGGAACAACCACGTTCCATCCAACCTTAGAATAGGGCATCCAAATCACTTGTCCTATTGACCCCCTAGCCTGACCATGAATCCATGAGGGAGAACTTGGAAAACTCCTCCTCAACAATGTCCTTCAACTCGAGCAGATTCCTCTTGCCTCACACTTACTCAATAGTGTTCATAACAGCAAGGAAAGAAAATCAATAGCCTCTTTTCCCAACATACTTGGCAACGTCCTGCCTCCTCACATATGCTATTTATCAATAATAAAAAAATTGCCTAGGTCTTTTTCCCTCCCTTGGGAATTTCTGCATCTTTCTAAATCCCTGATTTTCAGTGGTTCTCAATGGTCAAATCTCTGATTTTCCACTTGTAACAATCAACCCATAGGTAGTTCCAACATGTTCCCCACTCATGGAGTCATGGTCAGTTGATTTTAACATGGCTATTCCATTTGTCCTCCTGCAATCAATATAAAATATTTTGTTTTCATGCAAGTGTCATAGTCAAATAGTTAGTTGGTTCAAATCAGATCTCTGCCCAACAGTCATAATAATTAATTACAATTATCAAATTCAAAATTCAGAATTGCCATAAATGGAAAAAAAATTCCAAATTTGAATTTACCAAAAACAAAATAATTTTCCAACAAATTTTAAATTTCAAAAATACTTTATTTTTTTTTATGTCACATTATATCCTATCAAATGATTTATTTACTACATTTATATACTGTGAAACTTTGGGATGAAGTTTAAAACAAGAGTGGGTGTATGTAAAATCTTTCTCTTGCAAGCACAAGTTATTGACTTATTCTTTGAGGATACTTGATTGCAAGAGATCCGATTTCAGTATATGGATGTTTGTTCACTTATGGATTCTTGTGTTGATGTTGATGGATTATAATGTTATGTTATTTGATATCTTTGTATTGACATATGATATTAACGAGTTTCCCATGAGTGTGCAGGACACTTGACAGATTGAGGATGCCACTAGAATCAATGGACCTCCGTGGACTCCAGATCATGTCAGGAGTGGACTGTATTGGTTTGGGTATTTTTATTTATGCATATGTTACATATGATCAGGTATATTATGATGTTGTTTATGGATCATTAGCAGTGTTTCATTGAAATATTCAGGATGACGATTTATTTCTAAGAAGATTCACATAAGGAATAAGGGGGCCATTCACAACAACTAGATATTGAGAGAGAGGTGTGGTAGAATCCTAGTCACAGCCTACTAACACTCCCGTCGTGGCTCAAATTGTAGGTTAACAATTACCTAGTTTGAAATATCCACAATGTTGTGAGGGAAGACCGAGACAATCCCTCGTGAATATTTTAAGTGGTGCGACATAAGGTAGGGTTGTTATTCCTTGGAGGTCATTATTATCTCCCAAGGTCGTCTAAATGGAGTATTGACTCCAATGGTTGGACAACTACCAAAACCAGTCAAAGGTGAGTGGCACCCTTGGAGCACATAGTGCTTCTTGAAGGACACGTCACGTAATTAAAATTTCATTCTAAGGGGTTTGGAAACCTTGGAGAATTGAGTGTGTCTTGAAGGGTATGTCATGGTATTAAAAACAACATTCAAAGAATCTAGGTGGCCTAGAAAACTTTGAGCGAATGTTAAACCTGTGAATGTCTTGAGCACCAGTTGCAGTAATTAATTGATTAATTAATTAAATACAAAATTGTTTTGTTAAGCATAATCCCTAAGGGTCTAGGAATTTGCAAATAAATATTTAAAACTAAGCCTAAGTCTAAGTGAGTGAGAAGACTAAAAACTAAAAATTTAAAATAAATGATGAGGGGATGAATTAAATCAAATTAAGAATCAATGAAGATAAAAATAAATCCTAAGGAATGATTAACACAATTGTGAAAGTAAATACTAAATTAGAATTTTAGTTCAGAAAGGAACAAATAATAAATGTGTAAGCATAGAAAAGTATCTAGTCTAGTCTAAGTAAAGAACTTTCCTAAATTAATCACAACTCATTTTTAGAAAGGTGTTAGTGATTAAAAGAGAAATAGAGGGAATAAAGGGACAGCTACGAGTGATTTTAGGATGGATGAGGGAAATTGAATTTTAATTTAATTAAATGGGGATTTATTGGTGAAAATAAGGGAACGGGTGACAAGTGTATGGGGGGAGTAATTCCTAATTAATTTAAAAAAAAAAGAATTTAATGTGCAAATGGAAGGTGGTCACTAAGAAAAATTCTATAAAATAAATGGTTGAGAGGAGGAATGGAGCATGAATGGTATGAATAAGGTTATGTTGTAGAAATTATGACTGGTTTTACTTGTGAGATTTTGGATACCCAACTCCAATGAGAGAGCGATAGCTCTACCTTGCAATGAGAGCTGAGAGATAGATTATTTTGGTTGTGTTGTGCGACCCCTTTCGAATCGAGGGGTTAAGGGGGAAGAAGAGTACCCCTAGCATTGGTTGGGAGGTATCGGTGTAGTATCCACAGTTAGAAAGAGGGGAGATGGATGGAGCACAAGAGCGGACTAACAAATTTAGATTCTTCACCTTTGGTTACAATAATCCTAAACTTAGATTGAGTTCATTAAGTTTAAAATTAAAATGTAGTTTAATTATATTCTATAGTGTTGTAAATTTAGGGTGGATGATTCTGTAGTAAAATATATGATGGAATGCATTGAAATTTTGTTTTTGGACCTTGAAACCCACCACCCTGGTAGCGAGATTCCTGTAAGGAGTTCTCCCAGAAACGTTTGATTTCTCCAATGACTAGATGCACCCTTACTTGGTGAATATCATAAATCGATCATCCTCCTATGTCGATGCTCCTTCTTCACAGAACTCGGGCCTGCCTGGTGCGCCCTTCCATTTCTCTTTACCTTAATGAATTTTGAGTGGCTAAGAGAGCCATTCCTTTCCCTTTTACCTTGGCCAAATTATATGCTTAGTGTACCATGCCATTCCTTGCACTACTTTTTTATCTAAACTAGACAACGTTTCTTTTCCCCTTTATCAATTTTCCCAACATGGATAATATACCATGCGACTCCAATCGGTATATCTGTGTACTTAACCGGAGGTTCACCCTTGTTTCACACCATTCACATCCATGTAAATTTCCATGTTTCACTGCTTTTTTTTTCCACCTAGAGGTTCACCCTGTGTTTGAGAAAAATCGCCCAATGATTTGATCTTTTACCTCAACATTTTTATTGATATTTTGCTAGAAATTTTCGTGATCTTTGTTTTCAAATAATCTCATGAGCAATTCCCAACGGGAGTCATGATCCTTTGCCCAATGAATTTCATGATCCTTGCCAACGACTTTTGTGATTTTTTCCACACAATACTCATCATTTTACTTGTCTTTTCTCTACGTTTTCCCTTGGTGCTCAACAATTTTACCCATCTTTCCTCAGTATTTATTACCACCCTTACCCAACAATATTTATGACCTTTACTTAGTGAAATTATGCCTCTTTTCTCCATGTTTTTGTGTTTTTTCCCTGCGTTTTTGTGGAGAGTTTGAAGCTCTATGCTACCCTCCATTTCCCAACTATTTTTATAGATTTTATTCCCTGCATGATGGGTATATCTCCCACTCTGCAATTTTGTTTTTCCTCAGCAATCGTCTGCGTTTTTAGCAAGGGAAAATGCCATGATATTTGTTCCTTTTACCCTATGAACTTAGCATTGAATGACAAGGGCATGGTGGAAGGATTAGAAAACCTTCTGGTAGCATGATATTTGCGGACCTATTCCCAGAAGAGTTACTAGGTTTTCCACCCAAAAGAGAGTTTGAATTTACCATCGAATTAAAACTTGGAACTAAACTGATAACAAGAACGCCTTATTGGATATCAATGCCTGAGTTCCAAGAGTTTAAAATGAAACTAAAGGAGTTGTTGGACCTAGGAATTATACGTCCAAGTGTGTCACCTTGGGGTGAGCCTATTACTTTCATACCGAAGAAGGATGGTTCATGGAGACTCTGTATTGACTACCATCAATTGAACAAGGAAATAATCAAGAACCAATATCCAGTGCCAATAAATGACGATTTGTTTGATCAAATGAAAGGATCGATAATGTTTTCGAAGATTGACTTGAGATCAAGTTATCACCAGTTATAGATCAAAGAGGAATACATTCCTAAGAACACATTCAAGACAAGGTTCAGGAATTACAAATTTACCATTTTACCATTTGGACTGACAAATGCCACAGGGGTATTCATGAGCTTGATGAATGGGGTGTTCTATGAATACTTGGAAAATTTTGTTCAAGTATTCATTAACGACATATTGATATATTCTTGGAAAATGGAAGACCATGATGGACATTTGTTCTTGGTACTATAGTGTGTATGAGAGAAAACATTATATGAGAAATTGTCGAAATGCTCTTTCTATCAATCAATGATTTATTATTTAGGGCCTGTTATATCCGACAAAGGTATAACTATGGATCCACCGAAAGTAGAGGCTATTATGGAATGGCCTGCACCAACGAACGTACCAGAAGTACGTAGGTTCATGGGTTTAGCTAGATATTATTGATGGTTCATCGAATGTTTTTTGAAGATAGCAAATATGATTACGGAATTGCAGAAGAAAAACAAGAAGTTTGTTTGGACCGAGAAATGTGTGGAAGCATTTCAAAGGCTCGAGGAGTTGTTGACGACCATGTTGATACTAAAGTTCCCTGACATGGATGAGGACTTCTTGGTATGCACAGATGCATCCAAGGAAGCCTTAAGGGGAGTCTTGATGCAAGATAGTTAAGTGATCGCTTACATCTCTAGGAAATTAAGAAAGCATGAAGAGAACTGCGTGACACACGATTTGGAGGTATTGGCCATTGTGTATTCCCTGAGAGTGGGGAGACAATAATCGATTGGATAGAAATTTGAAATAAAAATAGACCACTGTGGTCTGTAGCACATTTTTACGTAAAGTGACTTGAGTGTGCAACAAAGGCATTGTTCATAAATGCTTAGCGAGTACGATTTTGAGATTACCTACATAAAAGGAACAATGAACATAGTGGAAGATGAGTTGGATCAGAGACCATGCATAATTTCAGTGATACCTCTTCAAACGAATATTTGAGAAAATATTCTAACTATATAGCACAATGATGACTTCTATAAATAGGTTAAGGAAAATATCAAGAAAGACACCATGTTGGTACCAAAATTTGAAGGATATGCTTGGTACAATGACAAATTGATGAGGTATAATAACGAGATTTACATACCTCCTAATGACGAGTTGAGAAGTTTGATCTTAAATGAAGCTCATAGAGCAATGTACATGGCTTAGCCATGAGTCACGAAGATGAGGGTAAACCTTAAGCCCTTATTCTTCTGGAAAGGCATGAAAGCGGACATAGTTTACTACATGGTAAGGTGTCTAGAATGTCAGCAAGTGAAGGTTGAAAATAAACATCCAGCAGGATTAATAAATCCACACTCTATTCCAGAATCAAAATGGGAGGTCATTTTTATGGACTTTATTGTTGGATTTCTGTTGACGGACTGGAGGCACGACTTGATTTTTGTGGTAGTAGACACTTTGACGAAGAGTGCACATTTGATCCCTGTCTATATGACTTATCAAATGCCAGACATATCTATAGTTTTTATCAACGATATTTTGAGATTGAATGGAATTCCTAAAAGGATCATACCCGATCAAGGATAAGTGTTTAGAGGACAATTTTGGACTAGTTTCCAAGAGGCCTTGCGAACCCAACTTAACTTTAGTACAACATATCACTTATAGACAGACACACATATAGAAATATCGAACCAAATATTGGAATATATGTTGCATATGTATGTTATGGACCAACACAACTATTGGGAAGAGTTCTTTCCACTGGTAGAGTTTATGTACCACAATAGCTATCAAAGCACCATTAAGATGGCTCCATTCAAGTTTCTTTACGGCCAATCATTTTAGACACCTTTGAGTTGGGATAGCTCTGGAGTCTTGGTAGGACTAGAAGCGATCCAAGAAATGGAATATCAAATGAAAATGATAAGATAAAGGATTAAAGAAGTGAAAGATCGACAAAAGAGTTATGTCTATGCACATCGCCTTCACCGTAGTTATGAAGTTGGTGATCACGTCTTCTTGCGAGTGAAACCACACAAGAGTTCAATCAAGTTTGGAAAGGGTGATAAACTCTCTCCTAGGTTTGTGGGACCTTTCAAAGTTGTGGAAAGGAAAGGGCCCATGTCATATAGACTAGCCTTACCTGATTCTTTGAGGCATATGCATGCTGTTTTTTATGTATCTATTTTGAGATATTATGTTAGTGATCTTACACATGTGATTGATATGAATTCCTTGTAGGTGACAGATGAGGGTGCACTCATAGTGGACCAAATCCACATTTTGTACCATCGTATTCGATAGCTATGGTATCGAACGATCGATCAGGTTAAGGTCCAGTGGGACAATTATAGTCCACACTCGGCTACCTCGAAGGACGCATATGATATGCGCCAACCGTTTGCATTTTTTGTTATAGTTAGACATTTAGATCATGTCAAATGCTTTATTTACTACATTTATATAGTGTGAAACTTTGGGACGAAGTCTAAAACAAGAGGGGTTGTATGTAAAATCCCACTCTTACGAGCACATGTTGTTGATTCATTCTTTAAGGACACTTGTGTGCAAGTGACTCGGTTTCAGCATATGGATGTTTTCTCGCTTATGGATTATTGTGATGATGTTTATGGATTGCGATGTTAAGTTATTTGATATCTTTGTATTGACATATGCTATTGACAAATTTCCCATGATTTTACAGGAAACTTGACAGATTGAGGATGCCACTGGCATTAATGGACCTCCTTGGACTATTGATCAAGTCAGGAGTGGACTGTATTGGTTTGGGTATTTTTATTTATGCATATGTGACATATGATCGGGTATATTATGATGTTGTTTATGGATCATTAACAATATTTCATTGAGGGATTCATGATGACTATTTCTTTCTAATAAGACTCACATAAGGAGTAAAGGGGCCATGCACAACAACCATATATTGAGATTGAGGTGTGGTAGCTTCCTAGTCGCAACCTACTAGAACTCTTGTCATCGCTCAAATTGTAGGTTAACAATTACCTACTTCGAGATATCCACAATGTTGTAAGGGAAGACTGAGACAATCACTCATGAAGATTCTAAGGGGTGCACAATAAGGTAGGGTCCTTATTCCTTAAAGGACCTTAATCTCTCACAAGGTTCCCTGAATGGAGTATTGACTCCAAGGGTTGGACAACTGTCAAAACCAGTCAAAGGCAAGTGGCACCCTTAGAGCATGTAGTGCATCTTGAAGGGAATGTCACGTAATTAAAATTTGAATCTAAGAAAAGTGGCACCCTTTGACCATTGAGTGCATCTTGAAGGGCACGTCGAGGAATTTAAAAATAAAAATAAAAGAATCTAGGTGGCCTAGAAAACTTTGAGCGAATGTTAAACCTAGGAAAATCTTGAGCACCAACTGCATTAATTAATTGATTAATTAATTAACTAAATAATTAACTTGTTAAGCATAATCCTTAAGGGTGTAGGCATTTAAAAATAAATATTTAAAACTAATCCTATGTCTAAGTGAGTGAGAAGACTAAAAACTAAATTATTAAAATAAATGATGAGGGGATGAATTAAATCAAATTAAGAATCAATGAAGATAAAAATAAATCCTAAGGAATGATTAATACACTTGTGGAAGTAAATACAAAATTAGAATTTTAGTTGAGAAAGGAACAAAGCATAAATGTGTAAGCATAGAAAGGTATCTATTCTAGTCTAACTAAATAACTTTCCTAAATTAAACACAACTCATGTTTAGAAAGACGTGAGTCATTAAAAGGGAAATAGAGGGAATACAGGGACAACTATGAGTGATGTTAGGAGTTCTTTTAGGATGAGTGAGGGAAATTGACTTTTAATTTAATTAAATGGAGAATTATTGGTGCAAATAAGGAAATGGATGACAAGTGTATGGGGGGAGTAATTTCTAATTAATTAAAAAAAAACGAATTTAATGTGAAAATGACAAATGGTCAATAAGAAAAATTCTATAAAATAAATGGTTGAGAGGAGGAATGGAGCATGACTGGTATGAATAAAGTTATGCTACAGAAATTTTCACTGGTTTTAATTGTGAGAGTTTGAATACCCAGCTCCAGAGAAAGAGTGGTAGCTCTACCATGCAAGGCGAGTTGGGAGCTAGATTATTCTAGTTGTGTTATGCATGGACCCTTTGCGTTGGTTGGGAGGTACCGATGAAGTCTTCATAGTTAGAAAGAATGGAAATGGATGGAGCACAAAAGTGGAATAAAAACTTTAGATTCTTCGCGTTTGTTTACAATAATCCTAAATTGAAATTGAATTCATTAAGTTTAAAATTAAAATGTAGTTTAATTATATTGTATAGTGATGTAAATTTAGGGTGGATGATTCTTTAATAAAATATATGATGGAATGTATTGAAATTATGTTTTTGGACCTTGAAACCCACCGCTCTAAAAGCAAGATTCCTGTAGAAAGTTTTCCTAGAAACTTTTGATTTCTCCAACAATTGGATGCACCATTACCTCGTGAATATCCTAAATCAATCCTCCTCCTACGTCGATGCTCCTTCTCGACAGAACTCGGGCCTTCCTGGTGGGCCCTTCCATTTCTCTTTACATTGATGAATTTTGAGTGGCTAAGAGTGACGGTCCTTGCACTTTTACCTTGACTAAATCATATGCTCATGCGCCATGCCATTCCTTACTCTTTATTTTTATCTAAACTAGACAACGTTTCTTTTCCCCTTTATCTATTCGCTCTGCATGGATAATATACCATGCGACTCCAATCGATTATCTATGCGTACTTACCAACAGGTTTACCCTCATTTCACACCATTCACATCCATGTAAAGTTCCATGTTGCACTGCGTTTTTTTTTCCACCTGGAGGTTCACCCCTGCGTTTGAGCAAAATCGTCGAGTGATTTGATATTTTACCTCAGAGTGTTTATTTATCTTTTTTCCAGCGATTTTCGTGATCTTTTTCTCAGAGAATATCATGAGAAATTCCCATTGGGAGTCATGATCCTTTTCCCAGTGAATTTCGTGATCCTTGCCAACGATTTTTGTGATCTTTTGCAACACAATACTCAACATTTTACTTGTCTTTTCTCTGCATTTTCCCTTGGTGCTCAGTGTTTTACCCACCTTTCCTCAGTAGTTATTACCACCCTTACCCAACAATATTTACGACCTTTACTCAATGAATTTATGCTTATTTTCTCAACATTTTTGTGCTTTTCCCTGCGTTTTTGTGGATAGTCCAGATCTCTATTCTATCCTCCATTTCTCAACTATTTTTATATATTTTACTCCCTGCGTGATGGGTAGATTTCCCACTCTGCGATTTTGTTTTTTCCTCAGCAAACCTATGTCTTTTTAGCAAGGGAAAATTCCATGTGATTTGTGCTTTTTACCCTACGATCTCCCTCAGCAAATTTCGTGGAACTGTCGATGTCTTGTTGGGTCATTATGTGATTCTTCCAAAGAATAGTAAGCCAACCTGATATTTTTTCTCGTTAAGAAGACCCAATTTTTTTCCTTTGAATCCACGTGTATAGACAATTAAGTCAGCTGGGAGTTAACTTGGGATCTTTGTACGATGATCCCCTCAAATTATTTAAATTATTTGCAGCATGGTCTTGTAGTATTTCAGTTTAAGTGTGACCCCCTTTGGTAATTGGTTTTTGGCTATGCATTCTGGCCTTGATTTCTAAATGTGCTACTTAATCAGGATAGGTATTGAGGGTTTAGTGGCGCCACTGGAAACATTGTACTCGTTATAGCAACTTAAGTTAATTGACGAGGATCGTTGGATGTTAATGAGCCTGGTTGGAAATTACTAGGGATGGTTAGAGTAGATCTCTTGTTATAAGGTTTGGCTTGTGATTTTGAGATATTATAAACCATTATGGCTTTCTCTAACTCCTTGGCCCTCAATGGTTTCTTAAATATATATATATATATATAAGTATAGTGGTATATCTAGTTAGGTTGTGGTTATGTTGGAATGGCATATAGGTGGTTTATGCATCACTTAAATTGTTAAATAATTGGTGGTTGGTCTATTGTCGAAGGTTCCCTAAGTGGTGTTGCATATATTAAAATGATGTATATTATGTAGGAGAATTTCTTCGCTTCTATAATAATTGATCATTAAGTTGATTAATGGATTAATTGACGTTCGGGTGGTTTATTAGTAGGAATTGCATTCGTTGATATGATGAGTTATGTAGCTAGGTAATATTACATCTTGAAATTAAATGTTGATGTATGATTCCTAATTGAATAGATAAAATGCACACATTGAATGATATTGATTATGTTTAATTCGGTAATTAAATCTCGTGTGCATATTGAAAATAATGAGGATTTATTGTTGAATTCAATAATTGATTACTCGAGGATTTATTGTTTCGTGCTAATGGGAAACCCAAAATTCTGTCCAAGTAGAAAACACAAGTTCTCCTATGAAGTGGAAACCCCAAGTTTCCAAAAACCGAACTCTATTTCACCCAAATCTGGTCGATTTTCTTCCTAATTCCATTAGGTCGCTTCATCCAACTACAAGGGTGAAAGTCACCCAACTATACTAAACTCTCTCGTTGTGATGTTGTTTCCTTGTTGATGTTTGATTCCAATGTTGTTGTCGCTACCTACTACAACTGACTACTTCCCACTTCACTTCAAAAATTTTCATAAGTTTTATACTTATGCGACCTTGATGTTGCATCCATACTTCAACACATTATGCCATGTCTCCACACATTGCACATCTCAAGCCCTTGACTAGTTGGGTGATCAATCTAAATATCATGTCCAAGTCTTAAGATGTGCGTCCTCATGCCTAAACATAGTCTTTTTTATTTCATCTCCATCACTTTGTCCAACTCCAAAGACTAAGGAAAGTTTCCATCCTTTCCTCATCATTTTTTCCATCATCCGATCTTCTCCAAGGAGATACTAAAAAATGTCTAAGTGTTTAACTTCGAACCTATTGGCACGCATGTACTCTTGACCCTCTTGTTTGTTGATGTTTTGGTAGTTGAGGGAGGTATTAAACTGCACATGTAACCTATGAATTAGAATAGAATATTCCAGAAGCAAGTGAGCCATTAAACGGATGTGTGGAAAACCTAGAAGACAAGTCATCCTAACAGAATAAAAAATGTTAGAATATTGTATTCCAGAAATACAAGTCGGCTCCACAGGAAAAAGATAAACATAAAATATAATTACCAGAAATTCAGGTCAGCCCATCCATAAAAGTAATTGGACAGATTAATGTAAATAGAGGATGTTTTAGCTCATTTGTACACCTAGTTAGTGTACAAGTCTTGTGGAGAGCTACAATTGCAGTTGAAAGTGAATCTATAAGGAGGAATAAGGGTGCATGGTCATCTAATGGTATTGGTCTCTCTCTTGGTGATTTTCTTGGTGATATTATTTGTGATTTTGTTAGTGATATTCTTGGTGATATTCTTGGTGATTTTCTTGGTGATATTATTGGTGATATTCTTTCTAAGTATGACACAAGTTTGAGAGAGAGAGAGCAGTGCAGATATAGCTACTGCATTTGTGTATCGCACTTGTTTTGTGAATATGGAGACTCTCTCTCTTGTGTGCTTTTGTTGGAGAAGGAGCGCTCTACTTGTCTTTAGTTGTTGTTGCAGTTAGAAACTAGGGTTTATCTATTGGTTCTAGAGTATGCTTGATGGAATTATTCTAAGTAAAATTTAGTGTGCTCGACGGTGGCATATGTGAATGAATATGGTTGGGTGACAATGATGTTACATTTTCTATGGTTAAACGTGCATACAAAAATTTCAACATGGTTTCAGAGTTGGTTTCCTTCATAACTGTCTAACTGCTGGAAGGAATATCCTCAGTTTCCCCCATTGCAAATCTCATTGTGCACTTTCTAAAATCACTAAGAAGGTCTACTAAGTAGGGATCATCTCTTCCTCAAATAAGATCTGCAAATTTCTAAAGTTGAGATATTAGGGTTTCCTCATAAAAACCATAGGTTTGGAGTGACAATTCCTTCATACTAGTTGCATTTCTAGTTGCAGTACCAATTACAGTGCCAGTTGTAGCACCAGTTGTAGTACCAATTGCAACACCAGTTGCAGTCCCAACACTAGTTGCAGTGCTGGTTGTAGTAACATTTCTCTGAAACGTTGGGCCTAATATTTGGTTTTTCTAGTGAGTGTTACCCTAGCGCATCTCCAATTACCTTTAGATTTCGATTTGGATCACTTTGAAGTTTTATGGTTCATCATTACTTGTCATTGTTTCTGGATGGTGCCACTGTCTTCCACTACTTGTCGTTGTTGCTAGAGGTATGTACTTACATATGTTTAAACTGTATCACTATTTTGAGTGTTATTGTAGGATAAGGGATATCTATTCCAAGAAACAATCGTATATCTAGAGGGATCTCAGATCCAACACATTCACAAGAACAATGTACTCTAGGTTTGATTTTTTTCATATGCCTCTAGTTATTGTTGAATTATTGTGACCTTATGAACATCTAGTTTTATTTTGATCTATTAAAGTTATGATTATGATACTAACCTATGTTGAAAGTTAAAGTTAGAAACTAACTTTATACAAAGTATTATATTGATTAAGGTTGATACTTTAGAGTTTATTTGCACTATATTCTCTAACTAAGATTTATGTCTAGAAAACATATTGTCTTAAGTATAGGGGACAAGTTGAAGATAATACTTTTCATATTTAGTGAAGGAGACTCAAAATAAAATAAAAAACATTCAATCTTGAAGGTAGGAATCCAAGTTCCAGGTTTGATTAAATTAATAAGTTTCTAATTTGCACTTCTCAAGTTTTATAATTGTTACATTACTAGTTGCAACAACAATCCTTGAAAGGTTCTATTATTGCTAAATACAATAAATAATTCACAGAATATGAGTACTATTGATATCAATTCTTGCAAGATCAACTAACATCTCCTCTAGGAGATATTTCTTATTATTGTGTTTTTATTTTGGTTCTTGTTTCAGAAAGGTCACAAGCAATAGCTTTGAGAAGGAGCTATTGTTATTATTGTTCTCATTCTTGTTTTTATTATTATAAGAGTATTATTCTTCTCTATTGATTTTCCCTTTGTTGTCCTTGTTTCGGGAATGTCACAGGTGATAAGTTTAAGGGAAGCTATAGTGACGGTTGTAGGAAGCAACATATTAGATGGTATCTAGTTTGAGACATGGAGTAGGATATCCAGATAAGAAGTAACATACATGACCATATACATCCATCTACCAAAGAAGAAGAAGATGAAGAAGGGTACTTTTGTGAGATACATAGTATCTCATATGGATATTGATTGTAAGTAACATAAGGATCAAAAGATGATTGAAAAAATACACCTAGTATAGTTGATCACTCTTTAGATCATCAACAAGAGTTACTAGAGCCAGAAGGTCCTACCCATAATTGTTGCAGTAACCAAAAAGAAACCAATGTGGTACCATGAAACTTTGTAGGATGCAACATCGATGAGCCATATCATGCGGAGTAGATGGATCCAAAGATTATACAGAATCAGAGGGAGAATGGAGACTCAGAGACTTTCAGATTCATATGGAAGAGATCGATGAATTTTGGAACTGAAAGATAGATTCCATGGGTTGAGAAGGCTAGATCTAAGCTTTAGAGGCTTCAAGGAGATATGTGATATTATGAGAAGGTTCCCTTGCTTCAATAGACTTTTCTACAATGATCAAGGAGGAAGCTATTCAGAAGGACTGGGATACATATATTTTCCTTGGTTCTGATACCAGAAGGGAGGTAAGTGGTCACTTCCAAGTTTATTTACAAGATCAATCATGTTTAAGATAAATATACTAGATATGTACAAAGCATTATTTGTGTTAAGAGGATTCTCCCAGCAAGAGGGAGAAGACTATGATAAGACACTTTCTCCATTATATTGATATTGATGAACATGTAGTAGATATGTTGACCAAGACTCTTTCAAGGACAAGCTTGGAGTTTTCCAAATGTTTCTTTCTCCAATAGTTAGAATTTATGTGTTCCCTAATAGATGGAAGTGATGAGATCCTAAGTAGTGGATGCTACCCTAGTGCATGTTGGTACTCAAATGAAGGCTCGTATGCTACCCTAATGCAAGTTGGTACTCCAACACAGGATGGTATGTTACCCCATTGCAGGTTGGTACTCCAACACAGGATAGTATACTACCCTAGTGTAGGTCGGTACTCCAATGCAGGTTGGTATGCTAATTCAACGTAGGCTGGTATAATACCTCAATGTATGTTGGTATGCTACTCGAGTGAAAGTGTAGAAATTCCTATGAGATATAGATCTATGATTGATAATAGAACAATGAACAAGGTGTGAAGAAGTGCAAAACAAATAATGATGGTTTTTCCAAGAGGAATACCTTCCTAGTTAAGAGGCAGTGTTAAATTTTTGAGTCAAATTATGTGTGATCTTACAAGCTACTAGTTCTATATGAACTAGATTCTGACATGTAGTGTGAAAAATGATTCCGAGTTAAAGTGTCGATAAGTAGCATCAGAGGTTACTAGATGGACAACCAACCAGTAGTGTTGTAGTTCTTTTCTAGCTAGATGACTTATGTGAGGCTATGATGGTGATACTTCTTACATGATCTATTTGATGATATGATAGCTTGTCTAGCTATGGTGATGCTACCTGTAGACTATTCTACAAGACCATGTGAGTCTTCCCCATGCCATGTGATATGTATGGATGTGTTTGAGACCACTACATGAAGGACATCTTAGTTAATACTTCCCTATCTAAGAGGGAGTGTTGATGTTTTTCTAACTGTGGGAGGTATTAACCTCCACATGTAGCCTATGACTTAGAATAGAATATTCTGGAAGCTAGTGAACCATTAAAAATATGTGTGGAAACCCTAGAAGACAAGTCAACCTAGAAAAATAAATAATATTAGAATATTATATCCCAGAAATATAAGTCGGCTCCACAGGAAAAAGATAAACATAAAATATAATTACTAGAAAGTCAAGTTGGCCTAGCCAGAAAAGTCATTAGATAGATTAATATAAATAGAGGATGTTTTAGCTCATTTGTACACCTAGTTAGTGCACAAGTCTTGTGGAGAGCTTCAGTTTCAGTTGCAACTACAGCTACAAGGAGGAATAAGGGCGCATGGTCATCTCTTGGTCTTGGTCTCTCTCTTGGTGATATTCTTTCTAAGTATGATGCAAGTTTGAGAGAGAGAGTAGTGCAACTACAACTACAGTAGTTTTGTATGGTACTTATTATATGAATATGGAGACTCTCTCTCTCTTGTGTGCTACCCTTGGAGAAGGAGAGATATACTTGTGTTGATTTTTTGATGCAGTTATTAAATAGGGTTTATCTATCAGTTCTGGAGTAGGCTTGCCAAAATGATTCTAAGTAAAGATTATTGTGCTCGGGGGTGGCATATGTGAATTCTTATGGTTGGATGACAATGATGTGACATTGTCTATTATTAAATGAGCATACAAAAATTTCAACATTGTCATGTTTTTTTTCTCTCCTAATCCATGAACTAGTTGAATGGCCAGTTCAATTATCACACTCCTTGAGACTCCACACCCTTATGCACAAATTAGTCACCTCCTTTTGCAGTTAAGTCCTTTCATACAATGATCTCATACCAATGAAAGGTCTCCCCTCACCTTGTGGCACTATGAAATAACCCCTAAAACAAATCCATTTGTGATAGCTTGACTCCATTATCCCCCTCATGACACAATTATCCAATCTTCCCCAAGAAATGATGATATAGACTATCTTCACAATCGTTCAAATGAAGGAAATTTCCCAACTCACCTCCATTCATCAAGTCACCTCAAAACAACTCAACATATGTGATAGTTTGAGAAACATGTCTTCACTCCTCAAACATCCTAACGAATTGTCCAATGTGCACCAAGTACAATGAGTCGTCTCAAATAATTTCCATTCATTAGGAATGTTCACACCAATATTTCTTCTAAATCAAACAAATAACCTCCTCCGGATCTCTGAGTCATCAGACAATCATCCACAAGTCACTAAGGTGTGCTCTACCTCATGCAATGTCCCATACCAAATGAGATGTAACACCACCCAAGTCACTTGCTCTTTGTTCTACCCATTCAAGTTGATTGTCAACAATTTTGGGTCGAATATTTTTTTGACTCCATCTGTCTCCTAGAATCAAAATTCCTTGTATCTACTATAAGTGTTCAAACTCTTACCTTGTCGCTGTAACTATCAATTCATCACATGACTTGATGAAATTGGATAAGCCACCAAGAGCCAGGGAGCCTCACCAATCCTCTCAACTCAACACAAACAAAATTCACTACCCACTTCCCCGCAATGACATGTCCAACACACCTCATCAACGAGTTAGGAAGATTCTTTAAGACACCTCCATGACTACATCCAAATCTACCTAAGACCACAACAAGACTCGTCCAAGCAGGTCATCCCAGGTTCTTCACACATTCCCCCAATAAAGGCATCCCAAAATGTTGCAAGAGTACCTCGAATATAGACCACTTGAGTCATTTTCAAGTTTATTGACTTTTACCATGGAAATGGAATGCACTTGAACCACCAAGCGATCCATATCCCCTTCAAAGAACTTGCTGCAAAACTTGGAAACTAAAAGAATTGAAGCCAACCATAACATTCAAATGATATCATTCACTACAACCATATTCTAAGACTATTTCCTTCTACCTCCACTCCCAAGAAACCTAATCTTTGCACGAACTCACATGAACCGCCATCCCAACTCTAGAACCCTAGAATACCCTCACTACGATACAAGGTTTAGTCCATTCGTCCACTAAAAAAAATTCTCAATGTAGAAATTTCACATGCAACTAGCCTAACTCGTCTCCAATGTCTTTCGAGCTTCTCCCCTGACTAATTCTACTTCAAGGAACCATGCATCCACCATGCGCCTGTCAAGTCATATTACTACTAATCGAATGTTGTTAGTCTATGAAGAGCTACCTCATTTGAGGGATGTGATCCTAACAACCCAACTCAACTAAACTTTTGTCCTCGACATTGTAGGACACAAAAATATCATGATGCAAACATTCCCAACCACTTCGTGTTGTGGAGTTGCTCTAGGTCTCCCTAGGTCGTCGAATGCACATACTTACTTCACCTTGTTGCAACCCAGAATTGCTCCCCCTTCGCAACCAATTATGTGATCACCCTCTGCATTTTGATTCTGTGATTAATTTTGTAGTCATCTCTATGCCAAGTTGTGTAGTAGATATTATCTTTATCTATGTTTCCCAAGTGCTCGGTTCTCCCAATGAACTATGTGGTTGGTGTCTCCAAGGTGTGAAAAATGGGTCTGGCACTGAATTTTGTCATCAATCAAACCAACCAAGTCTACCTCTGCGATCAACTCTGCTACAAGTTCTTTGAAGCCTCATCCTATTAGACACCTTTTCCAAGTGCTTCATTTGGCCACAAATTTTGATTTCGGTCTGCACAAGGTGCAGTCCCACCTCTACCTTCCCATTGCACCATCAAATGAAGCTCTGTCATAAGTCTACGATGAATAAGTTCATTGCACTAAACCATTCACCAAGTCTATGAATGTTCCCATTGAACTACCTTCGCAATTAAATTCCTTCAAAGTTGGCTCTGACACCATCCATCTTCAAGATAGTGGTGAATATCTCCCCAACCCTTCTTCAATGTGCAACAAACCTGCTTTGATACCATATGTCACGTCCGCACAACGTTCCTTACGATCGTGCACCTCTTGAGGGTGTGCGACACCACGATGTTTCTCACTTGGTTGCTTGGAAACACCTACTATACTTCATTTGAACTACACCTCTTCACCTAGAGCATGCCCATACTCCATTCTAGGCTAGTGGTGAGTCACACTGCTACTTTAGTGAAAATCATGTATACTTAAACATTACTTAATTTCTTTAACACTTAGTCATTTTTAAGCATACATCCAAGAACATGAGAAGCCAAGAGAACAATAGAAAAATAGATAAGAGAAACTCAGATATAATGCAGGCAGCACGAACCATGCCTAACCCCTGGGTAAGTGTTTTTTATTGGATAATAGTTACAACATGAGCACTACCAAATTGGTTTAGAACTTTGGTAGAGAAAAATGACTTGCCTCACCTCACCAAGCCACTCATGAATAGATCTATTGCCACAAGACTCTATGTCACAACAATCTCTTCAACCACCTATGGTGCATCTAAGGCGTTCGCTCAACCAAAGACTTGTTGTCTCTTCGTTTTTGCAGACTCTACCTCTTCATTTCCACAGACTTCATAGATTTTTGTTCTATCTTACACATGCCTCCACAAACCTACATTTATGAACATATCCAAAATATGTCCAAGATAGGAGGATCCTTAAGGGAGATCCTCCTATTCATCTTCCTTGGAATCATAGGGATCTCCTTGTCTCTTTGTCTTTCCCCGTCTTTTCTTCCTTGGTTATTCTCTCTTGATCTCTTATAGGCTCTCCAAAGGTTACCATCGTGAACCATCATGTCCTTTAGAGGTGTTGCACCCCTTCGTGAATACATGTCGAAATGAAATGTCATGCCCCTTCACACACCCAATCGCCCAAACAAACCCATGCACTCATCAATTGTCGTGCCCCTTGGGACTAGTCTTCCCAACCTTGGTGTGCTCCTCACACTAGTGTGTCCCATCCATCAAATTGACTCGTCCTCTTGGGTACATGCGACCCTCATGTGATTAAGGTCGACCCTTATGAGTGCGACCCCCATGCCTTAGCCGATTCATCTGTTTGGTAGTGTGTCGAAGTCTTTCCCTCAACACTTCATCAAATCATTCTTCCTTTAACCTTCATTGCAAGACACATTGGGTGGGGTCGTCCCTTGACATATCGCGCGCCCAAGGAACCCTAACTATCATCTATATGAAGAGTTTTCTTTGGACTCATTCGCACCAAGCGTGATGCCTTCCCAATTCAGATTATGGTGGAAGTGTGTGCACCCGAGCTAATTAATTATTTAATAAATCACACATTTCATACTGTGCATTGGACATTAATAAACAATTATTAATCTTTTAATTATTTGTATAGAACTATATTAAAAAAAAAAACATTTTTACACCAATTAATAAACATACATGTGTGGGGATATGCAAACAAATTGTCAAAGAAAAATTCTTCACACATTTCAGTGTACAGGTACAAGTATATTAAATAAATAAATTATTAATTATTAATATATGAATTATTTAATAAATTCCAAAGCCAAAAGCCCTATGCTTAGCTATTTGACTAATAAAATCTAGAAATGTATATATATCCTACCCCCTTTGAATTTGAATTTGTTATCTCTTAAGAGGAAACACATGTTCTTAACCATTAGATCCACTCAAAGTATATCTATATATATATATATATATATATATATAACTAACTTAGAGTGGAATAAATACTAATTACTATAATAATTATGATATTTTTATTAACATTAATTTAATATAAAGTAAAGACATTCTTACTCTAAAAAGTTCTCTCGCTAAAAAGGATGTGGAGGTAAATACATAATGAAAAATATGGAAAATGAAATTTTATATTATTACAAAAAAAATTCCAAAATGCACTTTAAATATGTTTGTCTTTTTTCTTACACATAAACACATCACATAACACGGAGAGGTGGAAGATGCCACTAAAGAATAAACATATATATATTATAAACAATTTACAATATGTTAGTCAAAAGGCCACAAACACTATAATCCAACTTGTTTTTCATAAGCTTCATAACTAACCATATAAAACTAATTTCTTTCGCATCTTAGGAGCATCTACAGAATATTACACAACTATCGTTTTAAAATGTGATTGGAAATATAATTATTTCCTTTAAAGCAATACGCAATTCGATGGAAAAATTTTATTAAAATAATTTTTTATTTTAAGTTATTTAACTACATTTTAATTTTTAATTATAAAAATAACTTTTTTAATAATTTTATTTTAAAAAATCATCCATCTATTTAACAATTATATTAACAACTTACTTCTGTTTTTTTTTATATAAATATGAAAACCCATTTCCCACATTAAAAGTCTCTCCTTCCCACTGTAATACGTACCATAATTAGTTGATAACCACACGAATGCATGATACAAAAATGACCTTGAGTAATAAACACAGTTTGTTATTAGCTCCATTCAATGCAGTAGCCATTAATATGTTAATCAATTTTTAAAATATTATGGAATAAAAAAGTGTGTCACCTTTGTCACATTAAGAAGGTTGAAAATGAAAAACGTTTTTCTTAGATTATCCAGTCTATACTCATATTAGATATCATTTTCAAAATATTTGTCACACTACTAACCTTTCTAACCTCTTAACTCAACAAAAGTAGGGTAATCTTGGAAAACTTCTCTTGATGCTTTTCAAACACACAAACAAAATTCTAAAGAATGGCAAGTAATCACTTACTCTCATTAAACCAATTACTCTATCTTAGTAGAGGTTCATCGTCATCATCATCAATATTTGTGTATTTGTTTAACATTATAATGTAATATAAAATATCCAGCGAACTATACCATGGAAATGCGTCATCTATACAGGGATTCTTGATTTTCGTAGGAATGAAGCTGTTGGATCGTAATTATTAATTTGATATTTTACAAGTTAATAGAGTGCTAACGAAAAAGAAATTGATGTTGAATTGACACATCAGTGGCAAGATGTGGAAGAGCTCCATTACGAATATCTCTTAAGATACTTCTTACTTCAGTAAAATGTTGACGAGGATCGCACTTGGAAACACTAAAATAAAATATTAGAGGAGAGTTGGCGTTTCCATGAAATATAAGTCATAATGGAATGGGAGTGTGTATGCGGCAATATTGTCAAAATGACTTTTCTGAGCGGAATAATTTATAAGCACAGTGCAACCCACGAAAATAAATTACATTATTAGCAGTGAGTTGTACAGAAAGCTTTCGGATGCTTTAGCATATGCTATTGGCATATGCGCGAATCCATTCACTTCTTAAGCGTATTTTCGCAGCAGAAATGTCTCAGCTCATGCGCTGGGTTTACTTTCACCCCCATGTAGCGTAGGCCGAAGCGCGGAGAGCTCAACTATAATCATATGATCCGCTTCGCAAACTAAATTGGTATATTTTTAATCCTCTCAATGCAGATTTGTTCTGTGACTTTATTCGGATTTTCCACCGTTCTAATTCTTTTCTTCTGTATATTCAAATTCTATGTTCCTCGCTGTTTTAACCAGATAGTGCAATTTTGTTCTGTGAGTTCATTAGGGTTTTGCATGCTTAAAACTCGTTTGATCTGTATATACAATGACCATTAGGGAGCTGTGTTGATATGGAATTCATCGGGGCAGTGATCCGCATTCGTCGGCGATGGAGTGACGACCATGGCCCGAGCCTGGCCAGCTTGGGATGGAAACTAGTTGGATACTCTATTATCATATCTCAGGCTATTAGTCAGTCAGGTATTCATTGAGCTCCAGACTGAGCTTTAGCTGTGGGATTGAAATGGCAACTCTACTCACTTTGGCAGATTCGATTATAAGAGACACGTTTTGTATTTGGGCTTGTGTAGCTTGTTGTTATAGTGAAACCAGATAAGATGTTCTGTTAATGAAGTTAATGCAATAAATAGATAGATTCTTCGGTTTCAATAATTACATTAATGGTGTGACAAGATGTTAAATAATTGGTCTAAAACCTTATAATATAAATGATTGCTTTGTTGTCTAGTCGTCCCAGATTACATGTTTTCCTATGGTTTGTTTACATGTTTTCCTATGGTTTGTAATGTGAAATTTCATTACAAGTTTACATTCAGTGTTCAATGTGTGGAGTAAAACTTAGTAAAATATACATATGTTTAACAAAATGTTTTTATATAAGTATATCAAAAATATAAATAGATTATTAATTTAATAAAAGTTAATTATATATCATGCACAAGGAACATTTAGTAAATAAAATACATTTTCAGTACAAATATATAGTTTGCACATATACCCACAACAAACACTTAGTCTAATAGTTATCATTGTTATCAAAAATAGAATATTGTTATGCATATGCTTAACAAAATGTTTTTTAAGTATATACTTATATTAAAAATCAAACTTAATTATTAATTCAATAAACTTTAATTATACATATTCAACACAGACATATAGTCTACACAAATATAGCTTAGTGTGTTTTGTTTCTTATGTGTCTAGACTTTTGCTTTCACTATTTGTGTGTAATGTTCCAAAAAATATTAATAACAAAAAAATACTTAACATAAAGTTGACACATGACATTTAAGTTAATAAAAAAAAACTTCAATATTTACCATATATAAAATATTTCATTATCCACTTTAAGTAAAAATATTTCAATATCATCTTATATATATATATATATATATGAAAATTTTTACAACAACCCTCTCTATTTCCATAAAAAATTCTCTATCTAAGTGTCATAAAATTACCAACCCTTGGTATGATAACTTGTGTCAATTTTCTAGAAAAACTATTAGGGATGTATGCAATGAGTCTTTGAAATATCATAAGATCAATAGATATAAAACCCTAATTAAAAGGAAAAAAAAGGCACTACATAAATAGAAAGAAAGAATATTTTGTAGCTCTCTAAGCTTGATCCAAAGAAATTTCGGAGGGAAATTATGGCTTGTAAAATTAGAGAAAATATTGTGGTTCCCACTGATATTCTTACCTCAAAAATATTTATGAGTCCTATAATGTCCTAGATGAAATTCCAATTTTTTTTACAAAATATAATGTTTTTTTCTATAGAAGACTTAAAGTTTGGAGTTAAGTGACTTTCAAACATGAAATCTAAGGACATCAAGGAATACCAAGATGAGATATTAAAAATTGGAGGGCCTATTCTAATCCCTCACATACACAAGATCTTCAATTTAGCATTCAAGTAGGGATTCCCTAACCCTTGGACTAAAAGCTTCATTGTACCTATTCTTAAAAGTGGGGATAATATCAATCCCTCTAATTATAGGGCCATTATGATTCGTCGCATTTTATCCAAGCTATATTGAAGTATTCTGGAAACAAACATAAGCATATGACTAGAAATTCTCAGAAAAAGAGATAACGTTCAGGGTGGTTTTAGAGGTTATCATTCAACTATGTACCACATTATCACACTTATTATAATTGTAGAGGAGTGTCTCAACATCAAAACCAATCTCCTTTGTTGTTTTGTTGACTTTAGGAAAGCTTTTGACACTATGCCCAGGACCAACCTTTGGAATAGGTTAGAAGAGATAAAGGTTCCCTCTGGGATGGGAGCTACTACAGTAAGGTTGTATGAGAACGTTATTTCTAAGTTTAGGAGAATTGAGGGATGGTCAGAAGAAATTTACTACAATATATGTTTCTAGCAAGGTTTCCCCCTTTCCCCTACCCCTTTTAGCATTTACACTGACAATTCAAAAGATTCTTTGGAAGGCATAGGTTGTGTTCGACAAACACTTTCTAGTTTATTTATCATCCTTCATCTCTATGTTGTTGATATTGTTCTTTTGGAAAGGAATCCCTATGAACTTAGTAAGCATCTTAGAATCCTCAAGGAATTCTTCTCTAGTATATGAATGACTATGAACAATGACAAAACGAAGGCTATGATCATTAAATCCAACCATATCACCTATGATAATTTTCTATATGACAACAATATGTTGGAGGAAATGCCTTCAAACAAGTATATTGGAGATGATATTCATCACAAGATCAATTGAAACTATAGCATTGAGAAAATGATAAATGGAGGGTGGAAATCTTATTATGGGCTTGAAAATAATTGTAAATTAGAAGACCTTTGTCTATAGGATAAGAAACAACTTCTCTTTGAGACTCTTGTCACTCATGTTATCTTATATGGATGTGAAGTTTGGGGATGTAGTATCTCTCGAGAATCCTAGAGAAAGATAGAGCAGATCCAAAAGAATTTTATAACTTATAATCTCAAAATTAAGGGAAATACACCCTATCTTATCCTCCTAATCGAAATGATCATGTCCCCCATTGAGAGAATAACTATGATCAGGTACTTAATATAAAATAACAAGATAAACAAGATGGGTGACAAGAGGATCCCAAAATTGCCTTACACTCTAGCCAAAATGACTAGTGGCTCAAGTGAGGATGACACAATCACGTCAAGTCTTGGCTAAATCATTGGGGAATAAAAGAAGAAGTTTTTCTATAGAATATTGATTATATTGAAAATATTGTACAAGCTAAATTGGAGAATATATGGTGTGATAAATAATTAGAGGATGCAAGAAAATTAATATTATAAGGAGTTGGTTAACCCTGGCCTTGATGATCAAAATTAACTCGGTATTTTGACTAGCATAAATAAGAGACTCAATATTGTTAAAATAGGAATTGATTTTCAATGTGAGTTGCATAGTGAAACTAGGAATTCAGAAATCCCCAAAACACCATTGCAAGAAATAATCTGTCATCTTTGTGACACCAAGAGGGTTGAAGATGAAAATCACTTTCTCCTAGATTGTCTTATATATACCCAAATTAGATCTCAATTTTAAAATATTTTTCACAATATCGACCTTCTGAACCTTCCAAGTCATTAAAACTTTAGTGATCTTGTAACACTTCTCTTAATGTTTTTCAAGCATCGAAATAACATTTTAAATAAATCCAAGTAATCTCTTTCTTTTCTTAAGGTCTGATAGACCAATTTTTATCTCAGGGGTCGTTAACCATAATATATATATATATATATATATATATATATATATATATATATATATAGAGAGAGAGAGAGAGAGAGAGAGAGAGAGAGAGAGAGAGAGTAAACAAATTCTTATAGTTGAAACATTTCAATGGTGTGCTACTGAGTATGAGAGAGATGTGTAATTCCTTTAGTTATCAACATGGAGTTGACACTAGGATCTATTTATATATGATGATGATGATGATGATGATTAACATCCACTGGGACCGAATTGGTCTATCAGACCTTAATATGGTAAGGGATTACTTGCAATTCTTTATAATTTTGTTTTTGTTCTCGAAAATCATTAAGAGAAGCTTTCCAAGATCACCATATTTTTTTTGAGTTAAAAGGTTAGCAAGGTTGGTAGCGTGACAAATATTTTTAAATTGAGATATAATATAGGCATAGTGATCCAAGTGGATATTGGTGGACACCCACCTATTCCAACTAGCTCATCTTGAAAGGTTTTAGTTCAACATGTTTCTCTGTAATGATGAAATTTCTTTGTAATTGTGGGTTCTGCACTTCCGGGGCTGTGCTAAATCCCTACACAACATCCACATGGATATTGGTGTCTTCCCACCTATTTGAACTGGATTATTTTGGAATTGTTCATATTAGTACATCTTTTTGTACTTCCAGGTAAGTTTTGGGGCCCTAAACAATAATTTTTTGGCTTGCCAGAGTCAATTTGTAGATAGATTTAGAGTTTGACAACATAATGTGTAGTTATCGAAAATACCTTTCCAATGGGATATCAAACGCCTGAAACGAAGGTCGTATGCGAAAGTTACGACCCCGAGAAGTTGAGGTACCAACTTACCCACTGGGGCCCACATAACTTTTGGTGTTTCATCTCTTACGGTTATATTTTTAGATGTCTAGGGTTTTGGAATTCATGAGTAACGTTAAAAAGGACTTTGGAGCCTCATTTTAATCATTTTTCTGAAACATATGTGTGTATTATCCACATCACTTCCCATAGATATCTAGAACCATTTAAGAAAGTTGTTTCAGTTATGTAGTTTTACAGTTTCGGCCTATTTTATTTATTCAATAGAAGTTATTATTCATTGGATATCTATTCTTGTTATTTGTACCTTTGTGTTATGGGATTCAATTCGTTATTCTTTCGTTCCGCTCATAAATCTGGATTAGTGGAATCAGAGCAGTTTGCTCTTCATCTGTTTTTCTTTATGCATGTCCCCAACAATATCTAGGTACAAGAATATGGGACTTAAACTAGTTGATCCTTTGCAAGATCGGTCACGTTGAAACCGACCACAATTCATGGGGGATGAGAAGAAATATTATGGAGCAGGATATCCTTTTAAAATGTTGCTCGAGGAATCCCTTGCATGAAAAAGGAATGCGATGATGGACAACTTTACATAGATCCTTCGGTGGATGACCACATGAGACACATATTCATCAAGCGAGCATGGAACCCCCTTCAAGATGTAAGTAAATTTTGATATTCCATCATTTGAAGGACTGCTAGATGAAGATGTTATAGATAAATCGTTTACTCTGCTCAAAGGGTATTTTTTGGTCCACAATTTTTCCATTAGGAAAAATATAAATTTTGCACTTCTCAAGGTTGTCCCACATGTTAAGGACTAGTGGGATACGTACTATAAGATAAAGGCCACATAGTAATCTTCAATATTTTCAATCGCCCCCCACCTGGGATTCCTTCATGGATGTCATTAAAGAACAATACTACCCTGTTGGAAGCTAGAGGACCAGTACAGAATATGTACCACGCTACGTCAGGAAAGGGACTAGACAATGCCAAATTTCACCAATATTTTCCATGCTTAGCACACCAAATTTGGTATCAAAGACTTTGAATGATATTTGGTGCTCAAATACCACGATTGTATGCATAGATACATTCAAAAATAAATGGATTTTCTGGACATCACATCATTAGGTGCGGCTTATATATATGTTGTCAATATCGAGCATAAATTTAAGCCAAAGAGGTGAGAGTTTGGATATGCAAACTTCTCACAGTCCAAGTAGGGTAAAGGTGGTCCCAACCCACCAAAAAAGGGACAGATAAAATATGCTCGCTCTCAAGACAACCAGTACAAGTCGCAACCCAAGAAGGGTAATGAGAAGTCGAAGGAGGACATGATAAAGTGGTGTGAATACCATAAAATACCTTGGCACAACACCGAAGAATGTCACTCCAAGCAGTCACTGGTGGCCAAGCTAAAATGTTCCAAGTCAGAGGGAGATTCTGAATCTAAATCAAATCCAAAAAGTAGGAAGCAGATCATTGATGCCGAACCCAATGCCACTTTCGCAACCACCAAATTCCATCCAAGAAAACCAGAAGAACCAAAGGAAGGGGAACACCTATTTCACTCATAGATGTGGGTAAATGGGACTTTTCTACATTTAATTGTCGATAGAGATAGTCAAAAGAACATGATCTCATCAGAGGCCTTAAAGAGGTTGGACTTTCCGATAACAACACACTTGCAGCCCTACACCCTCAGATGGCTTCACCAAGGATGAGATCTCCACATTAGACAATAGTAATGTCTTCCCTACAACATCAAGCCCTTCAAAGATGAGGTATTGTGTGATATTTCTCCCCTTGAAGTTTGTGATGTTATTTTAGGCCAACCATATTTGTGGAAGTGACATGTTGTGTATGAGTCTAGAGCCCATAGTGTTATTATTACTTTGGGTAGACAATTGTATAGGATACCACAGGTAGACCTTCCTACCTCTATTTATTTAATCTCTACTAAGAAATGTAGTAAAGTCATTTCACAGACTGAAAATTTCATATTCTTTGTGATCCATGCTCATAGTAAGAAGAAGGTCACCGCCACATCCGTGACCTCTACACATAGCCTATCTTTGCAGTAGAAGTAAGTGGACAAGATCGTGGAAGAGTACACAAACATCTTCTCCTCACCCATTGGGGTACCGACGCACTGCCAAGTCAAGCATACAATTGATCTAAACCTTGGTGCACCGCTACCTAATGGACCAGTCTATCATCACTCGTTGATGGAAAATGATGAAATCAAGCACTAGATCCAAGATCATCTTCAAACAGGGCACATCCAACCAAACTCATCCCCTTGCAAAATCTAGATTGTGATGGTAAAGAAGAAGGACGAGACCTAGAGGATCTGAATTAATTATAAAGCATTAAACAAAATCACAGTCAAGAACCAGTACCTAATTCCCTGAATTGATGACCTTCTTCACCAACTCAAGGGGGAAAGTTTCTTTAGCAAGATTGACCTAAAGTTTGGATATCACGAGGTTCTCATCAAACCAACAGATGTACGGAAGACAAATTTCAAATCTAAAGAAGGTCTCTTTGAATGGTTGATAATGCCCTTTGTCTTAACAAATGCACCAACAACTTTGATGAGATTGATGGATGATGTATTGAGAACCTTCACCAACTCTTTTGTGGTGGTATATCTGGATAACATCCTCATCTTCAACATAACTTGTGAGGAACACATGAAGCATATTCAAAAGGTTTTGGGCACTCTATGACAACACAAGCTATATGCCAACTTGGGAAAATGATCCTTTGGCATGAACAGGGTCCAACAATTGGGCTACATTGTTGATAAGCATGGGGTGCATGTGGATCCAACAAAGCTCCAATTCATCCGTGATTGGCCAACCCCGACCACACTAACCGAGCTTCAGAGCTTATTGGTACTTGCCAACATCTATCGAAGGTTTGTGCTGGGATTCTCTGATATTATGTGGGCCCTCAACCAAGTAATCAAGGGTGGTGGAAAGGAAATTTTGCATGGGGGAAGACACAACAACAAACATTTGATGATATGAAGCATCTCTTGTGCTCATCTCCAGTACTCTCCTTACCAAATCTGCAACAATTGCTCAAGATTGATATTGATGCCTCTAACTATGTTGTAGGCACAATTTTCACTTAGCACAGTCATCCAGTAGCATAGCATAGTGAGACACTCTCAGATATTGTCTAGAAATTCACCACCTATGAAATGTATCCCATTGTGAAAGCTTGTCGTCAATGGAAACATTACATTATGGGAAAGGAGAAAATCATCCATAGTGATCAAAAGCCTCTGCAGTTCATACAGAAACAAGGGAAGTTGCAGAACAACCGCCATCAAAAGTGGTCCACATACCTACAACAGTTCCATCTCAACATCAAGTATAAAACATGGAGAAAAAATCATGTTGCTAACTGCCTCATTCGCCCTCCCGTTGCTTCACTCACCATAGTGCTCCATTCCTATGGGCATGAGGTGTCTGAGTCGCTTCAATTTTATCAACGTGACCCCAACTTCGCTACCACCTATCAGCTCTTGGGTACATGCGCGACTGTCATCAATTTTAGTATCCAGGATGGACTATTATGCCATCTGGGCCACCTCTGTGTTACCAAAAGCGAGTGTGCAAAGATGATTTGGGAGGCTCACTACAGTTGGATGGCAGGACATTTTGGCATGGAGGAAACTATGGTCATTCTAAACAAACATTTTTATTGGCCAAAACTTTGACAAGACGTCAACAAGTATATCATTTCTTGCACTACATGTGCCATTGCCATGCCAACCATAAAGAAGCAAGGATTATAGACACCTCTTCCTACTCCTGATAGGTCTTGGGAATCCATCTCGATGTATTACATGTCTGGCCTTCCTTCCATGAAGCACGAAAATTATTGTGTATTTGTTGTGTCTGATTAGTTTTTGAAGATGGCCATTATCACAGCTTGCAAGAAGAGCACCACATTTGTAGATACTGCCAAGGTCTTCTTCGAACATGTGTGGGTCCATTTTGGGATACCAAAGACCATCACCTTAGATTGGGACAATAGGTTCCTCAACACATTTTGGTCTAATCTCTAGTCACTATTGGACACCAAACTAACTAAATACACTACTTTCCACCCCCAAACCGATGGCCACATAGAGGTCATCAATTGGATGATTGTACACATCCTACACATGTATAACTCTAAGCATCCACGTACATGGGATGAGATTCTTCCCTATGTTCCACACAACTATAATAGGGCTCTCCATAACTCGACTGACCATATCCCTTTCAGGTGGGGTTGGGATTCCAACCCTTGGATCACATTGATGTTGCACAACCTCTTACAACCAAACATGAAGAATATTCCCATGTTCAGTCTGAGGCCAAAAAATCCACCAAATTCATTAAGTAGATTCAACACATCCATGAATAGGCCAATGAGATTTTGCAGAATGTCAATGTTAAGTACATGCAATGCCGTGATCAACATCGAGTACCACACCAGTTCCAAATAAGAGACAAGGTATGGTTACATTTGCAAAAAGAGCTCCTTAGAGAGCCCCATCAGAAGCTCCTCCCACTTCACTATGGGCCTTACACTATCACCAAGGTTGTGGCTATCATTTATTTTGAGCTCAACACTCCACCCTTCCTTGGCTTTCACCCAATGTTCAATGTTGACCTCCTTCGGCCATATTTTCCACCATTATTGGACACCTCAGAGATTGTAGACCAATTGAAACCAACAGAGCTCAACGTTGTCTGCATTAAACATGCATCCATAGATCAGATATTGGACACACAGGTCAAGGGCACTCACCAGCAGAGGATTCATCTTTATCGGGTTGTCAAGGCAGGGTAACTCTTGCACCAAGGAAATTGGCTCACCCGGGGCCAAATTCAGCAAAAGTTTCCTCACATGATGGGGGAACTCAACACAATGGAGACAAGTTCTTCATAAGGGGGTAGGAATGATCCAGGTGGATATTGGTGGCCACCCACCTAATCCAACTGACACATCTTGACAGTTTTTCGGTCAACACGTTTCTTTGTAATGAGAATATTTGTTTGTAATTGTGGGTTCTGCACTTCTGGGGCTATCCTGAATCCTTACACAATATCCAAGTGGATATTGGTGGCTTCTCACCTATTCCAACTAGATTATTTTGTAAGTTTTCATATCAGTATATATTTTTGTACTTGTAAGGCCGTTTTGGGGCCCTAAAGAGTATTATTTTGGCTTGCCATAGACAAATTGTAGATGAAGTCAGATTTTGATGGTATAATTTGTATTTCTCGAAAATACCTGTCCAAAGGGATATCACACGCCTAAAAGGGAGGTTGTATGCAAAAGTTATGACCACGGGAAGTTGTGGTACCAACTTACCCATCGGGGTCCACATAACTTTTGGCGTTTCATCTTCTAGGGTTAGGTTTTTGGATGTCTAGGGTTTTGTAATTCATTAGTAATGTTAAAAAGGCCTCTGAAGTCTCATTGTAATGATTAATCTCAAGCAGATGTGTGAAGTAGCCACATCTCTTCTCAGAGATAGCCACCACCATTCAAGCAAGTTTTTTCAGTTCTACAGTTTTACAGTTTCATCCTATTTTATTTATTCAATAGAAGTTATTGTTCACTGGATATTTGTTGTTGTTCTCCGTATCTCTGTTTTATGGGATTTAATCTATTATTCATTTCGTTCTGCTCATAAATCTAGATCATATAGGTTGGACAATCTAAGAGAAAGTGCTTTTCATAATCAACCTTCTTAGTGTCACAAAGGTGACACGCTCTTTCATCCCATGACGTTTTAGGAATTGACCAACACCTAGTTTTACTATGGAGCTCATGAGAATTTGTTCTTATCTTGCAAGACTTATTTTTTTTTCTTTACACTTGTAAAAAGAGAGGGATAATTTTGATCTTCTAGTGTAGGTTTGATTACATCCTTATAATACCTTAATTTTATTTCTTCTCTAACTCTTTATCAAACCACATTTTCTCCTTAAATTTTGATCTAATGATATTTTTAATAGTATCCTTATTCTGAAAAATGGTGTCTTCCATGAATCCTGAATAGCTTATCCAATATCGGGCATACTTATCCCATCGTCGCTTGAGTCGAAGGTGGTTACAACCAGATTTTGAAGAAATTTTAGGAAGCCTCTTGTCTACCATGTTGTTTAACTTGTTCTTATACATTAGGTATCTATTCATAGTCGTAATCTTAATGGGGTAAAGTCTTTCCTCTAAGAGGAGGATTGGATAGGGCGTATTTCCTTTAATTTTGAGATTATAGGTTATAAAATTCTTTTGGATTTTCTCTTTCAGTAGGATCCACGAGAGATACTACATCCCCATACTTCACATCCATATAGAATAACAAGTGTAATAAGAGTCTCAAAGAATATTTTCCTCTTATCACATATACAAATATCGACATTAACATATATTCATCTTAACTCTAGAACTAGCATGCATGAAGAGAGTTCAAATATTTAGAAATGAAAAATTATTTTAAATTCGAATTTTTTTGTACCTCAAAGGATTTGATCCTTGAGCCCTTTCATCCATGATAAATCCAAATTCAAAATGAATTTACATCAACATTTAATGAAACATTAAGAGAAAAAATCAAAGAATCATGTGAGATAGACTCTTGGAATCATAAATGAAAATAAAATTTAAAAATTTTATTTAGTTTTTAAAACATATAAATTTTATTTATTAAAAAATATATATTTAAATAAATAGTAGTTTATATAAGCATGAATAAATGATTATTTTTATAATTTTATTAATTTTGTTATATATATATATATATGATTAACAAAGAAATAAAATTATAATGTCTAATAAAAATATGAAGATTTATAGTTTTTAAATTTATTTTAAAAATAACTTACCCCTTAAAAGATCTAATTGTAAACACACATGTTTTAGGGAATTGTAAGTTTTGTTTGACTTATGATATATAAACAAGGGAAATAACTGCTAAGCAGCTAGTCCCTGCCTCATTAAAGAAAACAATATGAAGATTAGAATTGAAGCTACATGGATATAAATTTGATGATGTGCCTTGCTTCTTCATGGAAAAAGAAGCCATATAAAGATATATGAAATTGTAGAATGTTCGCAGTGCTCACATTTGCCTCTTGGTGTGAAGCTGGGCATTTTGCTGCAATTTTTTTTTTAATGTCTGAACGCTTTAATATTTTGGTAGGCAACACTAGGAGTTAGAAACTCATAACCAATTACTCCAAGGCCATCAGTTTCTAGTGTTGACCTTCAAACCCAGGTATAATGTTATTCCTTTTTTTTTCCAAACTACTCTTGAAATGTATTGATATTTTGGCAGTCAACATCGAGAGTTATTAGATACTCTCATGATAAGTTATTGCAACTTGAATGCTAGGTGAGATCAGATATCCCAACTGCAATAACCGAGGATGAATATTTATAACTATCTTTACTTTTTTTGAGTTGCATCCTGTCCAAACAACTACCTTTCTCGATGTCAATAAAAACATGCTCGTCTTTCTCATAAGGGATGCAGGATAGTATTCGAATTAAACGTATGAATAGATAATTTCCATGTTTATATTCATTTTTTTAAAGTTTTTATTTAGTATGAATAATTTCAAATGTAACTTCCTGTCAATTAGGAATCATCAAGGAATGAGAATCCTAACCAAATTTCTAGACCTCATACTACTGAATGGTGTAATCAGAGAGCTTATCTTCTACAAGATCCTACTGAAAAACTAGACCTCACAGCTTCAAGGCACTTGGACCCAATGAAAGTTGTTCCAGTTTCATGGGTGCATAGCTTTAAAAGTTACAATCATTGTGATTAACTTGTGATAATTTTATGCAATTTTTATATTTTATTATAAAAAATTTCCTTTTTGGTTGTTTGAGTAATGTAGTCGTCTTCTATAGCTAAGGTTGTGGTTCCATGGAGTGCGAGGAAAGGAAATATGTTGGAGAAGGATAAAAGGTGCTCAAGATAGTTAAAGGGTCTAACTCTTTCTCTTTGAACTTCTATTTATTTTATGTGCAACACAAGAAGCTTTCCATTCTTTATTGATAAAAAATTTACATTTGTTTATTCCAGAATCTTGAACAAATTGACTACTGAGAAATTTGATTTGTTGAAAGATCAGTTGCTCAACTCTGGAATTACTACTGCGGACATCTTCCAGTTATGGTTGATTTTATCAAGATATTTTTAATAGGTCACTCCTTTTGTTTTGTTTGTTGAGAACTTTTAACCCCAGTTTTATGGTTTTGTTGGGAGCATTTAGTCTTAACACACTTCTCTCCATCGCCATTGATCTCTAGTTTACAATGACCACATGCTTAATGGATTTTTTTTATATGTTCAGGGTGTGATTTCACTGGTATTTGATAAGGCAATGATGGAATCAATGTTTTTCTTTATGTATGCTGAGTTGTGTGTGCATCTGAGTTCGGGACTCCCTGAATTTCCACTAGAGGAACCTGATGGAAAACCAATAGGCTTCAAAAGGTTTTTGCTAAACACTAGCCAGACAGAATTTGAAAGCATCGATAACATGCACGCCCAATTTAAAGATATGACAGGATCTGAACTCCTAGAAAGAACTCTTGGAAATATTAGATTCATTGCAGAGTTATTCAAACAAAAGTTGTTACCCAAATCGATTGTTAACTTCAACATTCGGGTAACTAATTCTTTTAAATTTTGATTTAGATTGTTTCGATTTATATTTGTAATGGGATTGTTAGTTGTGATATGTTTTTAAATCGTAGGAATTATTCAGGGAAGACATCAAAGAGCCTCCTATCGCTGAAAATGTAGAGGCCCTTTGCCAACTATTTTCATTAATTGGAAAGTAGCTGGAAGAGATCGGTGAGTTGAAACAGAGGGGAACATCGGATTTTGATTCATACATGGCTCATTTAAAAAATGTTGGAAAAGATTCTCGATTGGAGTTGAGGATACAGTTCATGGTGATAGATGTTATCAAATTGAGGGAAAACAAATGGATTCCAAGAAGAGAAGAGGTACATATGCATAGCCCACTTAAAATTCAAATATATTTGTTTATTTACATATTTGTATATACAATATCGATCTTAATCGAGTAATATTGAGGATAAATGTCTCTTTCTTCAAAGTTGAGGTAATCGTGGTAGGTCCAGTCTAATCGTGGAAAGTTCAAGCTTTTCGATCATCCGTTCTTCATCATAGTGGTTCTGGTGCCCCACGAGAGGCTTCTAGTTCCGCTAAATGCAGGGAGAGTATATTAAGTCTCTACTTTTACAGTTTAAAATTTTGATTCACCAGCATACGCACCTTTTCTAGAACCAAAGTAAGAAGTTTCAGTCTTACTCACACCTGCAACATATCGTCCAATAACATATACAAATAGAGTTCCATAGCTAGTTTACCGAGAGAGATATAGCTATAAGAGTAGTGACCCGCATGATCGATGGCCTCCTTCTTATCTTTTATTCCTTGCTCGAATGGGTAACATAGTTCCCAACTTCCGGTACTCCATAGAATCTGGTCCTGGAGGAAGTATTTTGGAGGCCTTTCATCCATGTGGATCAAAGGGGAGCATATTGGATGCTACTAATAGATGAATCTTATTTTGATGCACTAGGCTACGTGTGGATAATTTTTCCAGGCTAATGCCCCACACAAGTTTGAATGGCTCTGCATCAAGTTTGGCACAAATAGCATTAAACCCCGAGTGAGGCTTTATATCTATGTGTAAGTCGGGAATGTCTTCATTAGTTACAAACAAGGTCAGTTTTTATCGCTTACCAATGCACTTCTCTAGTTTCTTTGGATTCTATACAGGAATAGACTTTACGCCTTCTAACCAAATTAAAAAATATTTATAACGTGAAGACCAAGTTGAGTGGAGCCTGTGCGTATAGAACTGTGTGAGCTATATTTAGATGGTGTGATCTCTGTGGTGCGATCATGAGAGCATCTCCCCAGTGTGAAAAGAAAAACAAAAACACCAATAAAACAAGGGAGTTGTGAAAAATTAGGGTTTAGCTCAAAAATTAGGGTTTCATGGATACACAAACTGGTGGGGTGAATAAGAATTTCGTGCAGACTGCAAACTAGGATGTAGATGGACAGACTGGTGGAAGTAAGAAAACCCTGAACGAAGGGCTGAGTGAATTGAGAGCGGGAGGCGAATGACAGGCTAAGCGATTTGAAGAGGTGATGTTCTAACATGCATTTTCTTCCTTTAGGGATTAGGGATTAATTCTATCCCTTTTACTTGATCACTCCTCTCCCCAATTTGTTTTACTCAATTACCCTAGCAATCCCTAATTTTGGAACTCGTAAATAGCCAGAAGAAACAGGCAGGTTTCCTGACAAACTCTTAGATTGTTAATGAATGTGGGAATACTTGGAAATAATGGAGATATTAGCTAGTTGTTAGCAGCAGTAATAAGCGTGAGTTGTAAGCGCCAGTTAGAAGAGTTAGTTCTCAGTTCATAGTCAGTTGTCTAGTTGTCTTATGGTTTGCATGTAGCCGACTCGAGAGAGTCTTTTCCTATATAAGGATGTAATCCGTCTTCGCTTAATATCAAGAAGTGAGCGTAGCCTCACCGTGTTTGTTTGCCCCACATATTTTATCTTGGTATCAGAGCCACGAGGAGAAGGTGCGGAAATTGGAGAGGTTCGCAGGTCTCTCCTCTGGTAGGGTGCGGGGACATACTACTCAGCCCTTCCGCACGGAGAAAAGCGAAAAATTCCCGCAGGAGGAATTAGCGTGAGGTGCGGACAAACGAGACATTCCCGCAGGCGGTATACACGAGAGGTGCGTACATCCTTCACAATTCTCGCAGGCTGCTCTATCGAGAGGTGCGGAAATCTTTGAGAATTCCCGCAGTCTGAACCGTCGGGAGGTGCGAGAATCGCGAGGAGCATTTTGGCGTGAGTTTTTAAATCGCGAGGAGCATTTTGGCGTGGATTTGCATGCATGGAGATTTTTTAAATCGCGTGAGTTTTGTTATTAAGCGGATATTAAGTGGATTGCATGTTGGCGTGGATTTGCATGCGTGGAGAATTTTTAAATCGCGTGAGTTTTGTTATTAAGCGGATATTAAGTGGATTGCATGGATACGTTTTTTTTATTTAAATGCATGTTATAATTTAAAGATACATGCATGAGAAATCGTGGAGGTAGCAAAGGCACATAAATGGTTTTTTGTTTTTAAGTGGATATATGTTGAAAATGTGAAGTATTAAAGTGGATATTTTTTAAAGAGAGGTGAAGTATTAAAGTGGATACTTTTTGAAGAGAGGTGAAGTATTAAAGTGGATTTTTTAAGTAGATATTTTTTATAAGAGAGGTGAAGTTTGTTTTGGAGTTTATTTAAAGTGAATTTCTATTTATAGTGGATATATTTTATAAGAAGGTGAAAAGGGAGTTATAAGTTTTTTTAAAAGTGGAGATTTTGAGTTGCATGCATGCATGATATAAGCTGCGAACAGAGATAGATTGAGTCGGATCGGTGGTATCCGAAGGCAGAGCGAC
>ML780565.1:12604-30305 GCA_009831015.1 Picea engelmannii | reverse complement strand
TCCTCTACCGAAGCAGAATATAAAGCCTTGTGTGCAGCAACTTGTGAAGCTGTTTGGTTAAGAAGACTTCTTCAAGATGTTGGAGAAGAACGAAAGGAACCTACAATGATCAGATGTGACAATCAAAGTTCGATCAATATTGCGAAGAATCCAATATTTCATGCAAGGACAAAGCATGTTGAAGCTCAGTATCATTTTGTTCGAGAAAAGTTGCAGTCAAATGAAATAAACCTTGTGTATTGTAATACTAGTGAAAATACTGCTGATATTTTCACTAAGCCTCTTGGAAAGATTAAGTTTGAACTGTTTCGGGAGATGTTAGGTGTAGAAGTCAATCCATTCTCCATTAAGGGGGAGACTTGGAAATAATGGAGATATTAGCTAGTTGTTAGCAGCAGTAATAAGCGCGAGTTGTAAGCGCCAGTTAGAAGAGTTAGTTCTCAGTTCATAGTCAGTTGTCTAGTTGTCTTATGGTTTGCATGTAGCCGACTCGAGAGAGTCTTTTCCTATATAAGGATGTAATCCGTCTTCGTTTAATATCAAGAAGTGAGCGTAGCCTCACCGTGTTTGTTTTCCCCGCATATTTTATCTGGAATTACTATTATGGAGCGGCGGAGAAAAAAATTGGCTTCGATGGGATGAAAAACCCAGAGAAGGAGGGGAAAGAATCCACCATCGTGTTTAAGAAGGCCATGTGGTTCTGGATGCATGTGTTCAAGAAGGCCATGTGGTTCTGGATGCAGAACAACAACTGTCACTCTACGATAACCTCCGGGAAGGGATTCAGTGGCACAATCATAGCCATAAATAGAGGCACAATCAAAGCCATCAACAATTAGGAATGCAACTGTGGAAACAATGGCCAAGTGAAGAGCAAATACTGTAGCTAGAAACTATGATTTTTTTTTCAATTTTCATCATCTTTGGGGATCAATGGATCATCTTTGGGGATCAATGGGTCATCTTTGAGGATCAATGGATCACTTTTGTTATAGCCTAGCCCAACCTCACGCTGAATATAATAAGCTAGGTGAAAATCTAAGGGGTGGTCAGGCGGTGAAGAGATGGAAAATTCGTGAGCCAAGTGGAAACCATGCAAAGGTGGAAGGTTTTGGTGGGAGTGTTATAGAAATTAGAAATTAGATTTTTTAATTCATTTTTTAATGCTAACAATTCCAAAAAAATATTCTCATACACCAGGGAAACAATGTCACATCAGTAAGCTCTTAACCAATAAAAAATTAGATTTATAATTTTTAATAAATACTAAAATAAATTTATTTAAAAAAAATAAATGTAATAAAATAACTTAGATGATCTTACAAATTAGGATACAAAAAGTACCAATTATTATAACAAATTGCATCAAATTGCACCGATTAATAACTAGTCAACGTGCCTTGACTGCAAGGCGAAATCTATAGTCCCCACCTTGGCCGAAGGCAGGGACTAATAAATAGATACTAAATCTTCAAAATAATTATTGATAGATGATGAAAGGGAAAAAAAGTTCAACAATTTTATTTATAAAAAGAAAATTGCACTAGTAGATGATGATAGAGCATTCAGAGTCTATCCTTAAATTTATATAACTTTAGTGAAAATATTATCATCTACAATTTCAAAGTTTTCAACTAAAATTTATACAATCTATACTAAAGAAACATCATATGCAATACTTGTCAAAATTTCTAGAAAAATATACAATTTTATACCATGAAAAGTTTCAATTAGTCTTTCTAACATAACTCAATTTGTTTTTCCATGAAAGAAACTAATCACATAGCTCTAAATTATGAAACTTGAATTTCATGTTCTAACTGTAAATCCTTTATTTCTTTCTTCTAAAAAGAAAATCAACAACAACATTTTCATTATCAAAATAATTAATTGATCAATAAATCGATAACAACATTTTCATTATCAAAATAATTGATTGATTAATAATATTGTTTAATTTAAATTTTTTAATTTCTAAATGTGTTAAACATTAAAAAAAAAAAGTTTAAAGAAATTAAAAAAGTGATTTCTAAGTGCTTAAAATATTTTAAATTAAAATGGATCTAGAATATCTTGAATTAAGAGATATACTTTAATGTATGAATTAACATAGATATACTTTAATGTGTGTATAGGAGCATCGTCTGACACAGTAATGGTGAATTAACAATGAAAACTAATGGTATTTATGTGGTGACTCTTTAAACCATGATACTAGTGATATTGTAAGGTGTGGTAAGGCTTCTCCTATTATTATATTTTTTAGTTTTTTGGTATATGCCGTATTCTTAACATCCTTTTCTGTTTTGTCGGCTACCTTAAACGGGTGTGAGAACAAAAAATGAGATAAAAAGATGTGTCAACTTCATAATACTCAACCAAATCCTAAACTATAGGTTAAATTATATCTTTTTCAAAAGAAAATAATATTAAAAACTATTCATTGATAAGCGTTTTATGATTTATTTTTTTAAAAGATAAAATTGCGATCAAGATAGTATGATAAGCGTTTTATGATTTTTTTTTGAAAAAGATGAAATTGCAATCAAGGTAGTATCACGATATTGTGTATGTTGTAACATTTCGTTCTATTGAGAACATTTTATTGACTTATTCTTTGAGGACACTTGCATGCAAGTGATCCAGTTATAATACATTGTGATTTTATTTTGATTATGGATTATACATCATCATGATGATGTGATGTGACTTGTTGTTACTTTGATGTATATGTATTGATAGATTCTATTGACGAGTTTTCCTGAGTGTGCAAGACACATGACAGGTTATGGATGTTGATGACATCAATGAACTTTCTTGGACTCCGGATTGAGTGAGGGAGTGTATTGTATTTATTTGAGTATTTCATTTTTTACACATATGACAGATGATTGATTTTAGTAGGATTTATGTATATATATTATTGACATTGTTTTTGTTAGTGGATGCAGTCTTAACGATGCTTGCTAATCTGACTCACATAATGATTAAAGGGGCCATGCACAGAATCCAGACATTGAGGGATAGGTGTGGTAGCGTCCCTGTCACATCCTACTAGAACTCTCGTCGTGACTAGAACTGTAGGTTAAAGATTACCTAGTTTGAGTGGCCCATGATGTTCTGAGGGAAGACTGAGATAGTCGCTCACAAAGATTTCTAAGGGGCACATAATAAGGCGAAATCATTGTTCCTTAGAATCCCTTAGTCTCTCACAAGGTCAAATGAATGGAGTGTTGACTCCAAAGGGTAAGAAAAACTTCTAAAATGAGTCTAAAGTGAGTGACACCCTTGGAGCAGGAAGGTGTGTCTTGAAGGGCACGCCGCGTAATTCAAAACTTGATTCAACAAATCTAGGTGGCCTAGAAAACATTGAAGTGATTAGACCTTGTCAGAATAAAATAATTAAATGAACATTAAATTATTAATTATAAGTCTAACAAAATTCTAAGCCTAAGTATAAGACTAAGCCTAAGGCTAAGCTTAATTAAGAGACTAATTAAAAATATTAAATAAATTAAAAGAATTGAGATAAATCAAATTCTAGGAAAAATTGAGTAAAATATAAAGTTTGGATAAAATGCACATGTGTGGATGAAATTAATAAATTGGATTTTTTAAATGGAAGAAATAATCATATGAGAGAATAGGTGTACACAAAGAATAGTATCTAGAGTGAAACTACCACTAGTCTAACTAGAAGAAGACTAATAATCCAACTCTAACTAAGATCTATTTAGGAGACACTTGTTAAATGAAAATTTGAGGAACAAAAGGACAATTAAGAGAGAAAATAGGAACACATTGGGGAATGTGAGGGAAATAGACTTTTTAAATAAAATAAATATAGTAATTACTTGTGAAACTTGGGGAGAGTCTGACAAGTGTGTGGGTGAATAATCATAATCAATTTAATCAAAAATTTAATTATTTGTGCATAAGGACATGCGTCAGTGAGAGAATTTCTATAAAACAAATGGTGTAGAAGGAAAAAAGGGATCACTTATTCTGGGAAAGGTTATGCTGCCAAAATGGTTTTGACTTTGTTTTACTTGTGAGAGTTGGGATACCAATATTGTAGAAAGAGTGAAACCTCTACCTTGCGAGGCAAGCCTTGGAGCTATTGTTTCTTGGTTTCTTGTGTGTGGCCCCTTTACGGATCGGGGGGATAAGGGGGAAGAAGAGTACCCCTAACATTGGTTGGGAGGTAGCGATGAAGTTGTTCAATTAGTAAGCAAGGGACGGGCACAAGCTTCCAAGTTGAAGAACATCCTCAATATCAATTTCATTTGGTCGCAATATTTAACACTTGAATATTAAATAGAATTTTTCCTATACAAAGCTAATTTTAATATTGTTCATAAATTGATTTCATGTAGCCAATTGTGTACAATACTCTTGTGATTAATCAACATTATAAAATCTCTACAAGATTTCAATGTTTGTTAATTATATATATATATATATATATATATATATATATATATATATATATATATATATATATAATTCAGTAAGCAATGAAACTTTAAAGGTGTTTCACTTCCTTTCCTATAATGAACATGATATATTACAACTCATATAAATCCTGCACATGTATTCCACAGAATGATCTGTTCATTTTATAAATACATATATTTTTAATATTTATAGACAAAAGTGTTGTTGTTTTTCATCTTTACTAGAATATGGATGACTGTAAAATTCAACGATTCTAAAGAATTATGTTAAATTCATATATTATGGACTATCATGAAATATTATAATATGATGTAATTGACCTATATAATCTAAGTTAATGCATTGATATCTTTTAAATAATTTTTTTATGTTCCTTCTGATTGTTGATATCTTATCTTATTTGGGCTTTATTGAGTCAAGTTTATCTCCTTCTCTTAGTATTGTTAGACACTCTCCCTCTAAAGGATTCATAGATTGACGCATATTGTTTAAAAAAATTTCACCTTCACTTTTATAGGTCATATATTAATGAATTGTTTAGGTCATATATTAATGAATTGTTTCGTTGATTTTATCAGTTGAGTCGAAAATTAGGTGTGTTTTCATGCAATCTTAGGATTATATATCGTTCCTTGTTTCCCTGTCTTTCTGGTGTAGCAATGGAAACCACATGAGGATTTCTATGTGTCTAATATATCACTACTACTACCATTTTCCTTTACGTCATTTTAAACCTCAATTATCCAAACCCTTCTCTTGGGATCCTTTGGATCTAACTGTTACACATCAAAATTACTCACTAAGATGATGGTCTAGTGTCATCATTACCAAATGTCGTAAGTGTCATATTTCACCCACAAGTGTTGCAAATATCATATTGTTATCAAGAACACTTGAAAGACACCTCAAAGACTAGCTTTGAAGAGGATAAATCATTTGACAAAAAATACAAGTCTTTTGCCATTGGAAAAAACACTAAAAAGTCAATTTTTGGAAGGGAGCGCTCCCCTATGCTCTGTTAGGGAGTGTTGGTGCTCTGTGATCTATCTTGGGGGAGCATTGGAGCACTCTGTACCCCATTCAGAGGGAACATTGCCCCCTTTTTTCGTAAATTTTGGTTTGTTGAGTGAAATTAGGGAAGAATACCATGAATCTCTGAAAGTGGTTGGATTCGAATCTGAGGTCAAGCCTCAATCTTAGGAAAGATCCTCAACTGAAGGAGAAAAAACCTTAACTTATCCCAAATATCTCTCAAGTGGTTGGGCCTCTCCAAGCTTATATAAGGAGGCCTTCTCATGGTGAAAATAGGAGGATAGAGATTAAGATATACCAAACTTATGATCTCATGAGTGGTATTGTGGGAGACATTGTAAAGCATCTAACTTATGATCTCATAAGGGATATATCATTGAAGCATCAAAATTTTGTGTGTGGATTATTTGAACAAGGGTTTGGACAAAGAAAGCTTGGTGAAGCTGCTACACTCTCTCTATAAAGGATTCATAGATTGACGCATATTGTTTAAAAAAATTTCACCTTCACTTTTACAGGTCATATATTAATGAATTGTTTTTCCAGTTGAGTCGAAAATTAGGTGTGTTTTCATGCAATCTTAGGATTATATATCGTTCCTTGTTTCCCTTTCTTTCTAGTGAAGCTGCTACACTACATACATGTGTGTTTTCTTTCTAGGATTATATCAGATGACCTCAAAGAACCAAATGAGAAGAGTTACAGACTTCAAATTTCCTTCACTAGAGTTCTCGCTCGGTCGAATAGGAGAGAAGAAAGCAGGAGATCGATTTCAAGCTTTCACTAGAAAAACTCAAAAATAAGAAAGAAGGGAATAAAATATGAGCAAAAAGGTGTTTACTTCTTAGGAGGAGGCATGCCAAAGGTCAAAGGAAGAATTATTGAATCACAAAGCAGCTCAGCAAGTGAAGAAACAGGGTTTGGACCTCCAAAAATTGCAATTCTGGAAGAGATTTTGGGCAAAAAAGGGCTAGCGCTCTGGTGTAAAGGCCACCAGAGCACTATAAAGATCTATCTAACACTTCCAGGGAGTGATGGCGCTCTACTAACATGGTCAGGGGGGCTCTAGGCTCAAAAAACTCACAAAAAGTCCAAAAAACCCAAAATTTCAAAGGAATTTTGACAGGTAAGCTGAGTGTGATGGGGTAAAGAGTCAATCAGGAAATGCAATCAGATATGAAGGGGTGAACAAGGTCAGAAAACAATCAAAGGGAAATACAAGGTCTTAGGAGGAAAAGTCAAAACCAAAAGTTTCGATTCGATTCTCCCCAATGGAGTCGCCAATTTCTATTGAAGGAAAATCTCCCTACGGACAGGTAGATCTCCTCAAAGAGTTAGACTCTTAAATCTAAGACAGAAAGTGTTTATCATGCTCACTGAGTTCCTTTCATATCTATGCAAACTAATGTATGATAAGGAAGGAGAAAAGAAGTACCTTTTTCCGACGTTTGTCCCTGCATGGTCCGAGTTGAGCTCCAATATTTCGCTCCTCGACGAGCCCTATACACAAACAATAGCACAACCACTTCCTACTCTATTGATATTAGTTTGAAATAGATCTATCTATCAAAGAAAATTTCATGTGAGATTAAACAAAAACTAGAAAGAAACAGGCCAAGAGTGTCATATTGATGAGAAAAATGATAGAAGTAACTTACAACCGTAGATGCGAATGTGACAGCTTCGTCAAGTCCCCTTTGTCTAACCCTTGCTCAAAAGATCCACGATTCAGATGAAAACAACTTCATTGATTACTTTCCTCCAGTTCATTATGTGTTTCCTATGAGATCATAGGTTTCATGCTTCCAATTCTTCCTGTTCCAGCACTACTTATGAGATCATAAGTTGGGTGTGATTCCCCCTTTCCAGTCCCCTTTCACCATTAGAAATCTTTCTTATATAGCCTTGAAGAGGCTTTAACCACTTGAGATATCCTTGGGGAAATTGAGGATTTTCCTCCATCAGTTGAGGATCTTCCCTAAGATCATGGTTGGACTAGGGATTCGAATCCAACTACCTTCCAAGAATGAAAGGATCCTTCCCCCATTCATCTCAACAACTTAACTACTGCCCAGAATAGGTAGCGCTCCCTCAAAAGGGCCATCAGAGCACTATAGCACTCCCCAGTAGGCTTAAGGGGGGTGCCAACACTCCTAAAGACACCAACGCTCCCTCAGAAGGGCCAAAAGAGCTTTATAACGCTCCCAGACAGTGTAAGGGGGAGCGCCAGCACTCCCAGAAGAGGTATAGGGGAGCACTCTCCTCCAAAACTTAGTTTTTTGAATGGTTTTAGATAGAAAAAGGTTCATGAGCCCAGTTAACCTTTCCTCCTCTTCCAAATCAAGTGTTTTAAAATGTCTCAAGTGTCCTCCTGATGTCGTTTACAGGCACGACATAGGCATCATGGAAGTATGATTCCCTGACACTTGTGACACTTGTGAGAAAAATGTGACACTTGAGACCTTTGTAATGATGACACTTGCGACACTATCAAAGTGAGTATTTTTTATGTGTAACAGTTGTAAACAACACTTTTTTCTCATTAATATCAATTCATGCTTGGCCTGTTTCCTTTAAAGTTTGTGTATATGAACTTGTTTCTTTCATATATTCATTATAAATCTAATCATAGTAGAGCAGGAAGTATTGTTGTTGTTGCTCATTGTACCACAAGACGTTCAACTAAACTTGGAGATCAAGATCAGCTTGGAGAGAACAAGGACAAACGTCAGTAAAAAGGTACTTGCCTTTCTTCCCTCTTCTTCTTTGATAGTTTAGCTTTATGATAAAGGAATGTCAGTGTCCATAATATCACTTTCTGTCTTGGATTTAGGGGTCTAGCATCCAAGAGGAAATCCACTTGTCCGTAGGGGGATTCTCCTATAACAGAAATTGGCGACTCCATTGGGGATTCTCCTGTAATCCTCAGCTTGTGCCAGTTACCCAGACTCTGTTTTCTTTTAACAGAAGAACCAATCACCCTTTAGGGATCCTTCCTCAGTTTCCCATAACTTTGGGAGGGAAAACTTTCTTTATTGATGTTATGGTATTCTAAAACCCCTTGGATTTTGATTTACTCCTTGGGCGAGATTATGTCTATGCCATGAAAGCTATTGTGTCCACTTTTTTCCATGTGATTTATTTCCCTCATGATGGAAGAATGGTGACTATTGATCAAATTTCATTTGTTGGCCCTGACTTAACCATCAACCCAATGAACTCCCTAAAAGATTCTTATATGTAGTCAGTATCAACCCTGCCACAGATCAATTATGCGACATTTTATCACATGACTTCAACTTCTGATGACTTAGATCTGGTAGTTGACATGGTGATCTCTTCGGTAGGAATATTGGAGCCTGATCTCCTTACCCCTGACAAGACCCTCAACATGTGTTCCTTCCCAAGCATTATTCTTCCATCCGGTGAAGATCTCTTGGAATCCATGACCGAGTTTTGTCCCTTGACATGGTGCCCTTCCAGAGCGTTATCCTTTTGGAAGCCATGATCAAGAAGAGGTAACGAGCACGGTTTTTCTTCTTTGTGGAAAGCTCGTTAAAAAATGAAATAGAGGCTATGAGCATAGTTTCCCTCTCTGTGGCAAGCTCATTAAAAAATGAAACAAAGGTCATGAGCATAGTTTTCCTCTTTGTAGCAGGCTCGTTAAAAAATGAAACAAAAATCTAGGAATTGAACCCAGAGCCTTGAGCATAGTTATTTTCCTGTGTCAAGCTCATTCAAAAATGAAACAGTCACCTCTCTTGTTAGGTCGAGTCTTTCACCAGATCTCATAGATGTCGAGTCGAGTATTTCGTTAGCTCTGATTTTTTAACCTTCATTTCATCCACCTGTATCCTTTTTCTCCATCTAGTACAAAAATTGGTGACAACCTCAAAGTCAGTGAATGAATTGAAGCTTGGGGGGGCATGTCTCCAGCCTTTGATGATCATTCTGGAGTAATGCCACTAGCTTTTCAAGCTGGGGGCATACCGAGCTTAGTCTTTGTTCCTTCTCGTGCTCGTAAATACATGAGAACACAACTGGGTAAACTTTTATCTCTTTTTCGGAGCGGCATGGATGCACAAAAAAGGAACCCCTTGGAGTCGTCTTTAAGCTCTTTTCAGAGTCTCTAAACATTAAAATATTGATGAGTGATCTTGCTTCCTTTCCCACTCATTAAAAGGTTTGAAAGGGAATCTTTCGAGTGATAATTTATCTCTTTTTCAGCCTCGTGAGACTAACATTATGAAAAAGGACCACATTGGAGTCATCTTTAAGTCATTTTCAGACTCTCTAAATATGAAAAACAACTAAGTTTACCTTCTCTGGACTCATTAAAAAATCATACATTGAAGGGTCCATATGGGATCGAGGCCTTACTCGTTCTAGTTCGTTAAACAAAAGAAGAGGAACTTACCAAAGGTGAGTTATATCGAGCATGTGTTACCCTCATCGAGCGCGTTAAACCAAAAAGAGGTACTCGTCTATCTGTATGGGGGGGAAATTGAAAGAAGCAAGCCAACAAGTTTTTGAGAAATTTACTAGTAACCTTACAGTCACCCTTGAACATGACATTTTATCTTTGCATACATTTCAATCTGTTGAACCTCTGCACTAAGCCAATCTTTTGAGTTTCCTTACTCCTTTGGGTCGCCCGACGTAAAGTCACAGTATCCATTGCATTATCAAGTTTTGGTCTATGTCAATTTTATGTTGTTATGCCTCAATGTTAAAGGGAAGTATCTGCTTCAAGAGTCAGCCATCACAAATATCCTATTTCAACACTCATGTCAGTCCATGTTCATTTCATCCACCAATTACATCTTTGTGTCTATTTCGCGTCATTGATTGGGGATACATCAAGGCCCTCCTTCAACGAGTCTATTCATGTCGACTTCAACACATTATCTAGGAGCTAGACTTAGAAACCAGTTAGTACTTTGGGACCTGCATGCCTCAATGGCAGGCATCCTCATGTCCGAAAATAGGTTTACATAATTGACCTCTGATCGGATGATTACAAGGATGTTCAAATTCAGCTCATCCATTCACATTTCTTGGAATGTACTAGAGTACCTTGGGAATCATTGACATCAATGGTGATCTCCCTCGCACTTGTTAACGGTTTACCTCATTGACCAGTAATCAAGTGGTTTCTTATGTGTTCGACATCAAGACATCTATTCACATGGTTAGATTCATACTACATCGAGATCGGTAAGAAGACCCTAGGTTGAGTCATCACTCTTATATGTACTTTTCCTAGGTTGCGACGGAGTTTCCTTGAACATTGACACATATACTATAACATAGATCCACTTTGTATTGGTCGTGCCTATGTCTTGTCGTCTTGTAGATCCACTGTGCATTCTTCATGTCTACGATCAGTTCAGGTCATAGGACTATAGATCCACATTGTATCTTCAGTGGCTATACCTTTTTGTCAATATAATTATGGATCCGCAGTGTATCTTATGGCGGCCATACCTAAAAAGTCTTTATCACTCAAGCATAGGTATGTCTGCCTTGGGTTTGAAACATGTCATAAGATTTGTTTGATGGTTGTGTGTAGATTTTTCCAACCTCTCTAAGTCCATACCCTTTCTCAAGTAATTCTACAAAGTACTTCAGTCATTATCGTCTTCTGACTTCGCACTTTGTGGGGCAATCTGTTACACATCAAAATCACTCATTACAATGATGACTTGTGTTGTCATTACCAATGTCGCAAGTGTCTCATATTGGTCACAACTGTCGCAAACATCATACTGATATCTTTCCTATCTTGTCTTTCTAATGACATCATAAGGACACTTAAGACACATCAAATACTAGTTTTGAAGACGAGAAATCAGTTGACAAGGAGTACAAGTCTTTTTCCATGGAGCAATCCACTTAAAAGTCATTTTTGGAAGGCAGTGTGCCCCTATACACTGTCAGGGAGTTCTAGCGCTCCCTAGCCTTCTTTGGGGGAGCGTTGCAACACTCTATGCACCCTTTTGGGGGAGCGCTACCCTTCTTGAGCGAAATTTGGTTTGTTGAGATAAATGAGGGAAGAATCCTCTCAATCTCTGAAGGTGATTGGATTCAAATCAGAGGTCAAGGAATGATCTTAGGGAAGATCCACAACTGAAGCAGAGGAATCCTCAACTTATCCCAAAGATCTCTCAAGTGGTTAGCCTCTCAAAGCCTATAAAAGTAGGGCTCCTCATGGTGAAACAATAGATGGAGATTGAGAATTATACCAAACTTATCATATCATAAGTGAGATACCATCAAAGCATAATCAGTCTAGATTGTTTGAGTGAAGGGGCTGGACAAAGAGAGCTGGAAGAAGTTGTTGCACCTTCATCAAATTTGGTATGTAAGTATTCTTCATTTTTTCTCATTAATATATATATATATATATATATATATATATGATTGGAATGCTTCTTTCAAGTTTGTGTTTTTTCCACATGAACTTGTCTCTAGTAGATAGATTTGTATTTGAGCTAATCTCAGTAGAATATGAAGCTTGTTGTATCTTTGTTTGTTCTACGGGACCTATCGAGGAGCTTAGTATTGAAGCTCAACTTGGACTTTATGAGGACAAATGTTGTTAACAAGGTACACTTTTCTTCATCCTCTTCATGTATTAGCTTAATTATATCTAAAAGGATGTCAGTGACCAATGATAGCACCTTTTCTGTCTTGGTCTTAGGGGTTTAGAGACCAAGAGGGAATTTGCTTGTCTGTAGGAGAATTCACTTGTAATGCTTACACTCCTCTGTCATTGTTGTGTTCATCGATCTAGGAAGGTTCGATGTCTTTTAATGAGAGTCAATGCGAGTCTGATTTTCTCATTTCTGACTTAAACCATGGAATAACTAGAGATCGAGCCATGATGATAATGGTCGTTCCTTGTGTAGCTATGTCACACAATGATGAAATTCGTAGGGTTCAAATACCTTGGATTATTGGAGTGATTTCTGATACATCATTCGTACAAGACCCCTCATGCGATCAAGAGCTTTCTTATTCCCATCCTCTGAAGATACATAAATCAACCATTTCTCCCTGGGAAAATGAGAGAAAATATCTAGGGCGTATACTGGGATGAGAAATCCAGTGCCTCACTCCTAGTTATTATTTTCTACTAGTTCTTTAAAGCCCTTAAATTTATCAATTGCTTCTGATTTATTCTTTAAAAATGAAACCCATGGCATTCTAGTGTAGTCATTTATAAGTAGCATAGAGTAGGGATCTCCTTGCAAGATTATGGTTTTGTTTGGTCCACATAGATCAGTATGAATGAGATGAAATGGCTTTGAAGATGAATTCTCCTTCATTTTGAATGAGACTCTTGTCTGATTTCCATGTTTTTAATGTTTGAAAATGGGACTTGAGGGTTTTACAATTAACGATAGATCCATTACAACCTGCTTCTTGCTTATTTTTAACAGATTGTCAATGTTTATGTGTCCCATTTTCCTGTGCCAAAGCTAGCATTGATCTTTTTTTCCCATGCAACACCTCTCTCCTTTCACTTCATCTAAAATTTATATATAATTAGGATTCTCGATAGGTGTACCAACCATTCTACCAGAGTTTTCACTTCTTATTTCAAACTTTTGGGAGTAAAAAACAAGAGTGTGTACTTGATCACATATTTGACTAACACTGAGAAGATTGTGTTTCATATCTTCAACTAGAAATACATATTCTTATTTGGATTTATTTCTTCCAATACTGACTGTTCCTTTTTGAAATATTTTGGTAGAATTATTATTTCTAAACATGACATTGTCTCCTTTAATATTCTTAGGAGATAAGAATATTTTTTTATCTCCTGTCATGTGCTTGGAGCATCCACTGTCAATATACCATTGGCTTGTGTGGTTTTGAGAATGTAGAGCTATATTTTTCTCTTATCCTTTCTGTCAATCTATCTTTTTCTTCCATACTCATGTGTTTTCTTCTTTGTGCTTAGTATAAGTTTTCTCTCTTATGTTATGTCTCATGAATTCCAATCTCCTTATATAGTCATTAGATTTGTGGCTGAATTTGTTACACTTGTAACATTCAACATTGAAGATCATATGCGGAGAAAAAGTATTATAATTTAAGTCTACAAACTCCTGAGTTGTTTTGTTGCTTGTATATCCATTTCTGGTAGTCGTGTACATGTATCTACTTTTCAAATTGTTTCTAAAGGAACTGACTCTAATACCAATTGTTGGAACACATAGAGATAATGAGAAGGTGGATGTGAATCAATATCTAACATAAATTTTAACCTTTTCCCAGTTATTAACATTTTATATTAGTATGAATGAGTTAACCAGAAAGAAAACAACACATTCACCATCATAAGATAAAAAAAAGTACACAAGATGTAATGTGGAAACTCTTAAGAGGGAGAAAAAAACAAAAGATGTTTCTTTTATAATTCAATTATTACAATATCAAGCTCCAACTTTAGAGGGACACCTATCACTGATTCAAGCTCCAGCTTACAAGACTACAGGCACCAACCTATCATAATAAGCACCCACTTGTCAATTCTAGACACCAATCTGCCAAGGACACCAATCCTTGCTACAAGCACCAACTTGTATAACTGTAGGCACCAAAATTCACTACAAGAACCGACTTGTTGATAAAGAAGGCGCCAACCTTCAATATAATAACCAACCTACAATGAGGAATTTAATCCTCTGCCAAGCTCCACCCTACCACTCTTAGACATTCAAATATTCCATTCTCTTATGAGCCTCAAAGTCTTTGCTCTACACACTTTGGCTTCCACACACTTTGCTCTTCACACATTGCACATCCATCACCCTAGTTGATCCTTCAACAAAATCCTAGAATCATTATATATATTCGAACCTATAGACCAACCATTTGTTCTCAACCATATCATATTCAATAAGTCGGCTCAAGGTACATCAATTATCCTTTAAATCAGGCTACAAAACCCTCCATGGAAATTTTTCTTTAACTTCCTTCTATCACACACACTTCCTCACACATGGCCTTAATGACTAGGAGCCGTCCAATATGATCCTTGAATAAATTATGTCTTTCGATATGTTCTTTGTCCAACAAAATAAACTATACAACCTTGACCCACAATAACTATCTGATCCAAATCTCCACTGAATATCCTTCATCAATTGTTTCCTTGAAATCGATATCATCGGGGTACCGGGCATTCTCAAAAACACTTTGGTGCATAAAAATTGTTGGATCTATCCTTGCATAGATCATGCCCATCGATCTATTCTCTCCTTACAACCAGGGTCGATGATCATCGTCATCGAGAAAAAAAATGCATGGGTGTAAACTTTAGTTTGGATGTCTCTAGGGATGAATATTTGCTTCAACGATTCCAACGATTCTCGTTAAGTAGCTTCAAAGGCGTTGATTTCATTTGTTCCTAGAGTTAACCAATGGTTAACACCTTCCCTTTTATTTATTCATCAAATGATTGGGCAGGACCCACATAGATCCACAGTTATCGTTGCATTGTTCATTATTCTATCGATGACTATCATTGGATTTCATCATCGTCATCATCATAATTTCACTATAATTTACTTAATTCTCCAAAAAATGATGGAGATACACTCAACTTCAATGGTTGATATTGCCTTATGCCCAGTTGGACCCACTTTCGTCTTGTCAAATCATAGTTTGACACATTTCTCCTTGGGACACTATTTCTGCCACACTGACACCTTCAATGACCATCTGCTATCCATAATACCAAGAACCTTGACCAAGGGGTAAGAAGCATCATTGTTGGTTCTTTTATTAGGGGAAATGATGTGAGGTTACACTATCCTGACGATATATCAAGCCCGCTGAAACATTTGGTTTTGATAAATCTTCATATGACCACACATATGACAAGGTGATTAATTTATCATCGTTGGATATTTGGAGTATCGATGCACTCATGGGTTCCTCATGTCCCGATGATCTGATAGGCCCCGACGAAATCAGACCCACTCTAAAACTTCCATTCCAAGAGAATAATTCCACAGACCCTTCTCTTGGATCGTTGAGCTTATCACTGCATGCATCATTGATTTCCTTACCTTTATCATCATCAGTTATATTTTGACTGTTGTCGAAAATCAAGATCTCTTCTTCTTTATCATCATCGAATATGGACCTATGAATCCCGAGTCCTGGCATAACAGGGCCTCGAGAATATAGTTTCACCGGCATTCCCTTTCTGCATCCATCGTCGATCTTCTCCTCCAGCCAATCTTGACCATTGATTTATTGAATATTTCCTTAGCTTTCATCGTTGTTGGGACCAAAGGAAATTGGAGTTTGAGTCATCGATATGGCAAGCCTCGACAATATGATCTCGACTGTTGATTTTGGAAAAGGATAGTTCCAATATTATATACACTGTCTATTCAATTTAACCCATAGAATGAATTGTACAAGTGCCCAATTCGACTCTATTTGATTACAATCTACTCGCATAGCCAAGGATTAATTCATATTCACCTCCATGACCTCAGCCTGGTTCAGATTCATAGAACGAATCTAAACATGATCTCTTGCAACACAAACACTTCCTCTTTCTTTCCAAAACAAAAATTAGTCTAGGTGCTTCCTATGTTAATCCAGGGTACAATCTGTGGACCTGTCACTCTTCCTTTGAAATCAATGAAAACATTAATGCAACACAATTCCCATAGTTCTTATTTCAAAGTTTCTAGTTTGCACGGTCTAGTTTTGGATTTATTGCAAAGATTTTACAAAGATCATACCACTTAATAATGATATTAGATTCACACACGTGGCATATGATTTGGTGGTGGGGAAGTAAACATCATCAAGATTGTGATATGGCATCAGGAAATATGAAAAGTGGTTAAGTATGGAGGTGCAAAGTGAAGAATGGAAAGTGAAATATGATGAATGTGGGATTGTGGGATGTGGGACTACGAGGTATGGAGAACAAAAAGGGATGTAAGAGGGACTCCCACATATGCATTGATGAGATAGGATAAGTATAAAAAGGGTCGACTTTGCAGGTTATCAAAATGAGTTAGACATTTTGGAGGATGCATAATTGTGGGATGTGTGCCTAAAGGTCTAGAGAAAAGGAAAATGGAATCGAAGAGGGACTCCCACATCCACATTAAAAAAATAGGCTAAGTATAAAAAAGGTAAGAGGTTCATTGTGCATGATGCATAAATAGGAGAGGTCCTTTTGGGTGTTGTGGGTTTGCGGGTTTTGGGACTTGGGTATTTGAGGGATGAGGACTAGATTGGTCTCTCGCAAAAGCACTCCCGCAAAAAATAAAAATGTATAAATGTTGGGATCATTGGGTAAGAAAATAAACTAAGTACAGACTTGTAGGTCTATGAATTTGCATACCTACAAAATTGATAGTAGCCTGATCCACAACCCACATTTCAAAGGGAAAAAAGGTTAAGTATAGAATATACAAGAAACCTAAGAGGATAAATAAAAATGATAATAAAGGATCTATGTATAGTAACATTGATCAAGGAATGTAGATCAACAAGGGAGAAGAGAGAGAGGGGAAGGGGGAGATATAGAGATAGAAATAAATGGAGAGAGAGAGAGACGAGAGGTGGTGAGGGAGGGAGAGAGAGAGAAAGAGAGGGAAGGATAGGGAAGAAGGTGGAGAGATAATGTAATATATGGGGATGGAGAGGGAAAGAATGGGAGAGAGAGAGAGAGAACAATTAAGGAGAGAGGTGGATAGTGATATTGAGAGAGGTAGAGAGAGGGAGGGAGAGCGACCTAAAGAGAGAGAGGGGGGGGAGAGTATGGGGGAGAGAGTGTGGGAACAAGGAGAGAGCGAGAAAAGGGAAAATAATGGAAAGAGAGAGAAGGGTTGATATTGAGAGAGAGAGATAGAAAGAGTAGGAGGGAGTGAGAGAAAAATATATATAGGGAAAAGTGAGAGTGGGATGGGAGAAGAGAGGAAGTTAGAGAGATATAGGGATATAGAAGTAAAGAGAGTGAGGTGGGGGAGAGAGGGGAAGGGATAGAGAGAGGTGGAGAGTGATATGGAGAGAGATAGATATAGGGAGGGGGTAGATAGAGAGGGAGGGAGAGAGAGGTAAAGAGAGAGGGGGGAGATTCGGGGGGGAAGGGAAGGAGAGAGGGAGAGAAGGAAAAAGAGGTTTAAGGGAGAGAGGGGGATATATTGAGTGATATATAGAT
>ML780564.1:790753-828447 GCA_009831015.1 Picea engelmannii | reverse complement strand
AGATACAAAACTCTGTCTGACAATTTCACAGAGACAAATGCAGCATTTGAGAAGTTGGCTCGTGAAAGTGTCAAAGACAAAAAGAGAAAGAAGAAAATCACCAAAGATTATAACAGTTTATGATGGTTAGCACAATGCCTTAAAAGGAAAATTAGAAAATTGAAGCAGAAGCATAAGTCACATCCAGATCTACAAGTGCTAGCCCAGGTTGCTGTGAATATGCAAGGAGATAAAGCAGAGACACACTAAGTTTTTGATAAAACAACAGTTTTGGAGGTGAAAGTTTCCTTTTGGCCAAGACAGAACTTTCACCAGCGCAAAGGGTAAATTTACAACCAGTTAGCTGGTGAAAGGCAGATCTTTCACTAGCTAACCAACGAATCATAAGGCGAATTAGCTGGTGAAAGAACAAAAATAATTTTTGAAAGCTAAATATGGAGCAAGGCGATTTTCAAGTATTTAAAGAAGTTCAAGAGCATCAAAGGATTAACCACTTAGTCAGGAAACACTCAACATCATAGATTCGTGGAGATTTTGAAAACCAAATGCTAAATCGGTCACCTAAAGTTTCGATTATGATTAATTGAAGAAATCCAGCTACAGAAGACAGGTGCCTTTACCTTTCCATGACACAACAGAGTCCGGAAGCTGATGAAGTACAGATGTCAAAGATTGATATAGAAGACAGTTTGAGTTCTAGCAACTAGTCTTTGTTATCGATTGCCTTAGTTTTAATTTCTATTTTTAGATACAGATCCAAGTTTTCAGGATCTTAAAAATCGATTGTAAAAGGCTATAAATGCCTATCTTTTCTAAGAGACAAGGGTTCAATCTGGGAGACATTTTCTAGCTTTTGTACTTGACTTCTTATTCTGATAATAGAATCACAGTCCTATTTTGTTTTCAATATCAGATTCTTTCACATATTTCATGACTCTGCACTTTATTCCAGTTTAGTTTAGCCTTTAAGAACTATCATCTTCTTATTAAGCTCATAAACTTGGATTAAAGAATTTCTTACTGTCTTGTATGACCCTGCACATGGTTGTATTTGGTTATCTGGATTAGTATTCTTCATCCCCTTTTTCAACTCTGTTGTTTGATTATTGTTCTCTAAAAACATTGTCTTATTCAGTTACATGATAAGTGGTTACTTTCATCAGCTTTTGAGTTATCCTATTGTCCCAAATATACCTAAAAACATTTTGACTTGAAGTTACCAAGCACCTTTGGTCTACAACCAAAAGGGTTTCTTGGAGTGATAACACCATGAATATTGATGAGTATTACATCTTTTTCCTTAATAATGCTGACATCGATCTTCTTGTCTTCCTTGAAATATTTCCTAGTAATGAGGGTGTCGATATGGTTTTACATTTGATGGTTTTCCTTCACTTTGCACAACCATTTCATCTATCTTCTTTTAAGAGACAATGACATCCTCTATCCTCTTTGCTTGGTCTTTGATTACTCTATCCTTGGAGATATTACCATCATATTTGGCATGTGCATCCTCTAGATGGAGTTCAACTTCTTCAAGTATCTTTTGGTGACCATCTTGAATCGAGTCTTGTTTCTCCTTTTGAAGCTGCAATGTGACTCCATCTATCAAATTTTAACATCCTTCATCAATTCTGGATTTTATTTTTGATTTTACCTCATCAATATTTAGGGATTCCTCAACTTTCTTACAAATTTCCTCTTCAAGTTTTTTTGTTAGTATCCTCTTCAATTTTGGAGGTAATATCTTCATCCCTATTATTTGATTCATACTCTTGTAAATTCCTTTTCACCTTATTAACATCATTAAGAAGTTGTTGATCTCTTTTCTTGTCAAGGAAAAGAGAAAACCTCATAGGGAATTATCATGGGAATTTGGAGACACCCTCTTCATTTTTATAAAGGTGGTTCTCCTCTATTTCTCACTCAGATAAAAATTATATCAAGATTTCTGAATAACTAAATTTTCATTCATCAGACATTTAATGCTCACGAGTGGAATAGGAAATGAAAAGATTTTGGGGAAACAATTTCAACACAAAGAAGGAAAAATGATTTCTTTCATTCCACCATAACCATTTCCTATATCATAACAAGAGAAAGAAAAACATTTTAAGCAAGACAAACATAACATAGAGTAGCATAGATAGTCCTTTTCACAGAAATTTAAATGATTTTGTAACATTCATATCATAAGGATGTAAAGGAAACCCATTCTAAATATTTCATGCTTAAATAAAAGTTAGAAACCATAAAAGTCATGAGCTCCAAAATATCTCTTTATGGAGTTCACATAATAAATACAAATTTGATGTTTAAGATCACATAAAATGTGTGCAAAATTGGCACTACATAATATTCATGATACTTAAATGAGAAAATAAGAAATACATTCTTCATGATGGACTGGGATGGGGCTCCCATGGACCATATATTAAGCAGAGGTAACCCAAAAGACAAAAATGAAGCAGTCAGTAATCAATCCTGCACACAAACAATAACATTTAGATGACAAGACTGAATGATTGTAGATCAAATATGCTCCTTCTACATAATCAAAAACCTCCTCAGAAGAAGGAGGGGATGTGTACTTGGATTCTTCAAGAACACATGCAACTCATGAGGCATGGATGGTTCAATCAAGAACCTCCTTTCATATGACTCCCCATAGGGATTGGTTCTGTGAATATGAAAGGTATGATGGAGGAACGATGTTTTCCTAGGTGATGAATCGATAACCAAAATCACAGGATGAGGAAAATTCAAGTTGAAGCTCATTGATGGAAGGATTAGAAAAATCCTTGGTGTTCTGCACAACCCAAGATGATGCAGGGGTAAAAGCAATTTTTGAGAAAGAAACTTGCAGGATGGTTCAAGGAGCAATGGTGTTGTTGAAGGGAGTTTAGTTTGGAACTCTATATAATATGCAAGGAAACACTATTAGTGATGGGTATAATATTTCCATTGTTCCTGAGATTGGATCCGAAGAAGAAAAAAATCCTACAATATCTGGATAAAAGGCTATGTTTTGGCATCAAAGACTAGGGCATATCAAAGAGAAGGGCCTTCGACTACTACATGATAAATGTATGGTCGAATGTATTTCTAACTTCTCTTTAGAATTTGATTTCTATGAACATTGTGTATATGGGAAGCAAATCAGGTAAGATTCTCCTCTAGTGCAACAAGGGTAGAGAGAATTTTACAACTGGTGCACAATGATGTGTTTCAACCTATGTAGGTTATATCACTGAAAAAATATGTGTACTATGTCTAATTTATATATAATTTCTTGAGAAATACATGGATATATTTCCTCAATAAGAAATATGAATTATTTGACAGGTTTAAAGAGTTTAAGGCTCTTGTGAAGAATCAAACAAAAAAAATAATTAAGGTGATGAGGACGAATAATGGTGGAGAGTTCTACATAAATGAATTTGAAGGATTTTGTAAGAAGTGTGGTATAAAAAGGTAGAAGACTACTCCATATACACCTCAATAGAATGGAGTTGCAAAAAGGATGAATAGGGCATTCATGGAAAATCAAGGTTCATGCTTAGTGGTGTTGAGTTAGGACATGAATTCCAAGTAGAGGCAGTGGCTACTACATGTTACCTGGTCAATCGATCACCCTCATCAACGTTGGATGACAAGACTCCACATGAGGTATGGAATGGTAAGAAACCCTCTCTCACACATCTCAGTGTATTTGTATATGATTTCTATGTTCATGTTCCAAAGGAAAACAAGAGTGAGATAGATAAAAAGGTTGAAACATATATCTTTACTGGGTATAAATATGGTATGAAAGGATATAAGCTTTGCAAAACATAAAATAAAAATGTAGTGTATAACCAAGATGTGGTATTTAGATAAATAAAATATGTTTTCAAACAGTAAGTCTTACCAGGGAGGGAAGAACTAGAGAAAATATAGATTGAGGTTAAGGATGATGAATTAGACTCTACAGAAGAACAAGAATAATAAGAAGAAGATCCTCATACTCTAGTATTGAGGAGATCGGTTCGAGAAAGAAGGAAACTAGAAAGGTATAAACCACCTGATTTCCATTCAATTTTTTTGTTGTCTATTATTGATGATGATCCTAGAACTGTTAGGGAGGAAGTGGACTTAGAGGATGTAAAACTCTGGAAAAAGGCCATGGTTGAAGAAATGGAAGCCTTAGACAAGAATGAGGCTTGGGATCTAACAGAGTTTATGATTGAAAGAAACCCCATTGAAAGAAAATGGGTGTTTAAGAAGTAGTTGAATGTAGAAGAAAAAGTGAAGAAATATAAATCTCGGTTAGTAGAAAAAGGTTATTCCGAGGTAGAGGGAATTGACTTTGGTGAGATTTTTTCTTCTGTTTCCCTATTAACTGCTATTATATTTCTTTTATCTGTTGCTGCTATGTTTGATTTTGAAGTAGAAAAGATGGATCTGAAGAAAAAATTCCTACATGGGGATCTAAAAGAAGAAATCTACATGAAGCAACCATAAGGCTTTGCTGTGAAGGAAAAGGAGTTGGGATGCAAGATGAAAAATTCCCTGTATGGGTTAAAGCAATCACTAAGGACGTGGTATCAAAAAAATTGTACTTACATGTTGGGACTTGGATTCACAAGGAGAAAAGAGGATCACTATGTGTATTTCAAATCAATTGGTGATCATATTATTTATTTGGTCTTGCATGTGGATGATATGTTGCTGATAGGAAACAACAAGGAGATTATCCAGGATGTGAAAAATCAGTTTTCCTCTAAATTTGACATGAAGGATCTTGGTATTGAAAATTTCAATTTGGTCATGGAAATTAAAGGAGATCAGGAAAACATGAAACTCTTGTTAAATCAAAAGAAATATGTTGAGACAATATTGCAGAGGTTTAATATGAAGGAATGCAAACCGATCAATGTTCCTATTCCTATAGGTGTAATTTTATTTGTGGATCAATGTCCCAAGGACCAAGAAGAGGAAGATGAAATGTCTCATGTTCGATATGTGAGTGTGGATGGAAGCTTGATGTTTGTAATGGTATGTACTATACCGAACATTGCACATGCAATGGGAGTTTTGAGTAAGTATATGTAAAAACCAGGGAAGGAACATTGGACACCAATAAAGAGGGTTTTTAGGTATTTACATGACACTACCAGTTATGGATTGTGCTACCAAGGAAGACCAATATTGGACAGAGTGTTGGACATACATGTCTTTCTGGATGTAGATTGGGCTTGAGATCTAGATCCTAGAAGATCTACAATTGGGTATGTGTTTAACCTGTTTGGAGGAGCAATCAGTTGGATGAGAAAAAGACAGTCTATAGTGGCACTCTCAACTACAGAAGCTGAATACATGCAAGCCACTCATGCAATAAAGTAAGAAATATGGTTACATAGATTGTGTTCAGGTATTGGGTTGGTACAACAAGATGTAAGGATATATTATGGCATTCAAAGTGCAATATTCCTGGTGAAGAAGCCGACTTATCATTCAAAGACAAATCATATTGATGTTCAATATCACTTTGTGAGAGACATGGTTGAAGACAAGAAAGTGTTGTTGATGAATATGGAAATTTTGGAGAATTTTGCAGATTCATTAGCAAAATTGATGAGCATTGAGAAGTTTTCTTGGTGCAGAGGATCTATGGACATTTATGCCTTGGATTGTTGACTATGTAATCCCACAACGCCCTATATTTAAAGAAAAAAAAAGTGGTAGAATGTTGGGTATGTGTTATATTCTTTGAAATATTGATCCCTTGTACTGTACAATGATATGGGAGCCTCGAGGGGTAGGGGGGGCGAGGGGCCCTCGAAAAAAAAATTGGTTGTTTTTTGCATCCATTTTTGGCACTATTTCCGCACATGATTTTCACTGATGGTTTTCTAATTCTGAATAAGGAATTATGGTTGTTGACTAATCCAGGTCAATGGATTAGGGTTTGTATTCCGTAAGATCCTATATGTATATAGTATTGTAAACAATGAATATGTTATGAATAGAAGATTAGAGGTGCATCTCTAAACAAGTTGTTGGTTTTCCCGGTTTCAGTTTCCAGGGTAAAAATATCTGTATAATGTGTGTGTGTGTGTGTGCCATTGTATATTTTCTAATTTTTATTAATAATCTATTTGCAATAATTAAATGTACAAGGTTAAAATCTACAAAGATGGTGTGGGACACCTATTGTACCAATATCCTATGCTACCCTAATTATAAGCGTCCTTCATTTTTTTCCCAAAGTGAGTGGGATGCACTAGTCAAGGATGCTAAGGAAAAAATGATGAGAAAGATGGATGGAACTAAAAGATGGAGAGCTAGAAAGATAATTATCATATAATATACATTCTAAAGGAAACTTTTTCATTTTACCTAACTGACGAAATAACATTAACATGCACTTCAAATTTTTCATAGGATTAAAGACACTTTCAAGGCCATGAAGGCTAAAGTGGAAAAGTTTGGGAAACACAAACTTGGCCCCATAGGGTATGTTAAAACAAAACAAAGAAATGTAAGTATTATAATTTAAAATATTTTGTTACTGAAATGTTCAACTATTATTTAAATGTAAGTCCAAATTAATTGTTTCATGTTATTATATGTAATCAACCAAATCTAGTTTGAAACCATTAAACAACAAGAGAATCCTACCAAACAAGCCTCTTAGATGAAATATTAACAAACAAAAGAATGCCAGAAAAGAGTTCACTAGGATAAATTTGCACTCCATTTCACTTATGCTTTTTCCAACACAAAGTAAAGGCCATTATTTATCTACTTATTTATTAATAACTATTGCTTCTTTATCCCATCAATAATTGAAAAATCAATACAGATTTGACCCTTTTTAAGCTCATTTCTTTCACTATTCGACATTTCCTCGACAACCATAATTGTGAGAAAATGAATTTTCTTGGTGAAGGAAATTATTTGGACACTTAAAAAGACTCAACACCTTCACTCCAAAGATGAAAATGCATGACTAGAGGGATTTCTCAATCCTAAATACAAATACAAAAGAGAAACCTACCATTAAAGTAAAGAATATTGCTTAGAGATCCCAATGAACTGTAAATCATTTTTTTTAAATGGGAACATTTCTCTTATGGATTTGGGCACCATGCATCACCTTGAAAATACATAAATTGATTTTTTTTTTTTATTGTAAGGCCCATTATACTTGCTCTAACTTGAAAAACAATTTGGAAATGAGAGGGGGTGGCCAGACAATGAGAAACAAGATCACTGGCTACAAGTAAGGAATACATGAGGAAGATTAGGTAATGCACGGATTTAAAAATCCCCAACACTTCATATTCCAGTAAATATTGGTAGTTACAGTTTGAAAAAATTTGAAACAATAATACCAATCATTGGGTTCACAAGCTAGAGGGTGAACCTCTTGTTTTGAGTGGAAAATAACAATGGGAACTTATTAATTTGCTTCGAGGAGGAAAACCATTGAGTTCAAGGGTCAGAATACCCAATCACTAGGTTTGGATAATAAGTGGTTTGATGAGATATATTTACCTTTTGGAGGAAAACTTATGACGTTAGATATCAATGAGGCCAAATCACTAGGTTTTGAGACCTACTGACATTCCAACCAATGACTTTCATTTTCTTTGGTAAATTGTCCGAAAATTAAAAAAAAAATTGGAAATTTAATCAAGTATGGAATGTTAAATTTCTTCCACTTAATCCATAAAAGGTTAATCATTGAGTTGAGAGGTTTATTAGGCTCTCAAACTAGTGATTTATCCTTCATGAAGAAAATCTCTAGCTTAGGGAGCAAGTAAGATTCCCAACTTAGTAATTTTACTCCTTTAATGAAATGTTGTCTCGAGCTAAGAAAAAAATTATTTAGGGATTTGTAATGTAATTTCTCACTTTCGCATAGCTAATTACACTTCTCATTAGTTGAATCATTGAATTGTTATGGTTGTTTGTTGATTTCACATCTTCCTCAGCTTGTTTGTGGTAATGGGAAGTCATTGGAACTCCGATACTTTCATAATTCTCCACACTTATAAATGATGCTAGAAAATTAGTTGTTGAAGCATTACCCTCATCAAAATTCCTTCATTGCAATATTGAGATCAAAATTGCATTTGAAGAGGTCATGACAATGATTAAAATTGAATTAAAGCAAACACAAACAATATCATCCTTTGATTCGTTGGATTCATGAAACCATAATTTCTTCATCTAACCTTAAATAATTGAAATAATCATTTTTGTGCATAGGATAGGGATATTTTTCCAAAGAGTGTCTATAAATCTTATTCCACCTTTGTTTTTGATATCTTTCATAACTCAGGAAGCTAAAACTACCTTGTTAATGGGAAAAAAATTAATATGCATTTTCATACATGCATGCCTTAGAATTGAATTCTATTAGTTGCATTCATATTTTATCCCCCAAAAATGGTATATTTAACCCTTTCACAAGTGAATAACTGATTTTCACAGACACCCAAAAACATGCGCAAAGTCTCTCAGAAGCTAAATTACAGGTCGCATTTGAAGCATAGCATTGCATAACTGTAATCAAAGTTTCTCTACAAATTTATCATCCCTAATATATTTTGTTTTATCTAGGTCATTTATTTCTTTGATATCCTTACCCATGAATTTGATTTTAAAATGGAAAGGAGGCATCTACACCCCAATCGCACCTATGGGGGAAACATGGTAAAATCTGTTGCTTTGGTTTGAAACTCAATTGATATATTTTTGGTGGCATAAAATGAGTATGATGTTCTTAAATGAGGCTACACAATTTATTCAAGGGAAAAATTATTGGGTTGTTATATTCTTTTCAGTGAAATTCTAGTCGAAGTAAATTGACTGATGATCAAAGGTTGAGGTTGATTGACAACAGGTCAAAGTCGAGGTAGATCAACAATAGGTCGAAGTTGAGGTAGATTGACAACAGATCGAAGTCGAGGTAGATCAACAACAAGTCAAAGGTCGAGGGAGTCGACCGGGTATAGTCGAATTCAAAGATATCGACAACAAGTCAACCGATAAGAGGTTGAAGTGCGAGTGTGAGAGGACTGACTAGAGACTATACGAAGGATGACTGGTAGTTGAATGGAATTTATAGGATTTGTAGCCAATTATATGCATGGATCTGTAATTGTTTTTGGGCGCCAATATTTAGAGTTTTTCCTATTGTAAATCCTATAAAGAAGCATGTTGTAGGTCGTAAAGGATACTTTTGTAAGGTAATTGTAGAATTCAATTTTGTGGGTTAATGCATATGTAAGTGTAGGTTGTTGGTCATGCATATGTAATTCGAATTGGCTACTGGGTTGTTCTTGCCCGTGCAAGAGGGTATGATGTCGATTGTTTCTTAGGTTTGGACCAAGGTTAGACATGTAACATTTTATTCTGATTGAATAAGACAACAAGAGAGAAGAAAACTCAAAGGAATGTTGGTTTTCCCGATTAAGCGTTTCCAAAGTAAGATCTTAGTGTACTGTGTGATTGCTTGTGTCATTTGTGTTCTTGATTAAATTCTTCTTCTCTTCTGCTAGGATTAATGTGGAAGTGTCTTTTGTTTCCTGACATGTGGTATCAGAGCTTAGGTCTACCTTGACAAGTGATTTATCAGAGCAGTGTTATGATTTGGCGAGTATATAATATCTTTATTTGCAAATATTGAATCTAAGAACCAAACCCTAGGTACAATAAGAGTCGTAAGTAAAAAATTGTGTTAAAGATCATAGTAAATAATGGCGAGTAGTTCTAGAATAGAGATAGAAAAATTCAATGGCTAGAATTTTGAGCTTTGGAAGCTTAAAATGGAATATATTCTTGTAGATCGAGAACAATGGACACCGGTCTGTCCAGGTATCCATCCGACAAGCATGTCGACGAAAGAATGGGAGAAAATTGAAAGAAGAGGAAGAGGTACGATTCAACTTTGTCTTGCAGATTTGGTGCCACTGAATGTCTTTGGTGAAGATTCAACCAAGAAACTGTGGGACAAGTTGGGAATATTATACCAGTCGAAATCTATGGTAAACAAGTTGTTTCTCAGAAATAAACTGTATATTCTGAGGATGAGTGATAGCAATTCGGTGGCTAAGCATTTAAATGATTTTAATACCCTGTTAAGCCAATTATCATCCGTGGATATTAATATCACTGACGAGGAGAAGTGTATCAACCTATTATGTTCTTTTCCAAACTCATGGGATGGCTTAGTCGTTGATATTGGGAGTAATACAACCACACTAGCGCTAGAGGACGTGGTTGTTTCTCTAATTTCGGAAGAAATGAGAAGGAAGAACATGGAAGGATCGACCAAAGATGCTCTGGTAGTGAGAGGTCTACCAGTAGACAAAGATAAAGGAAGATTCTCTGGTAGAAATTACAAGTCAAAGGGTAGATCTAAATCCCTGGTTCAGTCAACGTGAAGATGCTAGAAATGCGGTAAAGCTAGGAATTATAAAAAGCACTGCAAGTCGAAAGAAACATAATTCGGTGCCGGATTTGACGAGAAGCATTCGACTGAGAGAAAGACGACCTCAGACAAGGGAGGTGATGTGTACCTAGCATCAACCAGTACACATTCAGATCAAGAGGTTTGGTTGATCGACTTAGGGCTTCCTATCATAGGACACCACATAAAGAATGGTTGTGTGAATATGAAATATATGATGGGGTTGATGTGTTCTTGGGAGATGACTCGACAACCAGAAGTGTCAGACGGGGAATAGTCCGACTGAAACTATAGGATGGGAGGAAAAGAAACCTTCCAGGTGTGCTCCACATTCTAGGTTTGGCAAGAAACCTGATATCTTTCAGTAAGATGAGTGATGTAGCTGTGCATACTCTATTTCAGAAGGATTTGTGCAAGATGGTTAGAGGTCCGATGGTCTTAATGAAATGAGTTTGAATTGGTACCCTGTACAAGTTGTTAGGTGTAAACTCGAATGGATGCAACAACATCATTTCTCATGAAATCGACTCGACTGTGACTCTACTCGACTCAATGTCGACACAACTTGACTCAACTCGAGCTAAGTCGGTTCAAATCGACTTGACAACACATGATGAAATCGATCCAACCAGGCTATGGCATGAGAGGATGGTACATATTGGAGAAAAAGGAATTCGAGCTATGAAAAGAAAAGGTATGGTCGAAGGTTTTCTCGAATTTAATTTAGAAGTCTACTTTTTTGAACATTGCATATATGGAAAACAAAGTCGAGTGAGGTTCCCATTTGGAGTTACAAGGGAAAATGGAATTCTAGAACTGATGCATAGTGATGTGTTTGGCCCGATTATAGTTCCTTCACTTGGTGGATCCCTATATTATATCCCCTTCATAGATGATTTTTCTAGGAAGACATGAATATATTTCCCGAGGAAGAAATCAAAGGTTTTCGAGAGATTTAAGGAGTTTAAAGATCTTGTGGAAAACTAGACAGAGAAGAGGATTAAAGTGGTGAGAACTGATAATGGTGGTGAATTCTGTGGAAAGGAATTTAATCAACTCTGTAAGTAGTGTGGAATAGCACACAAAAATACCACACTATATACCCCACAACAAAATGGATTTGCCGAGAGAATGAACAACACGTTGATGGATAAGGTAAGGAACATGCTTAGTGGTGCTGGGCTCGCATAAGAATTCTGGGTGGAGGCAGTTGAGACTGCAAGATATCTGGTGAATATTCTCCTTCGTCGATGCTAGTCGACATGCCTCCAAATGAGGTATGGTATGGTAAGAATCCTTCAGTGGCATATCTCAAAGTATTTGGCTGTGATGCATTTGTGTATGTTCCCAAGGAAAAGAGGAGAAAGCTCGACAAGAAGGTAGTCAAATGCATTTTCATTGGATATAAAGAAGGAATGAAAGGATATAAGATCTGGGATCCTGCATCAAGGATAACAATGTACAGTCAAGATGTGGTCTTCAAAGAATTCAGAGGTAAGTCCGAGCTTGAGGAAGCTGTTCAGACTGAGAATAAACCTAATACAATGTGGTTTGAACTGAGGAACAAAGAAGGAGATTTGAATGAGTCGACTAAATTTGAGGAAGAGGTGGAACAAATGGTGGTAAGGAGGTCAGAAAGAGTAAGAAAACCAGATGAAAGGTATAGTCCTCCCGACTTCTATTTTGCATTCATGTTAACTTCCATTGATGATGAGGCCAAGTCAGTCGGTGAGGCAGTTGACTTGACAAAGGGTAAAATATGGAAGGATGCCATGGTCGAAGAGATGGAATCCTTGTATAAGGATGAGCCATGGGATTTAGTCAAGTTACGTAGTGGAAGAAATCTCGTTGGTAGCAAGTGGGTGTTCAAGAAGAAGATGAATGTCGTAGGACAAGTCAAGAATTTCAAAGCTCAGTTGGTAGTGAAAGGATATTCCCAAGTCGAGGGAGTTGACTTTGGTGAAATTTTTTCCCTTGTTTCAAAACTAACTTCCATTAGAGTACTAATGTATCTGGCTACAACATTTGATCTGGAGATAAAACATATGGATGTGAAGACATCGTTCCTACACTAGGACCTGGAAGAAGAAATCTACATGAAACAACCTCAAGGATTTGTTTATCGAGGTGGATATTGGTGGACACCCACTTGTTCCAAATTCCAACTGGCTCATCTTGATAGTTTTTGGTTCAACATGTTTCTCTCTAATGGGGAAATTTCTTTGTAATTGTGGGTTCTGCACTTCCGGGGATGTCATGAAGCCCTATAAAACATCCAGGTGGATAATGGTGGCCACCCACCTATTCCAAGTGTCTTATTTTGGAAGTTTTCATGTGAGTACATCTTTCTGTACTTCCAGGGCCATTTTGGGGCCATAAACATTGTTTTCTTGGCTTGCCACAGTTAAACTGTAGATGTATTCAAATTGTGATGGAATAATGCGTAGTTCTCAAAAATACCTTTCCAACAGGATATCACACACCTAAAGCAAAGATTGTATGCAAAAGTTATGACCCCAAGAAGTTGATGTACTAACTGACCCCAACGTTGCCCACATGACTTTTGGTGATTCATCTCCCAGGGTTAGGTTTTTGGATGTCTAGGGTTTTGTAATTCATGTTAATGGAATTCATATCCTCATTGTACTCATATTATTGTGAATTAGCGTAGCCGTCACATCTCTTCTCAGAGATAAAGCTGCCACCATTCTAGCAAGTCTTGCACTTTGTATTTTTACAGTCTTTGTACATTTATTTCATTAATAGAAATAATGTATTGCTGTATTTATCTGTTTCTGACAATTTTCATGTGTATTTCATTATAATATCTTTTTTTCATTTCGTTCCAAAAATAATCCGGATCAGTGGTATCAGAGCAGGTTGCTCTTGAGCATTTTTTAGTGCATGTCCACGACGAGGTCTGAGTATAGCAAGTTGGGTCTTGAGCTTGTCTCTCTTGCACCCCCAAGAAACACTCTATGGAAGTGTTAGAGCGCAAGTTGTAGGTTTGGAAAAGCCTGACCCAACCACGAAACAAGTGCTATAACTTGGGAATCCTACACCCAATGTCACCTCGATGTAGGTCCCACACTTCAAGGGTGACTAGGTCACTCTAGGGAGGCGATCCCGATGACCCTAGGGGGATTGAGATGGAGGAAGAGGGAAATGGAAGTAAATCCCCTAGAGGTCAATTCTAATTGGAATGAAAGGTAATGAGATATGCCTTACAAGTCAAGTAATTGCGGCCCCACAGGTATAGTACTTTTCTGGATGATTGTACCTGCATGAGATACAAGAAAACACACTTTGCAATGATATATGTTAGTTGGATCAGAAAGTTAAGCTTGCTATCCCTAATTTTCAGCAGTATATATCAGCTTATATAAGAAAATAAAACATCTAAAATCAACATATAAATATCTAGATTAGTTAGGTAAATCAACATCAAACTTAGCAATGAATATAGGATGAAAATTGGCACTTAAGAAGATAGATAATATGGTTGTTGTAAATATGTGTTTTATGAAGAAAACCTCAGCCTTATGGCTATAGAATTCAGTGGCAAGCAACAGAAAAATCAACCATAAAATTTTCCAAGAACTAGATCAAAAGATGCACCCTAGTTAGTAGAGTAAATGAGCAAAGTTAGAGAGCTAGTCTAGGGTTAGTTTATGAGTTACGAGAGTGTTAATAGCTAGGGTTATGCATCCCTAATGGCTGTAGGTTAAAGTTTATAACAGCAATTAAAGTTTTGGGAGAGAGGGGACTCCCTAGTGGGGGAAGACTCCTCTCAATGAGACAAATCAACTTCAAGCAAGAGACCTTTCAAAAGACCAAAACTTGTGTTTTCCAAGGCGATGGTTTTATATCTCCAATGCAAAAAAGTATGACTAGTGCCTTTAATATTGGGTTAATGGTGTCAAAAGGAGCTTAGAGAAGCTACATCCTTGGGGGTGTAAGGCCGTTTACTTCCCAAGGAAATTTTCTCTAGGCTAGGGTTTAAGCTAATAGAGTGTATGCCCTTATACTTCTCTTAGAAAACCCTTGTTGAAGCAATAAGATGAAGCATAAAATGATGAAGACGAAGGTGGGGGTGTATTCCCTTATGCTTTCCACCTAGTTCCTAGCATAATAACCTTTCCTTGAAACAAATTATAGCAATAAAGTAAAAACCATACCAATTCAAGGAAAAATGCCAAGATAATCCACCACAAGAGCAATAGAAAAGCCTTCCAAGGCTAGCACATCACTTCTTCCATCAACCATTCATAAGTATATCCATACACAAGTGCACAAGATATAGAAATAGCCAAGAGGGCTGAAAATTTCAGACCAAGACTCTCACAAGAAGGAGAGTTGTGATTTAAAATGAGATCTTATGATCTCTATTTATACTAAAAGTAGCTAACATAGTTTGTCCACAAATTAAGGAGTAAAACACAATATTAGGGGTAAAAAACCCTAATCTTCCCCCCTTAACAAATTAATATTAAACAATTCACTTAAAATTTCACCTTTTGCACAAATTAAACCCTAATTTATGAGGATGTCGCCCCTTTAGGGGACGTTTTGCCACTTTGAGGAAATTGTTGGTGTTGGAGAAACATGGATGGGCCTCCAAAGGCCATGTTTCAATCATATAGGCATTCATATCATGGTGAATACCTTCTTCTCCCCAAAACATCCATGTGTCAAATAGTGGCACCTCACCACCATGCCCTAGCCCCTAAGATCATGATGTCAAGCTTAAAAGTGAAACGTTTTACCCCTCCTGGGAAAATTGTTTGGAAATTAAGGGGTGGGATAGGTCATCCAAGTCATAATAAAGGCCATCCAAGTATAATCTCTCTCAACTGGCATGCGGGCCCCTAACATCCAACCCATGGGCTTGTATCCCCATGGAAGCCCAAGATAGGTTTGTTCTCCGAAAACTGTCCACCAACTAGGTCCTGCAAAGACAAATGAACATGCCCTCCAAGGATCTCAAGTCATAACATCATGATAAGTGAATCCATTCAATAAGTAAGCCATATAAGCATGTGCATCAAAAATCACTATATCAAACAATTAACAACCCAAAGACACTATGCGACTTGTCAAGCTTAAATACGGGAGGGTTGACGAGGTGACCTATTGGATAGATCTTGCCCTAGGTCAAGGAGAGATTCCAAGAGGTCACTCTCTAATCCATGTAAAGTGTATGAGGTGGATGGGGTCAAGACTCAATGGGAATAGGGATCATGACATACAAGGGGTCATAGTGTCTCATTAGTGGGTGCCTTTGTAGAGGGTGTGTGGTACCTTCACCCACAATGCACTTTTTCCAAGCCCATCAATTTCCTTTTATCTTTTTTTCTTTATATTTTCTTTCATAATAGCATAAGGATATATTGAAGGTCACTGCCCTGGCGTGGTGACCAGGCGATGGCAATGTCACCCACAAAGACATAATGGAAATGAGAAGGATGGATTGTGATGAGACCCCCTTTCTCTCAACCATGCAACTGAGAGCCATTGCCCTGGTTTGGTTACGAGATGATGGCAATGTCATACCACTAGATATCCATGGATGTGATAGGTCGGCTTGTGATGAGACATCCTATCCTTCAACTAAACTTTCTAGCATTTCTTTATTATATTATGGGTCCGCTTTATTCAAAGATAAGCGTTTCATTTATTTCTTGGGTGATCCCTAGGCGAAGCATATGGAAGGTTTATATAAGGATTTTATATTTTACCCAACACCAAACCCTCTAGGCCTTTATCCCCTTCTTCCCATAAAATGAGGGGCAACTCCTTGTTGGGTCAATATACCCTAAAATCCCAAGAGATAAGTAAATAAAGGGGAATAATGATGGAAAGTTGTAAGTATGGTCGATAATGGTACGATGGCTCATTAAGGGATTTCCCAGTAGCAAACCCATCCCCAAAGAAAACCACTTACTAGGGAACAATGTCAACCACCAAGGTGAAGCAGGGAAAATGCATAAAGTCCAAGTGCATATCATGAAATCTAGAGAAATCTAAGATACAACATAATCAAATGGATTGAATATTTAAATGATGCTCACCATAATATTGACTTGTACCTCATGGAGCAAGGCTCACTGCCTTCCAAAATCCAACTGGTGTGGTGGATTCCATATGCAAACTTGTGACCATTTGTGGCGTGAGTGGGTTTTCCATATGTGCAAAGGGTACTGTTGGTCATTTAGTCTCTCGAAACTCCATATCTACAACCTCAGGGAATATCTGCAACCTGAGGGCCTTGATACATCATCTCTTTAGTTATCAACAAAATGGGGATAACAGGCGGCAGAAAAGAAAAATGACAGAGCAAAAGATTTTGTTAACCTGTTGCTTGAGCAAGCTCTTGCGCGACAGAGGGACGAAATGATGGAGAATTTTCCCCACATCCTTCAATGATTTCTAATAGAAACATGCACATATTCATCAATGGACCACTTTGGAGGAACCTCTCCCTTCAAGGTACAAGTTAATTTGATATTCCCGTATTTGAAGGTCAGATAGATGCAAATGCCTTAGAAAAATGGTTATATCTGCTAAAAGGTTATTTCTCTGTTCACTATTTTTTTTGACAGGGAAAATATCCCCTTTGCACTCCTCAAGGTTCTCCTCCATGTAAAACATTGGTGGGAAACTTACTGGGAGAAAAGTTCCATAGAGGAATCTTGAATATATGGGGCCGAGTCCACTTGGAATTTTTTGTGGATGCGGTCAAGGAAAAATACTACCCTGTTGATAAATATGAATACCAATACATGATATGGACCACACTGCAGCAAGAGAAGAGCCAAGCAATGTCGAAGTTCATAAATACTTTCCATACATTGTGCACCAAGTTGGGTATCAAAGACTCTAAGTGGAATATGGTTCTGAAATACCGTGGGGCTCTGCATAGGTACATCCAAACTCAAATGCATTTCCTAAACATCTCATCATTGGGAGATGCCTATCGATATGCTGCCAAAATTGAGAATAAATTGAGGCACCAAAACAAATGGGAGTTCTGGTCTGCAAATCCACAATAATCAAAGCACGGTAAAGATGACCCTAACCAATAACCTCCCAACAACCAGTGCAAGACACGAAAAAACAAGGGTAAAGGAAAGACAAAGAATGACACTGGGAAGTGGTGTGACTTCCACAAAATCCCCTGGCACAACACCAATGAATGTTGCTCGAAATAGTCATTGGTGGCTGAGGTTAAAGACAAGGAGTCGAACCCTTATTTAGAATCTGATCAAGAAAATATTGAAAACATGCAGATCATCAACGCATACCCCATTGCTACTGTCGCGACCACAACAATTCAACCAGAAGAACCAATAGATCCCGAAGAGGGGGAGAGCCTCTTCCATTCACATATGTGGGTGAAGGGGACTTCATTGCATTTCATTGTTGATAGCGACAACCAAAAGAGCCTTTCTCAGCTGAGGTCATCAAACAGTTGGGGTTGTCGAAAAAACCACACCCGCAGCCATACAACATCTTGTGTCTTCACCATGGATGAGATCTCCGTGTCAACCAACAATGCCTCCTATACTGATGGCATCCAACCCTTCAAGGATGAGGTAGTGTGTGATGTTTCCCCTCTTGATGTATGTGATGTTGTTTTGGGCCAACCATATATGTGGAAACATCATGTTTTTTATGATTCTCGACCCCGTAGTGTCATTATTACTCTGGGGGGTCATCTCTACAGGATACTATAGGTAGTTCCGACTACTTTTACACCAAAACAATGCCACAAGGTAATCTCTCATAATGAAAAATTCATCCTCTTCACAATCTGTTCAAAGGATGCACAAAAGGCCACTGCAACCTCAACACCTTCTATCCAACAGAAGCAAATTGCAAAAGAGAAAGAAGATATTGTTTCTTCACCTATGATGGTGCCTACACAATGCCATATCAAGCCTAGAGACAACATGTTGGTGGAACATATTCAATCCTGCCAGCAATAGGTTCGTGAAAACCTTCCATAGACCAAGAAATGCAACTTCTCCAACAAGGCACACAATTCATCAAGATTCAGATTCAGAAAACATTTCCCCCTCTTCCCTGGGCACTGAACGCAATGGAGACCATTGTTTCCTAAGGGGGATGGATTGATCTAGGTGGATATTGGTGGCTACCCACTTGTTCCAAATTCCAACTGGCTCATATTGGCAATTTTCAGTTCAACACCTTTCTCTGTAATGGGGACATTTCTTTGCAATTGTGGGTTCTGCACTTCCGGGGCTATCTTGAAGCCCTACACAACATCCAGGTGGATAATGGTGGCCACCCACCTATTCCAACTGGATTATTTTTGAATTTTTCATGTGAGTACATCTTTTTGTACTTCCATGGCTGTTTTGGGTCCCTAAATAATGTTTTCTTGGATTTCTATAGTCAAACTATAGACAAAGTTAGAGTTTGATGACATAATGCGTTGTTCTCGAAAATACCTTTCCAATGGGATATTACATGCCTAAAACGAAGATCATATGCAAAAGTTACGACCTTGGTAAATTGATGTACTAACTTATCCCAACTAGGACCACATGACTTTTGGCGCTTCATCTCCTAGGGTTAGGTTTTTGGATGTCTAGGGTTTTGACATTCATTTTTATCATAAAAATTCCTTCAAAGCCTCATTGTACTCGTCTTATTGTGAATGAGCGTAGTCGTCACATCTCTTCTCAGAGATAAAGATGCCACCATTCTAGCAAGTCTTGCACTCTGTATTTTTACAGTCTCTCTACATTTATTTCATTAATTGAAATCATGTATTGCTGTATTTCTCCGTTTCTAACAATTTTCATGTGTATTTATTGTAATATCTCTTCTTTCATTTCGTTCCGAAAATAATCTAGATCGTTTGTAGTAAAGGGCATGAAATATTTGGTGTGCAAACTCAAAAGATCCCTTTATGGTCTAAAGCAATCGCCAAGTATGTGGTATTAGAAGTTTGACATATACATCCTTAGTTTGGGATTTGTGAATTCAGAAAATATGATCACTGCATATATTCCAAGGAAGAAGGTGGGCGTTTAATATATGTAGCTTTGTATGTTGATGACATGTTGCTGATTGGAAACAACATGGACACAATAAAGGAGGTGAAGAAGCAACTATCCTCCAAGTTTGACATGAAGGATCTCGGTGCAACTAACTTCATTCTGGGAATGGATATTAAGAGAGATCGAGCCGCTAAGAATCTATGGTTGAACCAAATGAAATATATTGAAACAATTCAACATGCAAGATTGTAAACTGGTGAAGTTGCCAATTCCTGTGGGAGCAAGGCTTACTGCTGAACAGTTTCCAAAGACACATGAAGAAATAGATGACATGGCACATGTTCCCTATGCAAGTGTGGTTGGTAGTCTAATGTATGTAATGGTATGCACTTGACCAGACATTTCCCATGCAGTGGAAGTGTTGAGAAGGTACACGTCGACACCTGGAAAGGAGCACTAGACAACTTTCAAGAGAGTATTCAGGTATTTGTGTGGCAAGAAGGACTATGATATATGCTACCAAGGAAAACTTGGAGGTGAAAGTGGTAAATTAGATGTACATGGATTTGTCGAAGCCGATTGGGCTAGAGATTTGGATCGACGAAGGTCGACCAACATATATCTCTTCAATATGTTCGGTGGAGCAATAAGTTGGATGAGTAAGTGACATGCAGTTGTAGCCTTGTCAACAACAGAAGCTGAATACACGACGACCACTCATGGAAGCAAAGAAGCGGTATGGTTTCAAAGGTTGTGTTCAAGAATTGAGTTTGAGAAGAGATCTATGAAGGTAAATTGCGATAGTCAAAGAACAATGTTTTTGGAAAAGAACCCTGCTTATCATTCAAAGAATAAGCACATTGATGTAAGAAGAATGAAAAAAAGGGGAATCTCTGTCATCAAAGATTTGGTTGGGATGAAGTTAATATCAAAGAATTTTTCTAGATTGGATGCAAAGCCCTATATTTTCTAATACGAGAAGGATACGAGTTCCAAGGGTCTAGATTCTGCCTCAAAATATTGTGAGAATTTTCTTGAATGGAAAAAAAAGAGACTCTGTGATAATGAAAGAAAATATCTTTCACTTTTTTKCTAAATAGATTCCTATTCCCCATTCTTTGATCCATTCCGTTCYGTTTCCCTATTCTAATTTTACCCGAGGGCTTTGAATTAGCCCCTMCGGATCAATCCTGTACCTTAYGATATGGAAAGAGGTATAAATATCTTCATATACCAGACGTTCACTAATGAGTATTGCATCTTCAAAATTGTATCCTTCCCATGGCATAGAAGCTAATAAAAWKTTTTTCCCCAAAGAGAATACCTCAATCCTCTATCTATATTTTTAGATAGAATCTATCTATAAGTGCCTCGAAAAAAAAGAAACCTCTCGATGTGTCTAACATMTCGTCCCAATACAGTGCCAAWCCAACAATTCATTTATCTTTTATTCTGGATTGACAATAGTGTATCGTGTCGATATAATTCGTCCATCACCATTTCGACAAATTAAATTGATTGATACATGTCTTTCATAAGTTTGACCAGATCCAACTTGATTCTCCATAGATTTCCAATTACAAGTTTGCCTAAAAAGCGCTGATCGCCTCGGGAATTATTCATCGATATTTCTTTGATCCCCTGTAAGAGGTCACCGACCCACATACAAACGTTAGCCTCCTCATTTATTCCAAGAAGAAATGACTGTAGATAGAGACAATTGGTTTGTTTTTCCGGGGCGGAYGTGGCCAAGTGGACCAAGGCAGTGGATTGTGAATCCACCATGTGCGGGTTCAATTCCCGTCGTTCTCCCAKCTCCGAATCCACCTYTGACCATYAGATCAAATGTGAGTAACTTGTCTTTTTTGAGGGTGCCTCTATCCTAGTTTGTTCATGCTTCAGACAAAAAATCTGGTCCTCTCCATATTATCATATCTTCGGAACCAATGATCCGATATGAACTGCCTCCCATAGGAGTCTGGGCTGTGTCTCAGTCCCAGTGTGGCTGATCATCCTATCAGACCAACTACTGATTATCGCCTTGGTAAGCCCCTTATTCATAGAATACATGTACGCAAATGTTCGTTGTTCCTTTCCCCGTCTCTTCGGCAGGCAAGAGACAACCTGGTGAATTGAAACATCTTAGTAGCCAGAGGAATAGAAAGCAAAAACGATTCTCGACGATGAATCTTATCCCCCATTGTCTCACTGGCTGACCTTTAACCCTTTTATTGGGGAAATATAGTATTCAGAGTTTGCCTCGATTTGGTACCCATTTCGTAAGAGACATGGTGGAAAGTAACAAGGTGCTACTGGAGAAAGTAGACACATTGGAAAACAATGCAGAGTCCTCGTTGACCAAGTCTATGAGTGCTGTGAAGTTCTCTTGGTGCACAGAGGCAATGGGCATTGCTGCCCTGGGTCGGTGAATGAAAGTTCAAGAATATCCTATTTCAGCAAAGAAGACAACAAGTGGGAGAATGTTGGGTTGTTGTAATCTTTACAGTGAAAGTCTAGTTGAGGTAAATCGACTAAAGGTCGAAGGTCGAGGCTGATCGACAGTAGGTAGAAGTCGAGGTAGATCGAAAACAAGTCAAAGGTTGAGGGATTCGATTGAGTAAAGTTGAAGTCGTAGATATCGAAGACAAGTTAACCGAGAAGAGGTCAAAGTGCGTGTGTGAGATGACTGACTAGAGACCAAATGAAGGTCGACTAGTAGTTGACTGTAACATGATCCCGAGATTTACGGGATTTGTAGCCAATGATATGCATGTATCTGTAACCATTTTTGGGCACCAATATTTAGGGTTTTTCTTATTGTAAAGACTATAAAGAGGTGTATTGTAAGTCTGTAAAGGATGTTGTTGTAAGGTAATCATATAATTCACTTTTTTAGGTTAATACATGTGTAATTGTAGGTTGTTGGTCATGCATTTGTAAGACGAATTTGCTACAGGGTTGTTCTTGCACATGCATGGGGGTATGATGTCGATTGTGTCTTAGGTGTGGACCAAGGTTATAGATGTAATCTTTTATTTTGATTGAATAATACAACACGAGAGCATAACGATCAAAGGAATGATGGTTTTCCCAGTTAAGGGTGTCCAAGGTAAAATATCAGTGTACTGTGTAATTGCTTGTGTCATTTGCGTTCTTGATTAATTTTCTTTTCTTTTCTGCTAGGATTAGTGTGGAAGTGTCTTTCATTTCCTAAAATGTGGTATCATCCCTAACATATTTTGTTTTATCTAGGTCATTTATTTCTTCTATATCCTTACCCATGAATTTGATTTTAAAATGCAAAGGAGACATCTACACCCCAATTGCACCTATGGGGGAAACATGGTAAAATCTGTTGCTTTGGTTTGAAACTCAATTGAGATATTTCCGATGACAAAAAATGATTATGATGTTCTTATATGAGGCTACAAAATTTTTCAAGGGAAAATTCCCATCCAATTCCTTCATTTTTCCACTTCGCATGCCATTCCCATCACACTTGTTATTATGGTTTTGGCACCAATACCATGAATCTTGCAACATAACTTTGAATGATTCCTAGCTATGATATTTATTCATTGGACATATCCAAACATCACTACCACATGCTATGGTATATTTCTCATCATAGACTCATTCCATTAGCATTTGCATACACCACTTGCTCATTCCCACTCATTGATAAGATACATAGCTCTTATGCCATCTCATGGAATTTGTTGAAGGTCCATGATTATTACTTGTATTTCATTATTGATCCATGAAAATAAGGCATGATTACATATGTAAACACAAGACCATGTAAGACTTGAAGTCATAGAAGCCAAACTTAAGTAAATAAGTGTGAAAATGGCCCAATACAATCTCATGTAGAAACAAGTGCACACAAGAAAGATTCCATTAAAATGAAAGTAAATGTAAGACAACAATGAAACTTTCGTAAAATCCATCGAATGAATCCAATGAATCTCAAGAGACATGACACAAAATCAAAGCTGCATTCCAACACAATGCAAAGCAACCAAGTAGTAATGTTAACTCCCATACGAATCATAATCATAAGATAGCCATCAAAAGGAAACAATTTTATAAATTCACATTACAAAATAAAGCTCAAGTAAAAAAGGGTCGTAAACTAAACTATAACAAGAGACCTCATGATGAACTTTTCCTTATAATAGTTTGTTTAAACTAATTGAGCTAACCCACTATCATAACACACAGTAGAGAAGTAAAAAGTGACTACTTTTTACTTCTCTAATACTTGCATGGACTTCACTTATTACCATATGAATTATAAATATTCATCATGGATCATGTATCTATACTATTAAGGAATTAAAGAAAGGTTTGATTTTTTATGCTTACCATTTCTTTAAAAATTAACTAACAATTTTTTTAATAAAGATTCTAATTACAAAAAGCTTCAAAAATGTTCTATTTAATATATACATACAATTTTTCCACACTCAAAAATATAGTTTCCAATCAATATTTCAAATCATAACAAAAGAAAAATTCCATCTAATGTGATTTCAAAACCAAAATTCCATCTAATGTGAAATATTTTATTAGAGTTTGACTAAGAAAAATGTGTAAAACTTATTAAGTTGTTGGCAAGAGAAATAATTAATAGGAAATCCACAAGAGCCTCTATTTTGTGTGTTATGATAATAACCCTGCACCAACACTCTATCTTCACATAAGTATAATATGGACATACGACCCAAATTTCAATATTTTATTTTTTACCTTTTCCTTCTTGGTCAAAGAAATTAAAATTTCATAATTAATATTAAAGAGCATGAGTATGTGTGTAAAATTACACAAAATGACGATATGAGTTCCTTCTAGATTAAAATAATTAAAATTTTATGATTAATATTAAATAACAAAAACATACTATAGCCTCCTGGGTGTAGATCAGTCGGTGAAGGAGTGCACTGTTAAGGCCTTATGTTATGTGAGATCATCGGATCGAAACCCCACCTTACCCATTTGTCGTGCTTAGGCATGTGCAATTACACATGGAGGTTATAGTGACAATGATCATAATCGACCATGTGTCACACGAGTATGAGCCTAATCTAGTTATCGATTCCGTCAGAAGAAAAAAAAACTAAAATAAAAAAATAACACACAGACACACATATGCCAATTGGGTCTAGCTTGGGTGGTTGAGAGGAGAAGTCGTTATCCTCTCCATCCATGTTTAATCCCCCTTGTGACATGCTTGTTTTTCATGAGCTGATTATTGATTCTATCTCCTTTTCTTTTCATGAGATAGAAAGTTGTGAAGATAGTTAGTTTTAAAAAATATTGTAAAATGAAGCCCTAATGTTTGGATAGGAAGGGAAACCAAAGAGAAAGTGATTTTCATCCTCTAGATTTTTAATATCACAAATATTGCAAAGTATCTCTTCCCATGGCATTTTAAGTTTTGTGACTTGTCCACTGCCTAGTTCATTATAAAGCTCGTGATAGTTTTGTTTTATTTTGGCAATGTTAATTTTCTTCTTTAAGCTAACAATATAAGAAATTAGTTTTGACCTTTTAGCTTAGGGTTAATAATATATTTATAGCATGTTCACTTTCTATTACTCTCCATTTCTTCATGGTACCATCATTTCTTTAATTGAATCTAGTTGTGATCATGTTTTTGATGTTATTTATATTTAAATTTGAAGAATGGAGTCCCCTTAATCCTTTGTTTGTTTTTCCAAGAAACAACATTCTTAAATGACATCCTCTCTTATGCCTCAAGTGAGTTTTACTATATTTTGAAGTAATTATAGCAAGCCTTTTATCCTTCATGTTAATTATGCTTGTACATTAGCTACCTAGTCATATCCTTACTCTAAATGGGAAGAAGCCTAGACTCTAAGAGGATAATGGCACAATGGGTATCACTCTTAATTTTAAGATTATACATTGTAAAACACTTTTGGATTTTCTCAATTTTCATCTAGGTTTCTCTAGAAATGCTACAACTCCACACAAGATAGCCATAAAGGATAAGAAGAATAATGAGGGAATCAAAGAGGGCTTTAGTTTTCTCCCAGAACAAGAAATCCACTTCTTTGCAATTGTTCTCAAGACCAAATATGATTTATGCCCTCCATTAGTCATTTTCTCCACACTATAGTTCTAGTTGAGCTTGTGATTGAGGTCAACTCCAGGATACTTGTGCAAATTAACTTAATTATCATAACCTTAGCCTTATCAACATTTATTGACAAACTAATGCGAAAAAATAAATCTTTGAGAAGTATTAGATTATTTTCAAGATCATAGGGGCTCCTCCCATATCTAAATGTTTGATTCTTATAATACCTTGTGTGTTGAGTTACCTTGTATGTTGAGTTTGTTGTAGATAATGAAGAGAGAGAAAAAGCAAAAAAATATAAATATTTAAAGCAAGATTGAGAAGAGATGCATCAAGAATATTCCAAAAATAAGAGTGAAGAAGTTGTTGTAATAACTAGTTATAGAAACAACAATGCAATAGAACATATGAATCTTGAATACGAGGAAGAGGAAGGAGTACTTGAAGATAATGTGTTCATAGTGGAGAATGGGCAATTGTAGAAGAAGTAATGAAGCCAATGAATGATGGAGAATATGAAGAGGAAAATTAGCCGGGGGGAAGAATAGTGAATCAATTAGAAGAAGGTTAGCAGCAATAATGAAAATAGAGAAGTTTCAGCTGAATATAATTATGTAGAGTTAGAGTTGTAATGAACATTAGAAATAATACAAAAGAGGGTGGAGGGTAAGTCGAAAAGATCCATTTTATTAGCGTTGTAGCAGTTGAAGAAAAGTAGAATAATTGCAACAGATTATAGAATATATGGTGGTGATGATGATGAGGAAGAAAATTAAGAAGTTGATTGTAGGTGTGAGGGGTTACCGACAACAAAAGATTGTAGAAATGTGGAGTGAAGGGACAGAGAATATCAATTCAATTGGAGAATGAGAAGTGAAAAATGGATCAAATTTCAAAATAAAAAGAGGAAGAAGAAAAAAACTTTAAAAAATGTTAATTCATAAAAAAAAAAAACCCTGTGAATATAATTCTCACTTTTTTTAACCAAGGTAATTGAACGCAAGAACATCCCTGGTTCAAACAACTATCCCACACAAACCTTAATTTTTGCAGTTAATTATGTTTTTTTCCTACATTGATCCTTTATCACAAGTCATGAATATATTATAATTTCTATGCATATTTATGCATCATTTCTATGCTTCATAACTCAAGCACCCATAATTTTACATTCGTGTGCATTTCTCCAAAAAGATCAAAAGTGTCAAAAACAATGAAAGTGGAAGTGTAGAGTGATAAAGCATGTGAAATAATACGACCATGTTCATTAAGAAGAGTAAATGGTGACTTTGTGAATTATGACGTGCATGTTTCTAAGCTATGCCATCCTTATTTTCACTTCTTTGACAAGGGAATGTATATTGTTCATGTTTAGTTGTACACAACAGCAACCTTTTTCAATCAAGAATTCAAATCTAATAAGATGTGAAGGTCACGTAGATTATGAGGAAAACTTAACAACTTGAAAATACAAATTTGGATTTTTAGTGGCACTTGGGTGTGCATTTTAATTAAATCAATCAAAATTGGCTAAAAGAGTAAAATACATTATTTTGTGAAATCATGAAAAATAATTTGGAAAATACAATACATGGTTTTTTTTTATAAAATGTTGTTTACTTAAGCCATTTCATTTTGGATTCCATGCAACATGATTGATTTTGTATGGATCTACATGAATTTCCATGAGCCACACAAGGTTGATTTAAGCAAGTTGTTTTAATGCCTATATTTAAATTCTCTCAAATTTTGTAAATTTTGTAATTATTTTAAGTCAAATATTTTTATAACTTATTATTTTTAGAATGAGAACAAAGATTCCATTTCATATTTACACTGAGTATTCAATTAGAATATGAAAGGAATACTTGGCTCTCATATGAAAGGAATACTTGGTTCTCATGTATCAAATCAAATTTCAATTTCTTTGTTTTAAATATGATTGAAAACTAAGAAAAATTGGATTTTGGTCCTCTATTAAAATTTTTTGTAAGGCCCTTAGCCATTATTGAAGATAGTAGCTTGTAAGTACAAACCTGGTTATGTGTACATGAGATTTAAGTACTAGATGTTTTTATATCCTCTAATTTTATAATAAAATATGCATAATTGTTGTTGTGCCGAGTTTGATTTCAACTGTTGTTGTGAGTTATGGTTACGATGTGCACTTTTATTTGTAAGCCTCAATCTTTGCATCACTTTTCACTATGAGTCGATGAAATCCACATCAAGTGTGGATCGATATAATGTCGATTATAAGAATAAGATATAATTATGATACAATTTCACGATATAATGCCAATTATAAAAATAATATATAATTATGAAACAATTTCACACAAGTTACATATATCAATAGATATTGTTTCAATGCCAACTTGCAACATAGTCAACTAATGTGGAATTCACATTTTTATGGTTCATCATACATTTTTTCTCATCAACATCTATTTGGTGGGACTTTTCCATTTTCTAAAAGGAGGTAAGCCTACTCATGAGATGAAGAACAAATAGTCTAACAATATATAAAATAGGGAATCACAATTTCAACATATAAAAAAACACATAATTCAACATTTAAGAAATGTGATTTTTTGTGATTTCGGTATTTCAATTCCAACATTTGGAAATTCTATTTTTCAAAATTGTGAAACCTAAAAATTGTGTGATTTTAAAGCTTATATCTAATCATTAATGACCAACTACTACCAAATGAAAATATTCTACATATTAACATTTCAAAACAACACTTACCACCCAAAATGTAAAGACAAGTGATAGTTAGAAGAACATAAAAGTAATTAAATTATTTCGAAATTGCATTTAAATATTTCAAATATCTTAGTTTACTTCTTTTGTGAAAGTTCTCAATTTAAATGTGTAAGACTGCTAGAAAATCCATTGGGGATGCTTCTAATGAGTCCTTAAAATTAAATAAGATAAATAGATACAAAGCCCTAATTAAAAGGAAAAAAATGTACTATATAAATAGAAAGAAAGAGAAGCTTTTGCACCTATCTAAGTTGTATCCTAAGAAATTTTGGAGGCAAATTTTGACTTGTAAAACTAAAGAAAACAATATGATTCCCTTGAAGGACTAGAATTCCTGTCTTAAAAATCGTTACAAATCTCCTAATGTTATAGACAACATTCAAACCCTTCCTACAGAGGAAATTGTTTTTTCTATAGAAGACATAGAGTTTGGGTTAATAAGCCCACAAACGGGAAATCTAAGGACATCGAATGCTACCAATCATAAATCTTAAAAATTGGAGGGCTTATGCTCATCCCTCACACCCACAAGATATTCATTTTAGCATTCAAGTAGATATTACCTAAATCTTGAACTCAAAGCCTCATTGTACCTATTTTTAAAAGTGGGGATAAAAATAATCCCTCTAATTGTAGGACCATTATGATTAGCCCCTTTTTATAAGTTGTGGCCAAGTTATTATATGAAATTGTTTTGGAAAAAAAGATCAACACATGGTTAGAAAGCCACAAAAAAAGAGCTAAATTCCAAGCTGGATTTATGATATATCATTCAACTATGTAACAACTTGTTACGCCTAGGATCATTGCAAAGGAGTGTCACAATATTCAAACCAAACTCCTATGTTGTTTCGTTGACTTTAAAAGAGATTTTCACATAGTGCGCAAGACTAACCATTGGAATTAGAAGAGCTAAAATTTCCATTCAAGTTGAGAGATACTATGATAGTGTTGTACAAGAATGTTAATGCTAATTTTAGGAACATTGAGGGCTATTTAGAAGAAATTAATGGTAATATAGGAGTTGAGAAAGGTTGTTCCTTGTCCCCTACCCTTTTCGGCATAAACATTAACAAGTTATAGAGTTTTTTGTGTTGAAATATTGTAACTGCAAAGAGTATTCTATTTATTATTGAGTCATTATTAAATAGATCAATCCCCTTTTGTGGATTGATCATGTCGGGCATTGTAATTGACCAAATCCCCTTTTGTGGATTGGTCAAACCCTAAATATAATATGCAAATTGAGAAGTTGGCCCCCAGGCTAATTAAAGTGGTTTTAACCACTAAGAAGACAAGTTGGCCCTGCCTAGTGAAGAGACACCTTTCCAACACCTGCTAGTTTGTATAAATAAAGGAAGTGAATGCCTCATTTGATCACTCACTCATCTAGTGAAAAGTGAATGCCTCATTTGATCACTCACTCATATATGGCGCAAGTTTGAAGGAAGCTGCAATTGCTAGTTGCCGAAAGAAGGAAGAGAGAGAGGCGCATTTCTCAGTAGAGGATATTCTCTAGTGTTTGGTTTAATGTCTTAGCATTGTATTAGCTATCTATATTAAGGAAGTTTTTGCTCGGTTTTCTCCCCCATGAGGGTTTCCCATGATAAATGTTGTGTATCTTGTGATTGTGTTTCTCTCAGTGATCCTATCACAGTGTGCCCTAGCCTAAGGAACTCTTTGGGACCTTCAACACACTTTTTCAGTGGATAGAACTCCTAGAATGTGAAACCCTAGTTTTCACTGGTACTAGAAAACCAGAAGTACCAGAAAACCAGGAAACTAGAACCAGTACCAGAAGTACCAGTGCAAAATTTCGTTGGTCAAGTTTGAAGGGGTAAAATTTGGATTTTCAGAAATCTGACTGCACTAGCTTACTCACCTCTGCTCAGCACATCTAGCCCCTGGATTAGAATTTCAAAATTTGAAGTTTTAAAAATTAGGGTTTCCTCATAAAACCCTAAGTTGCAGTTGCAGTCACAGTTTCATAATCAGTTGCAGTATCAATTGAAGTATTAGCTGCAGTACTAGTTGCACTCACCCTTGAAGTTTTTAAGAGTTGGTAATTATTACCGTTACTACTAGATGGTGCCACTACCTACAAATAATATCATAGGTATGTATTCACATATGTTTAAACTGTTAATATTTAAAGGGTATTTGTAGGAGACAAGATATCTTACCATAGATCCAGAAGGATCTCAGGATCCAACACATTCAGAGGAATAATGCAACCCAGGTTTGATTATTCTGATATGCATCTATTTGATATGACATTATTTTGATCTAGGTTTCATGTTGAAGCTATGACCATCATACTAACCTTTGGTCAAAATTAAAGTCAAGGTATTAGATGGATTAGAGTTGAGATCATAGAGTTTATCCTCTAACCCAACTTTCTGTCAAGATAGAAAATTGTCTTAGTACAAAAGACAGGTTGAAGAAAGCACTCGTCATCTTGAGTGAAGGAGACTTGGAAGAAAAACAACACACTCATTCTTGAGGACAAGGCTCCAGGTTCCAGGTCAAAAGTGAAATCTCTAAAGGAGCTACTGTGACGATTGTTCATGCTATTGTTTTATTTACTATTATCAAAAGAGTATTATTCATTCTTGCTGTTTTGCTGACCTTGTTTCAGGTCACAGGTGATAACCTTGAGGAAGCTATAGTGAAGGTTGCATAAGGAAACATATTAGATGAGACATGAAGAAAACTATGTACATAACCATATACATTCATGTACCAAAGAAGATGAAGAAGAAACTATCTTTTGAAATGGAGAGTATCTCATATGGATATTGATTGTAAGGTGTAGAAGGCTCCAAAGATGATCGAACATTAGAACAAGAACTCACCGTAGACTTGTTCAAAGGATAATGAAGCCACATTGATGGGAAGCATAACTCGTTCGAATTCTGACTCAACTTTTCATATTTAGACTTGGTATTTAACACCAAGTATATCCTGTTGGAGATGATGAAGTCCTTGTAGACTCAGAAGAATTCAAAAGTAAGCTTGACCTCAGAAAGGATTAGATGAAGAGACAACTTCCAGGACTGGGAGACAGATGCCATGAGAAGACTAGATCATAGCTTCAAAAAATTCTATGAAATATGAAATCTCCTAGGAATATTCCCTTGCTTCAATGACAGAGAAGGAAGCCAATCAGAAAGACTAGGATATGGATTCTTCTGTGAGACTAGAAGATAAGTCAATATTGACTTCCAAGATTGATCTAAACAGATAAAGCATACTATAGATGTACAAATCTTGATGTGTGTCCAAAGGATTCTCCCAGCAAGAGGGAGAATACTATGACAATACACTTACTCCAGTGATTGAAGAAATAGTTCCAGTATTCATGAAGACAACTAGAACAACCATGATTCATATATAGTATGAGATGCAGGGGGAGAAATCCCCATATTTAAAATTGAGTGGAAGTTGGTGCATTACATTAGTTGGGTCATGTAGACACGACTACGATAAAAGATAGAGTTACCTCCATGAAAGAAGAAGAGATACTTTCAATATCAATTATTGAGCCACTCTCAGTCTCAGATGAAACTGTTGTTGTGATAGAATAAGAGGAGTTACTCACAGATTTCAACAGCCACAGTGAGGATGAAGAAGTCATTCTTAGCCTCATAGAAGTTGTAGGTGTAGAGTCCCAATTCTAGAAAGAAAAGTTGCAGAAATAGGAGACGACATACTCTTAGGAAGTGAGACAGATAATGTTTTGGAGAGAGCACATAGAGCTATCACATGATTATGCAGATTGAGTTGCAGTTGAGCAAGTGTACCAGATTGGTACAATGTAACGTGAAAATTTGGTTTGAAGTTGAAGATAGAAATACTCAGGTCTGTAGGTTGAAGAAGGATCTGTACAGGTTGAAGCAATCTCCTAGAACTTGATATGGAAGAATTGATAGTTTCCTGAAGAGCTTGGGCCTTACCAAGAGTAAAGTTGATTCTAACCTTTATCTCAAGGTTATGAATGATGAGCCAGTGACGTGACTACTATATGTAGATGATGTATTCTTGACAAGATGAAGAAAATATCATCATAGATTGCAAAAGAAGCTCACTACAGAGTTTGATGAAAGACTTAATGCTTTATCTCTTAGGTCTTGAAGTTTGGTAGATCCCATAAAAGATCTTCCTTAACCAAAGGAAGTATGTGTTAGGGTCCTAACCCGCACATAGGTAGAAAAATATATTCGGATGTAATAAAGGTCAATATTAATAAGACCTTTCAATAAAATAGAATAAGGCGGATGTAAGAAGACCTAATAGAAGCTTCTGCTTCTAGAAGGATCTTCCTCTAGATGCTTCTTTTTAGTATAAATAGGAGTCGAGGGTATGAGAACCCTAGCTTGGACATTATTGTAATAGAGCTCTGCTCAACTGGAGGTTTCCCCCTTGAAGAGGCTCGTGAACATTGCTTTCAGATTCAAAGTGCTATTTCTGTTGTTATTCTTATATCATTTCAGTGTTATTGTGGTGAATGTTCTGGTTATATTGCTGTTATTTTTCCATTACTAGCATTTTATTTCTGTTCTGCATACATTTTATATTTGGTATATTACAAGTGGTATAAGAGCACTTTCCTCGGCAAAAAGTGTGGGTTATTTTTTTTTTTCCAGGGTAGAGACGTATTTCGATGTCTTTAAGCCACAGAGATCTGTCGTTACACACATAAACCCGCGGTTGAGGGATTCATACATGTAGGAAATACAAGTGGTACTTAAGAACACATCTGTTGGCCACCCTTGTAACCCATGCAGGTACCCCTTCGAGTGGTAGCGCATCAGACAACACCTGTTTACGGATCGACCTAGATTACCTGAAGCCCTCTTTAGATAAACCGATTGGCTGTTGACTGCTATAATGTCACTGAGAACAACACTCGAGAAGATACTCTCTAGTACCTGGGTAGTCGGGTAGTACAACTAAGGGTACGGTCCATCCCCCTTAGTTAGTGCCCTGAGATATTGGGCCGAGTACTACTGTTGGACCCCACACGTATATCAGAGAGCTATAGCACAGGGAAAACCCTTGTCTGTAGAACCCTTGAATACCTAACCCTTGGGGACATAAACATAAACAAATTAAAACATAAAAGATCTATTGTCGCGCAACTATGTTCAGGTTGCCAAATAAATACACATTTCTTTCTGGTTAAGCATTTGGGCATTTCGTCTCTGCAGTATTCTTCAGACCAGAGTCTAGAAATTTTTTCCCATTATTTGAGACCTATTCCATTGGATTCATCTCTTCTCCCTTATCACATTCATCCATATCATTTTTCGATAAAATTTTTTACCCCGCCTGCCCCTTTTCAGTTTCCCCATCCTCATGGCCCATACTCGTAGCCAAGACTTGGAAGCTTGCTTCAACACCTTTCAATCTGGTCTCATCGAGACTGAACAAGAAGTGAAACAACTCAGTGCCAATGTTGCCACCATCAATACAACCATGGAGTCCTCAATTGGGGAAATCAAACAAGACCTCACCACCCAGATTGAATCAGTCTTTTTGACACTCTGCACCAAATTGCATATCCCTACAGATAACCCTTCCTCTTCCTCACCTCCACATACATAAGGTGACCATTCCTTTCATTCCCATAACTTGCAGAACCATCACTTTCAATGTGACCTACGCCTTCCGCGGGTGGATGTGACCAATTTTGATGGCTCAGACCCCACTGGTTGGGTAACCCAAATGGAACATTACTTCTCTTTATATGGCATTACAGATGACTTGGACAAACTCCGGTATGATGTTCTCCATCTAGATCAAGAACGTTGGCAATGGTGGCAATGGAGAAAAATTTCTCGTCAAGGGTATATTGCTTGGACACACTTTGTGGTAGAGCTTTATGAATGCTTTGACACTGAAACCAACCATTTGGGTCGTTTGACAAAGCTGAAACAATTAGGAACAATGGAAGACTTTTTAACTGCCTTTGAGCGCTTGACTTTTAGAACAGAGGGCATGTATGATGCCTTTTTTCGAGAGTGTTTTATCAGCGGCCTCAAGGATGAGATTCGGGCCCATGTCCTCATGGCTTGGCCTCAGAGTTGGGTTGAGGCTACCAAAAGAGATAAAGAAGCACAACATGTTGTATCTTCTCAAAACTGCAAACCCTCCTTTATCCCTTGCCCTAAACCAGTAAATCCCACTACTCTCTCTGCTCCACTAAAGGTCCAAAAATTGACCAGGACTAAAATGGCTAAACGCCAACTCAAAGGCCTTTGTTATAACTGTGATGAAAAATATTTCCCAGGCCACAAGTGTAAAGAACAAAATATTGTTATGTCCATCTCTGAGGATATTTCGGAAGAAGATGAAGAAACTCCCTCTGTGTCTGAGTCACCTGAATCCACTGACATAACCCCTCCCTCAGACCCTCCCGAAGTAGAATTGGTCATTTCCCTCAATGCTCTCACTGGCTTCTCCGCTCCCCAAACCCTCAAGCTAATCGGTTACATCAAGCATCAGAAGGTCATCATTCTGGTTGATAGTGGAAGCACCCATAATTTTATTCATCACTGCATTGCCCAAGAAACTCATTGCTACATCCATGTCGTCAATAATTTCCAAATCATGATTGCCAATGGTGATTCCATGAAATGTAGAGGGCGTTGTGAAAATGTGCGTCTCCAAATTGTTGACTACCACCTGAAATCCCATATGTTTGCTATCGACATGGGAGGTTGTGACATTGTGTTGGGTGCAGACTGGCTAAGGACTTTGGGTCCCATTCTCATGGATTTGAAAGACTTAACCATGCAATTCGACCAGGAGGGCCACCGATATAAGTTCCAAGGAATCACCATTGGTTCACCTGATATAATTAGTTCCCATCGCATGGAAAAGATACTAAAAAAGGGTCATTCTGGTGTTATCGCCCAACTCCATGCCATACAAGCAACAAAGACACCCTCGGTACCGCAATACCTCCAAGCCATCCTTTCTAAACATCAATTGGTCTTTTCCACTCCCCAAGGACTCCCTCCTTCTCGTGGTGTTCATGATCATTCCATTCCCCTTGTACCCGAAAGCCTTCCTCCCAATATCCTCCTGTATCGTCACCCCTTTTCCCAAAAAAATGAAATTGAGAAAATGGTCCAGGAACTCCTTAATGCAGGCGTTATCCACCCTAGTACGAGCCCCTACTCTTCTCCCATGGTCATGGTCCTGAATAAAGAAGGTTCTTGGTGAATGTGTCCTGACTTTCGTGCCCTCAACAAACTTACCATCAAAGACACATTCCCCATTCCTGTCATTGATGACCTCCTGGATGAATTGAGTGGCGCCCAATGTTGCCAAATATTGAACAAGCAGCGAATGTGTGTTGATGGCAAGTTTGTAGACATCGAATGGTTGTTGTCACTGATGGGTTTGTATCAGACAGATTGCAACAAGATCACGGTTCAATCATAACCATTGAACCCAAAATGAATCTGGACCATAGTTTACAGTCCTTGTCGGAGAGAGGATTTGAGCTGTCAGATCGGAAGCAAATACTCGTCAGCCGTCAGATCGGACAGGAGCTGCACAAGGTTTACCATCGGGAAAAGCCAAGGTGAAATCTCGATGGGATCTGGACCATCCATTCGTGTGGACACGTGGTAGCGATCGAGCGCCACTGGGAGAAGCTCGACAGGAGGCTTCATCGGAGAATCGGGAATTGGAGTTTCACAAGTCTCGTGCATAATTACAACGAAAACTCCGAAATCGCGATATGCGATTTCACGATTTGATCTCAGCCGTTAAAGCAAGCATGAGATATGGACCATTGATTTTCTTCATCGGAGAATCGGGGATCGGGATTTTATAATGTCCAATTCACTTGACATCGAAAACTCCGAAATCGCGATATGCGATTTCGCGATTTGATCGTAGCCGTTAAAGAAACATGTGATCTAGACTGTTGATCCAACTCACGACAGCAGACCACGTCAGCTAGGGACACGTGGCACAACCAGGGAATGACAGGTGTCAGGCAGATTCAACACTTCAGGCACATGTAAGTCACGAATCAGAGTGACACGTGGCAGGATCTAACACGTGTCAAACCACGTGTGACGTCAGCAGAGGCATCGACGATCGGGACTTTGAAATGACAAAGTCACTTGACATCGAAAGTCTCGAAATCTTGGAGGGATCGAGACCGTCCATCTGAGGGACAGGTGTCGAAGATCAAGGCACCGTTGGCATTTTGTTCATCGGGAAATCAGGGATCCCGTTGACAAGAGTTTTGTGCAAGTCAGAATCGCGATCTGCGAAACCCCGATGAGTGGAGGCCAGCTGTCATCGTAACGAAGCATCGGGATTTGGACGATCGAGTCTTGGTATTGACAAGAACATTGAACATTAAACATCGCGAAATCGCTATACGCGATTTCCCGATAAGGCATATAGACTGTGGGCCACCCAGGAGTCAGTGGAGGACAGGTGTAAGGAGTACAGAGGAAGTCGGGAATCGACATATCGCGGGTCCAAGGGGCATATGCACATTGTCATCGAAAACTCCGAAACCCCGATGAGAGGTATGGTGGCGGTCACGTGATAGCTGGTCACATGGACCATTGTGTAGCCAGAAGGGGCTAAAGCTCGGGAACGGAGCACATCGGGGATCGAAGAATCGGGGGTTCTGAGTACATGTGCATCTCGACACTGAGAATGCCAAAATCACGATGAGAGAAATCCCGATTGGATCTGAACCGTTGGATCAAGTATTGATAGGAGGGTTACTGTTCTATTTCACAGTTAACTACTGAGTTTGGATTCTGTTAGAAAAAATGACTCATGATGACGAATCAGTTAGCGTTTTAGTTGCTAGGACAGGTGTTCTTGTTTCGGCTAAGGGAAGGTGAAGTGAACCGTCGGGGAGGTATGCATAAAAGAAGATGAGACAGATTGTGCAAGATTTGTTGTTCTGAGGAGGAAATGAATGAGACAACAAGGAAGAATACAGAGGAGGATGCATGATAAGAAAGGATGCAGATGTGCAGAGTAAAATGAAACGCAGAGCAGAATAGCAGAGGAAGAGAAAACAAAGAGTAGAATAGCAGAACAGATCAGACTTAAAGAATAAAGAAAGGAAGGTAAGAATTGATTTATCTGAGAAATTGTCTGTGTATTCATTATTTTTAATAACTTAGGGAGGTTGGGAGGTGCTCGGGAGGACTGTTGTCCTCAGAAGTTCAAGTGGGTGCTTGAACATAGGAAGTTGTAGCTTCCATCTGGTTGCAGCCAGAGAAACAAGGGTGGCAGGGTGGTGCTAGGGAGAACAGGTGTTCTCTGTTAT
>ML780564.1:737745-754210 GCA_009831015.1 Picea engelmannii | reverse complement strand
AGATCCATGGTGGAGATTGAATTCTGAACCCCCCCCAATCGTTCTGCTTTTAACGGTGGGGGGGGGGGTCCAGAATGCTGGTTAAACATTGAGCGCAGATCTACGGTCCAGCGACAGGCATGCTGACGGACGAATGATGGTATATTTCGGACCCCCCTGACCGGTCTGTTTTTAACGATTGGGGGGGGGTCTGGAATGGGATGTTTTTCTGGCGGGCCCCCTTTTCCAACGTGGAAGGAGTTCATTGCTCCAGATTCCTTCCACTTACAACTTACCATTTTATGACATGCCCCCATCTCCCCATGACATCATTCTCCACTATTTTCCCCTAAGGGTCACGTCTCATTACTCTGTCAACCCATTTCCCCTGTTCACCCGTTACAAGTCCCTTCACCATGGTCACTTGCCAATCAACACCGGCCACGTCATCCGATCGTATTCATCATTCATTGTTACCTGGCATCTCATGCTCCAAAAGACCCGTTGGCCATTTATGATAGGCTAATTTATCCGTTAGCTTGCTGATCTGTCCCCCGTGCCCAACGAGTATCCATTTTCTCAAAACTACTCTTTTCCGTCATCCTCCCATTGCTTACTTTGTCCTCGCACAAGAGATTTTATCCTTGTCTTACCTCTGTTCCAGTCAGCCGTCCAAAACCATAGTCATCCTCACTAACGTTTTGTTTGAATTGCAGGTATTTTCACAGTGATGGTGCCAAAATCCAAGAAAGAAGAAGCTGAGGAAAATCCTTTCCTCTCGCCTCCTGTTGATCTCGACAGGATCCATTTGGCCAACAAAGATCATTTAATCGTAGACACCAGGTGCGAATTTGACTTCGCAGATTTGCAGTCATGGATCAAAGAGACTTTCTTAGATCAGAGCGATGAAATTGGGCTCTGGGAGTCCAACCTTCCTCTGTACCTTTTCCCCCAGGTTCACCATTTCCCTGAATTTTCCCTCAAATGCCAGGCTCATTACCTCCCCGACCAGAGAGCCATAATATCTTCATCAGGAGAAACTCTGTTCTTCATCACACTAGAGGCCATTGATCAGATGATGCAGATACCCATAACTGAATCTGCCTCCCCTTTTAATCTTGAAGTCATAACGGAGTTGTATGAGAAACTATCTTTCCCTCAGAGAGCCCATATTTTCAAGTTTTTCCTCCCACAAGCTGCTTAGCTCCCCAAGACAAATCCCCAGTATCCTTCCTCCCTGTTCTTAGAGAAGGGAAACCAAGTCATTTCATCGCTCTGTGCTCTACTCGGTTATTTTTCAGACCAATGGGTGGATGAACCCATATTGGGTTTTCTATCCATTTTCTCCACAGAAGAAAAACCTACCACTCAGTTTGACTACAACACTTTTCTGGCGGACAATATTCACGAGTAGTTTTCAAATTTCGCCACAGAGGGCATGTTCCGGTATTCCTCAATATTGGCCTACATGTTCACTTTCTTTCAAGCGGACATATTCTCCTTTTCAATGCAACAAATGGACAAAGATGGGAGGCCGTAGGCGGTAACAGCTTGGACTCCACTACTCAAACAAAATTCCACAGAGTTCAGCTTCAAACAGTTTATCGAGCATTTTTACCACCCAGTGGTGAGCATGCTTAGTGGAAAACCTAAACCAAGAATAAATGAGGAGATTCAAAGGATCTTACACCTCTCAGACCTTGCAAAAACTGAAGACTGGTATCTTTACCAAAACCACATCGAGATCATAGTATATGGATGCGAGTTAGCTCCATACAAACTTCCCAAGTATTTTCCCGTAAGGATATTTTCCCTGGAGTACATAAGGCAAATGATTAACTACGATGACATACATTTTGTGTCTCTGAAAAAGAAACAACAACTTAGAATTAAAGGGAAAATAACGTCTTTCATCTGCAATAGCCGAGGCACTGGGGAGGAAGCAGACAGACTGTTGAAAGAAATGAAGTTTCATGTTATTTTCATATGGCACTATGATCCGTGCGGGATAATTTATGAGATGAGGATTAAAAATAAAAATGTTCCATATGTTCATACACCCAAACCTGAGATAGAGAAGTTCACAAATCAAACAGAATGGGAGCCGAACACTCTGGTAGAGATAGAACAACATGACCCTTTGGTCACCATCTCACAGACAACTACACCACAGGTTCCCAAAGAGAAAAGATCCAGGAAGGATACTTCACCTTCCGCCACTGAAGTCTCAGCTGAAGATTTCCAATTACACACCAAAAGGCCAAAAGTCGGTCATACATCTGACACGGCTGGTGAAAAGGAAATCCAATCCACTACAACTATGAAAGATGATCGGTCACTTCTTAGCACAAGCAACAAACAGATCATGTCTACAGTTTCATCCAAGAAGCCTACAGATACTCCACTAGTTGACCAACCAAGTAATGTAGGACCAAAGTTGAGTGTTTTTGAGAAGTATGACCTGATCAAAAAGAAAAATTAGGCGCTGACCAACAATACTTACGCTCAGTTTTGGAAACATACATCAATGGCACAACATAGAATGTTGTCTGCATTCAATACAGAGAAGGGTAGAATGCACATGGCTTTTCTGTAGGCACAGGTGCCGAACCTGAAAGAAATCACTAATTACAAAAGTGCAACATTCGAGTTTCATACTAGAGATGTGCATCCCACTGATCAGATGGATCTGCACAGGGAAACTGGAGAAATGATTTTCTCCACATTGGCAAATTCTTCTACTATGACTGCTAAATTACAGATATCTCTGAGCAATGTTAAGACACAACTGAAATTAGAAAATATATCATCCTTTGCAAATGATAACACAATTAAGACGTTGGAAGAATTGGTCCTCAAGATCGGGTATGACCCTTCGAATGTGAAAGCAATCGAGGATATGTTAGAAAAGAAAAATGTTGATATAGCATCTCTGAGGAAATAGTTGAAACTGCCACCAACGGAAGATGCACAGGCAAAGGAGATAGCTGAGGCAGAAGGGGAAAAGGATGAGATGCTCAAGTTGATCATGGAGAAGAATGCACAGTTGAAAGAGATGGAAGCAGAACTGGAAAGGTTAGTGAAAGAGAAGGAACAATCAAAGCCTATGGAAGTCATTCCATTGAGCACACTTCCACTTACAGGAGTAAGCACATCATCTGCATCGAGAATCCCCTCAGCAGAAATTCCCTCAACAACTCCACTAACTTCTCTGGAGAAGACAGTAGAATTGGCAAAATCCATGGAGGAGATGAAATTACAAGAGACAGAGATTGGCAGACTTAAAAATGAGGTTGAGAACCTTCAGGAACTCAAGTCTTCTTAACAAACCAGTTACTCCATGGAGAAACAAACATCAGAGAAGCTTAAACAAGAATTGCAATAGCTTCAAAAGAAAACAGTGGTAGGCAAAACACTTGTTGAGGCCAAGGAAAGTGTCTGGTTGGATATCTCCAAATCTATAAATGAAATATGGCCTATGGTACAAATCATGTTCGAGCAAAATGAACTAGTGCAAAGAAGCAAACAGACTATTGAGAGAATAAGAGGAGAATTGGGAGAGATGCCCACAGAAGCCACCGAGATCATTAAATTTCTGAATTCAAAAACCAGAGAAGAGTTAGAGGAGTTGAAGATTGAAGATAGGATGAAAACCATCCTCGAGGTCAAGAAGGTTCTGACCAAAAGAGGGCTAATGCTACAGCTGGAGGAAAAGGTCCAGATTATGGACACAGGAGTGCAAATATTTTTCAGCAAAATTGAAGCTCTGCAGAAGAAAGGCCTCCTTGGCTTAAAGGTCATAAATGACAAGTTAATGACACTCTCTGATTATAAAAAGAATCTAGCCACAGTGGCCAAAGACACCTCGAAGTTCTTGAGAATACAGGGAAGTATAACGAGCAAGGAGTTCTTAGAAGCTTTGCAGTCAGACATCAACATAAAGCACGAGATCGAGTATATTTTCATTGTCAAGCCAACTTTTTCCAAATATACAGAGATGGATGAAATATACCGAAGACTACTCAAAGTCACCATTCCCAGTCACCTTCTATGGGAAGAGCTATGCAATTTGATCGAGTAAGAGCTGAGGTGTCCAAGTCCAATCAACAATCCAATCGGACAATGTTGTGTAGAGGACTCACTAACGGTTTACCCCATAAATCAACATGAAGATTTCAACACATCATCAAACAGTTCCTGAATTTTTGTATCTTGTTGAGTTAGTTAGCTAAATTTAGAACTGCCACGTCCTGATCTTTAATGATAGGATTGTATGTAATTTTTGATTATAAATACTTCAAACTTTGAAGTACTGTGGGTTGATGTTTATGCCCTGTAAGCCATAAAGACTGTAATTGTTTATCAGGAGATCTTCTAGTAATACAAAGGGATGTTTCATAGGATTCTCGCGTGTTATTCATTGGTGATGTTTACTTTTCTATGTTAAATGTTTCTCTCGCTCAATTGCCATATTGTTTTCTAATCTAATCTTTTAAAAGTAGCACATGTTGAAGGATTTATCTTTGTATACCCTGTTTCCGACTTTGAAAGATCTTAATATTTATCTTTCTAATATTACAGTGAAGAAATTCTTAAATGCTTCTTTACTTTAATAAATATTCTCATCTTTTCTGCTATCCATCACTTTACTGCTAAAGAATCCAATGAATGCATTATCTTGCCCTGTGGAAATAATCTTTTAATTTCTGTTTAGATATCTATCTTTATAATACAGACCTATCTTTATAATAAATACCCCATAGCCCAACGGAGGAGTAAAAACCTTTTCAGCCAACTTAACAAAAACAAAACAAACCATTCAATTTTATTTTATTTAACTAGCCTAATATCTCAAAGTTAAAACATATCTAAATCATATAGAGAGATTCCTCTCTGAAGCTGGTAGGGCTAGATTCCAGTTTCGAAGTGGTTGGATAAAGTTACCTATGGAAAATTTCTTCTACTCTGACAACCTTTGGGAATTTATAGAGTGTTAACATAGTGGCGACCATACTGGGGAAACTGAACAAAATTTCAACCCCACGGTTTCATTTCCCTAGAAGAAAACATTGTTTCTAAACTAATTATAAATCTGAGAAAGAGATAATGTTCAGACGTTGTTAAAAGCTTGTACATAGTAATCCCGTATTCATAAAAATAAAAATATATAAAATTATAAAATCTGGCTCCTAAAAGAGCTTATACTCGATCCCACCCAAACCCAGAACCTGCAGTAGCAACTGATAATCCAGAACAGTTACTCAGAAAGAAGACCATTGCAGAAGTTTCAGGGAGTCATAGTCCCCTTCTCTTCCAGAGGAACTTGTTGCCCTTCAGGATCTCGACTTTGACATCATTTTTGAACAAAGCCTGTTTAGAACGAAATCTGATAGCTTTGTGACTGCAACTGTTTTAGACCCAACCATCCTGCAACCCCGGACCCCTGAATTACTATCTCTTAGGATAGACCCTGATAAAATATTCCTTGGAGAACCTGACAAGCTAGAAATTTTGGTAGCGAATCTTGATCAAGCTGTACACCAAGCCCACTTCCAGCATTCAGTCGAAATTTCTGCCATATCTATCGCTGCAGCCTTTGTAAAACCTCAATCCACTCACTCTGTGTCTACTAGTCCTTCATCCTCCTCATCTTCTGTCACCGCTCCACCTCTCATCCAAGTTGTTGTCCCGCCTTCTACACCTATCATGGTGGCCATATATGCTCCCTTGGTGTTGGCCACACCTTTACACGCCATTCCCCCAAGACTATCAAACAAGACTTCCACAGTTCAATGGTACTGGGCCCTTGAACTCACAACAACACGTTGATAAAATGAATGACTATTTTGACTTGCAAGAGGTGGATGAAGCTGACGTTCAAATGAGACTGTTTGCGCAGAGTCTGACTGGGGACATTAAGAAATGGTACAAAATCTTATGTGTTGCGTCAGTGGTCGACCTTGCAGCGTTTCAAAGAAGTTTTCTGGATAGATGGGTGGTAAAGAAAAATCCTCTCCAGATCTTTTCAGAATACCAAAACATCAGAAGAAATCAAGGAGAGACAGTACATGATTACTGCACTCGCTTCAACAATCTGTACAATGCAATTCCAGCTGATATTAAACCTCCATAAGGTTTGGCGTTAATAAAATTCCCCGACGGTTTCGACGCTGATATGTTGTATCAATTAAGGGAAAGAAACTCTACCACTCTGGAGGACATGCAGAAGAGTGAAATAAGTGTGGAGGCCAACCTGTTAGCTAGAAGGGCACGACAGAGGATGGAGAGGAGAGTCATGATTAAAGAGGAACATTCCACATCCTCTTCTGACGCCAAATTGGATTTCTTAGCTAGAGAAATGGAAAGGATGATGGAAAGACTTACTATATCCGAAAGAAATCCTCCTAGAGAAAACCCACTGACTCCACAAATTCGGAATCCTAACTTCAGAAGAAATCCTCCTCAAATCAGACAGAGAGATCCTAGGGATCAAAGAGAAAAAAGAAGTCCTTATCAAAAGATCATACCACCCCTACAAGAAAATTATGTCGATGAAGGTGAAGAGACAATTGAAGAATTAGATGACACACATATAAACCTCATGGGCGTTCACGACAACGAAGACATCTTCCTTACTTAGGAAGAACAAGAACTTTTTCTTCTTTCTCAAATAGAGTTAAGTGACGAAGCCGAGGAGACAGATCAATAGGCATTTGAAAATGCCATTTTGGAGGTACACAGGCAGTACAATCTGTGAAGCAAAAAGATAGATGAAAATTCCCCCAAAAAGGTAACCGGAACGAAGAAAATGGTCGAAACCAAGAAAACCTCTGAGCCTTATACCAAGAAGATCCCTAAGAAAGGTAATGCTGAACCCCCAACAAAAAGAAACCCTACCATTTTACAAAGATCAACGTAGACTGAGGTTTCATCAACCAATCGACCAAGTACTGCTGCCCAGATAAATATGGTGGACATACCAGAATTGCTGAGCCAAAGTAGAGCACCTATTCCTTTCATCCTTGAAGGGGAGTTAGCCAAAGTGAAGATCCCTATTCCCCTTTCCGAGTTGATGAGTAAGAACGCTTACTGATCGCAGGTGATCAAAGCGCTGAGCATTGAGCTTGATATAGGCACGAAGGCCTTAACTGTCGGATCTGCGAATCATTCGGACACGGTAAATCTTATCGATGATCAACTTGAACTCCTGTTTGGCCCTAAAGTTGATGGTCAAACTGACACTGGTGTTGTCGCTCCTTTTTACATCAGCCTTAATATACACGACTTGATTCTGCACAATGCTATGTTAGATTCAGGTGCTTCCCACAACCCGATGCCTAAAGCAGTGATGGAAAAACTGGGACTCGAGGTCACCAGGCCCTACAAGGATTTGCACTCTTTTGACTCCAACAAAGTCAAATGCATCGGGTTAATCGAAGACTTATGCATCACCCTAGTTCAGATTCCAGCAAAAAACATGGTTATGGATGTTGTGGTCGTGGACATTCCCCCAAAATGTGGCATGTTGCTGTCTAGGTCCTGGGGGGCCAAGTTGAAGGGCACGTTGCAGTTGGATATGTCATATGCCACCATCCCAGTATTCAGACAACAGAGAAGACTGTATAGAGAGACGTTGATGAAATATATGGTCAACAACCAAGAAAAGCCACATAACTATCCTCTGTACTCTGCACACTCCAATCTAGATTCCTTCATCCTGTATAACGATGGCGATATGGAAGAACAAATCGATCAGCTGGAAGAAGGTACATTTGACCCGAACGAAGGCCAAGAAATCACTGAGGCAAAAGGGAAGAAAATCGTAATAAGTGAAGAATTGCCAGCAGATTTCTGGAGCATGGACTTTGATGGAGCTGTAAGCAAAGAGGGAGCTGGAGCAGGAGTCTGGTTGCATAATAAAAAATCCAGGTATTCGAAGAACAATTCTTAAAAACTGAATTTTCAATGCACTAAAAACATAGCTGAGTACGAAGCTTTGATGCTCGGTCTGAAACTACTAAAGAAGGTTGGTGCCAAACAAATCATGGTAAGAGGTGATTCTGAATTAATTATCAAACAAATTAAAGGTGAGTATGCAGCAAAACATCCCAGGCTTAGAGATTATAGGAATGTTTTTTTGGATGCTCTTCAATGTTTTACAGAAATTGATTTGCAGGTGATTCCCAGGGGACAAAACATTTTAGCAGATCGTTTAGCTACATCAAAAACTACATGCAAGATACCTTTTCGTTCCACTCGCCCATACACGGTGGAGGTGAAGTGCAGACCGACTGTCCCAGACAACATCATATACTGGCAGGTATTTGGGAACGATGACCAAATTGAAGATTTTCTACAATGAAAAAATGATTTCGAGTGTATAAACATAGACTTAGAAAACGATGATGAAAATGTAAATAAATCTGTTTTTGGAAATAATAGTGTAAATAAAATAGATTCAGAAGAATCAAGTGAAGATGAGATAGATTATGATGTTTTGCATTTAAAGAGTAATATTTTACCTAAGGGTTTAGTTCCTCTAGAAGACTTATTTGATTTTAATGATGTAGCTAAAAAATCTAAAATTGAAGTCAGTGATAAAGAGGTTGAAGACTGTAACATAGGGACAGAAGAGAAACCCAAGATGGTAAAACTTTCCAAATCTTTACCCCCTGAGCAGAAACTCAAATACATTGAACTTTTCAAGGAATATGTGGACGTGTTTGCTTGGGGCTATGAAGACTTAAAATCTCATGACACAAGCATCATACAACATAGGATCCCGATAAAAGAAGATCAAAAACCTTTCAGACAAAAACTTAGGAGAATCAATCCCATGTTACTTCCCCTGATAGAAAAAGAAATCAAAAAGATGTATGATGCTAAAATCATAATTCCTTTACGATTTTCCAAATGGGTTTCAAATCTGGTCCCACCCTGAAAGAAAACACGGGAAATCAGGCTTTGCATTGATTTCCAAAACCTGAACAAGGTCTCCCTAAAGGACAACTAACCCCTGCCAAAATGGACCACATATTACAAAAGGTAGTTGGTTCCAACCGAATCTCCTTACTGGATGGTTTCTCAGGCTATAACCAGGTTCTCGTTCACCCAGATGATCAAGAGAAAATAGCTTTCACAACACCTTGGGGTACCTTCATGTACGTGAAAATGCCTTTCGGTTTGATGAACGCTGGGGCCACTTTCCAAAGAGTGATGGACATTGCTTTTGTGGAAGAACTTGGCAGATTTATTGTCATTTATCTGGACGACGTGACTGTTTATTCTTAGTCCGATGAACACTTACGACATCTCAGACGAGTGTTTGAGAAATGCAGGAAATTTGGGATTTCTCTAAATCCTAAGAAATTTGGGAAACTTGGCACACAATCTCTAAGGACGGAATTAAGATAGATCCCAACAGAATAGAAGCCATTTAGAAACTGAAACACCCAAGGAATATCAAAGAGTTACAATCCTTCATTGGAAAAATAAACTTCCTGAGAAGATTCATACCTAACTTGGCTGAGCTTCTCAGGAACATCACCAACATGTTAAAAAAGGACACAAAAATAAAATGGGACACTGAATCCAAGCAGTCTTTTGAACAAGTTAAACATGCACTCACACAGGCTCTAGTTTTGATCAGTCCTGACTTCACCAAAGAATTTTACCTTTTCTCTTTCGCTTCTGAACATACCATTGCAACAGTATTACTACAGAAAAACAACGAAGGGTATGAACAAACCATAGCCTTTTTCAGTAAATCTTTAAGAGATGCTGCTTTGAATTATAAAATAATGGAGAAACAAGCTTTTTCCCTGGTAAAATCCATAAAGGATTTTAGAGTATATATTCTCCATTCCCACACCATTGAATACGTTCTGAACGCCGTAGTAAAGGACATTTTAACCCAGGGCAATCCAGATGGTAGAAGAGGAAAATGGATTGCTATTATTTTGGAGTATGACATAGAGATTAAGCCTACTAAACTGTTTAAAGGTCAAGGTCTAGCAAAGTTAACAGCTGAGTCTAATTTCCATGCTCTTTGATATTTTTCTTAGTTGTAGTAGATGAACAGGGAGAGCAGGCGACTCCAAGCATGAAAGAGGTATTTCTGAACTCTCTATGGTATGCAGATTTGATATTTGTTTTGCATAACTTACAAGCTCCCCCTGGTCTAACCAAAACTAAAGCTAGGTTTTTGAAATTGAAAGCATTAAAATTTTTCATTCTAGAAGGCAATCTTTATTGGAAGGATCCTAGAGGTATTTTGTTGAATTTTCTATTAAAGGATGAAGCTGACAAAGTATTGCAAGATTTTCATGCAGGAGACTGTGGTGGTCACCTGAGTTGGAAGACCACAACTAATAAAATCCTCAGAGTTGGCTTCTATTGGCCTACACTATTCACTTATGTGCATCATAAAGTGACTTCGTGCCATAAATGTCAGGTGTTCGAGGGAAAAAATAAGCTCCTTCCTTTGCCCCTTAAACCAATATCTGTTGAAGCTCCTTTCCAGCAATGGGGTTTAGACTTTATCGGAGAAATACATTTTTCCTTCTTCGGGCCAACACTGGTGGATTCTTACTACTACGGACTATTTCACAAATGGATTGAAGCTGTACCAAGCAGGCAAGCTACTGATTCTGTCATTATTAAATTTCTAGAAAATAATATCTTGTCTCGTTTTGGGTGTCCAAGAAAAATCATAACTGGCAATGCAGTTGCTTTTCGATCTAAGAAGCTCATAGATTTTTGCAACCAATATCATATCGGTTTGGGACACTCCACAACTTATTATCCTCAGGGAAATGGGCTAGCTGAGTCATCCAATAAAACCATGATGAACATTATTAAGAAGACATTGCAAGAAAAAAAAAGTCATGGCATAACAAGCTGGTTTTCGCACTATGGGCCGACATAATGACCACTAAGAGGTCAATTGGTATGACTCCATATCAGTTGGTCTATGGCACTGAGGCAGTTTTTCCTACCTCCTTAGGGGTTCCCGTCATGAAACTGCTGCAAGAGATGCAAGCCGAGCCGAACGACTCCCAAAGAAGGATAAACCAGATGATCCACTTGGAACAATCTAGAGAAGAAGTATACAACAAAACTCAGGTTGTCCAGGAGAGCATTAAAAAGATCTTCGATAAAAGAACTAAAGAAGATGACTTTGAGCTAGGTGATCTGGTTCTGAGGTGGGATGCTCGAAACGAAGATAAGGGGAAGCATGGAAAATTCGACAGTCTATGGAAGGGACCTTACATGATTCAAGGATTCAGAGGAAATAATGCTTTTATGCTCAACAACAGCGACATGACCAATCTGCCAGGAGGACCTGTGAATGGCAGAATGCTGAAGCACTATTCCCCTCCTCATTAGGGACCTTCAGTCACATCTTTCCATTGTACAAATCATTTCATTTTTCTTACAAGTTTTTAGGTGAATAACTTTGATCAGATGGTTGAAACCCGCAAAGAAGGCACTAAGATTTCAGAGCATCAAGAAACAGGAATCTTGGCACTTCACAAGGAGAGTACCATCCCCAGGTGGAGCCGCTGTTGTAACCCTATAATTTATAGGATCAACTGGTGACTGAAATTTTTATCCTTTATTTGCTTTGGTTGCCAAATAATTTTTCATTCTGCAAATAATGAAAGAAAAAGAAAAAGAAAAGAAATAAAAAGAATAAAAGAGGGCATAAAAGAAATTGAATAGAGCCCCATGAAATAACAATAACTTGGTTCATACAGTTTAAACATGGCCAAGTTCTTTTAAATTGATGTTGATAGGATTAGTGAATAAGCTTGGCTAAACTGTTTAATCTTAGCCAAGCCAATTAGGTTAGCTAGTGAATAAATTTGACCAAACTGTCTAATCTTGGTCAAATAACCTCAGGATAGAGTAATTTCTTATTCCAATAGTTTAAACTGGGCTAAATGTCATAGGTAAGTAGGTTAGAGCATAGGTTAGTTTACCTTATCTCAATAAAACAGGGCATGATGATCGATGTTTAATCATATCTTTGATGTTTAAAAGTTGAATGTCTAACCCCCCATGGTAATAAAAATAGGGAAAGCCTGGGCAAACCCACATGAAGCACTTATCCTAAGTTTTCAGATCAAATATGAGTTTGTGTTCACAGATTAAAGACGACGCACAGATGAACGACTAAGGTGTTGGTGCTCAGATCTACGGTTGACAAGTTTTTCTGGACCCCCTCGATCGTTCTACCTTTAATGGTAGGGGGGGGGGTCCATAATCATGGATAACAAAGGCGTGCATCTGAATGGTTGAGACGTCGACGCCTAGATCCAGGGTGGAGATTGAATTCTGGACCCCCCGACCATTCTACTTTTAACGGTGGGGGAGGGGGGGGGGTCCAGAATGCTGGTTAAACATTGTGCGCAGATCTACGGTCTAGCGGTAGGCACGCCGATGGATGACTGATGTTATTTTTCGGACCCCCCTGACCAATCTATTTTTAACGATGGGGGGGGTTTCCAGAATAGGATGTTTTTCTGGTGGGCCCCATTTTCCAACGTGGCAGGAGTTCATTGCTCTAGATTCCTGCCACTTACCACTTACCATTTTTTGATTTGCCCCCGTCTCCCCATGACATCATTCTCCACTATTTTCCCCTAAGGTTCACGTCTCATTACTCTGTCAGCCCATTTCCCCTGTTCACCCGTTACAAGTCCCTTCACCATGGTCACTTCCCAATCAACACCCGCCACGTCATCCGATCGTATTCGTTATTCATTGTTACCTGCCATCTCACACTCCAAAAGACCCGTTGGCCATTTATTACAGGCTAATTTATCCGTTAGCTTGTTGATCTGTCCCCTGTGCCCAACGGGTATCCGTTTTCTCAAAACTACTCTTTTCCTTCATTCTCCCATTGCTTACTTTGTCCTCGCACTAGAGATTTTATCCCTGTCTTACCTTCGTTCCAGTCAGCTGTCCAAAACCAGAGTCATCTCCACTAACGTTTTGTTTGAATTACAGGTATTTTCATAGTGATGGCGCCAAAATCCAAGAAAGCATAAGCCGAGAAAAATCCTTTCCTCCCGCATCCTATTGCTCTCGACAGGATCCATTTGGCCGACAAAGATCATTTAATCGCAGACACTAGGTGCGAATTTGACTTTGCAGATTTGCAGTCATGGCTCAAAGAGACTTTCTTAGATCAGAGCGATGAAATTGGGCTCTGGGAGTCCAACCTTCCTCTGTACCTTTTCCCCTAGGTTCACCATTTCCCTGAATTTTCCCTCAAATGCCAGGCTTATTACCTCCCCGACTAGAGAGCCCTAGTATCTTGATTAGGAGAAAATTGGTTCTTCATCACACCAGAGGCCATTGATCAGATGATGCAGATACCCAGAACTGAATCTGCCTCCCCTTTTAATCTTGAAGTCATAACAGAGTTGTACCAGAAACTATCTTTCCCTCAGAGAGCCCAAATTTTCGAGCTTTTCCTCCCATAGGCTGCTCAACTCCCCAAGACAAATCCCCCATATCCTTCCTCCCTGTTCTCAAAGAAGGGAAACCAAGTCATTTCATCTCTCTATACTCAGCTCGATTATTTTTCAGACCAATGGGTGGATGAACCCATATTGGGTTTTCTGTCCATTTTCTCCACAAAAGAAAAACCTACCACTCAGTTCGACTACAACACTTTTTTGGTGGACAGTATTCACGAGAAGTTTTCAAATTTCGCCACAGAGGGCATGTTTTGGTATTCCTCAATACTGGCCTACATGTTCACTTTCTTTCAAGCAGACATATTCTCCTTTTCAATGCAGAAAATGGACAAGGACTGGAGGCCACAGGCGGTAACAACTTGGAATCCGCTACTCAGACAAAATTCCACAGAGTTCAGCTTCAAACAGTTTATCGAATAGTTTTACCACCTAGTGGTGAGCATGTTTAGTGGCAGACCTGAACCAAGAATAAATGAGGAGATTCAGAGGATCTTACACCTCTCAGACCTTGCAAAAACTGGAGACTGGTATCTTTACCAAAACCACATCGAGATCAAAGTATATGGATGCGATTTAGCTCCATACAAACTGCCCAAGTATTTGCCCGTAAGGATATTTTCCCTGGAGTACATAAGACAAATGATTAACTCCGATGACATACATTTTGTGTCTCTGAAAAAGAAACAACTTAGAATTAAAGGGAAAATAGGGTCTTTCATCTGCAATAGCCGAGGCGCTGGGGAGGAAGCAGACAAACTATTGAAAGAAATGAAGTTTCATATGGCACTATGATCCACGCGGGATAATTTATGAGATGAGGATTAAAAATAAAAATGTTCCATATGTTCATACACCCAAACCTGAGATAGAGAAGTTCGCAAATCAAACAGAATGGGAGTCAAACACTTTGGTAGAGATAGAACAACAAGACCCTTTGGTCACCATCTCACAGACAACTACGCCATAGGTTCCCAAAGAGAAAAGATACAAGAAGGATACTTCACCTTCCGTCACCGAAGTCTCAGCTAAAGATTTCCAATTACACACCAAAAGGCCAAAATCTAGTCATACATATGACACGACTGGTGAAAAGGAAATCCAATCCACTACAACTATGAAAGATGATCGGTCACTTCTTAGCACAAGCAACAAACAGATCATGTCTACAGTTTCGTCCAAGAAGCCTAGGGATACTCCACTAGTTGACCAGCCAAGTAAAGTAGGACCAAAGTTGAGTGTTTTTGAGAAGTATGACCTGATCAAAAAGAAAAATCAGACGCTGACCAACAATACTTACACTTAGTTTTGGAAATAGACATCAACGACATAACACAAACTGTTGTCTGTATTCGATACAAAGAAGGGTAGAATGCACATGGATTTTCTGCAGGCACAGGTGTCGGACCCGAAAGAAATCACTGATTACAAAAGAGCAACATTCGAGTTTCATACTAGAGATGTGCATCTCGCTGATCAGATGGATCTGCACAGGCAAATTGGAGAAATGGTTTTTTGCACGTTGGAAAATGCCTCTACTGCGGCTGCTAAATTACATATATCTTTGAGCAATGTTCAGACACATCTGAAATTAGAAAAGATATCATCCTTTGCAAAGAATAACATAATTAAGACATTGGAAGAATTGGTCTTCAAGATCAGGTATGACCCTTCGAATGTGAAAGCAGTCGAGGAGATGTTAAAAAAGAAAAATTTCCATATAACATCTCTGAGGAAACAGTTGAAATTGCCACCAACAGAAGATGCATAGGCAAAGAAGATAGCTGAGGCAGAAGGGGAAAAGGATGAGATGCTCAAGTTGATCATGGAGCAGAATGCAGAGTTGAAAGAGATGGAAGCATAACTGGAAAGGTTAGTGAAAGAGAAAGAACAATCAAAGCCTATGGAAGTCATTGCATTGAGCACAGTTCCACTTACAAGAGTAAGCATAACATCTGCAGCGGGAATCCCCTCAGCAACTCCACTAACTGCTCTGGAGAAGACAATAGAATTGGCAAAATCCATGGAGGAGATGAACTTACAAGAGACAGAGATTGGCAGACTTAAAAAGGAGGTTGAGAACCTTCAGGAACTCAAGTCTTCTTACCAAACTAGTTATTCCATGGAGAAACAAACATCAGACAAGCTTAAACAGGAATTGCAACAGCTTCAAAAGAAAACAGTGGAAGGAAAAACACTTGCTGAGGCCAAGGAAAGTGTCTGGTTGGATATCTCCAAATCTATAAATGAAATATGGCCTATGGTACAAATCATGTTCGAGAAAAACGAACTAGTGCAAAGAAGCAAATAGGCTATTGAGAGAATAAGAGGAGAATTGGGAGAGATGCCCACAGAAGCCACCGAGATCATTAAATTTCTGAATTCAAAAACCAGATAAGAGTTAGAGGAGTTGAAGATTGAAGATAGGATGGAAACCATTCTCGAGGTCAAGAGGGTTCTAACCAAAAGACGACTAATGCTACAGCTGGAGGAAAAGGTCCAGATTATGGACACAGGAGTGCAAATATTTTTTAGCAAAATTGAAGCTTTGCAGAAGAAAGGCCTCCCTGGCTTAAAGGTCATAAATGATAAGTTAATGACACTCTCTGATTATAAAAAGAAGCTAGCCACAGTGGCCAAAGAAAGCTCGAAGTTCTCGGGAATACAAGGTAGTGTAACGAGCAAGGCATTCTTAGAAGCTTTGCAGTCAGACATCAACATACAACACGAGATCCAATATATTTTCATCGTCAAGACAACTTTTTCCAAATATACAGAGATGGATGAAATATACCGAAGACTACTCAAAGTCACCATTCCCAGTCACCTTCGATGGGAAGAGCTATGCAATTTGATCGAGTAAGAGCTGAGGTGTCCAAGCCCAGTCAACAATCCAATTGGATGAAGTCGTGCAGAGGACTCACCAACGGTTTACCCCAGAAATCAACATGAAGATTTCAACACATCATCAAACAATTCCTGAATTTTTGTATCTTGTT
>ML780564.1:656117-694060 GCA_009831015.1 Picea engelmannii | reverse complement strand
TTCGCCACGAGGAAGCGCATGATTCTGAAGACGCACGAGACGTCGGGCGATTCTCTGGGCAGCCTCGCTGCGATTTCGTTGAGGGAAAGAGTGGCGCGTGGGCCTTCGCGCGCAATCATGTCGGGGATTTCCAAGAGAATGGCACATTTCACGGCCAAGGATTCAACGAACGCGAAGGTGCAGTTCCATGCGTGGATCTGCCCCAACAATTCCTCTTCCTCGCTCTCGAAAAATCCATCAGTACAGATTTCACAGCCATTGTTCACCACCAGGCTGCTCATGGTAGACTCCCTTCCGCAGACTCGCACCGATTGCAAATACTATATTCAGATTCTTCAGAACTAACAACTCATCGCGGCTGATCATCTGGAGGACTTCGCTGGCTATTAAATAGAGACTTCTTGACCTCAATTTCGGTGTTTTGTCTGAAAAGTTTTTTTCTTATTTATTTTATTTCAGCTGGGGTGAACGTGATGTCACGGTACGATCTAATTTATATTTAGTTTATTTTAAGCAGGTATCTTTTGGTATTTATATGCAGGGTTGGAATTTCAAATCCCAACAACCCGTCAAATTTGACGGTTTCCGTAAATCAGATGTCTGTTTTGACAGATTTAATTAAAATTGTTGATGGTTTGTCGAATTTTTTTAACGTGTATTTGATGGGCAAATCCTCGTGACAGGCAATTTGCTTGCAAATTGCATCCCTGTCCCTGTTGTTTATATGTATGGCAGAAATTTTGATATTTATATGCAGAATTTCAAATCCTAACAACCCGTCAATCAAATTTGACTGTTTCCATAAATCAGATGTCCGTTTTGACAGATTTAATTAAAACGGTTGACGATTTGTCGAAATTTTTTAACGTATTTAATGGAAAAATCACAGTGACAGGCAATTTGCCCGTCAAATTCCATCCCTGTTTATATGTATGGCAGAAATATAGGTTGTACGAACATTTTTTTTATGTCACGGTAGTATCTAATTTATATTTAGTTTATTTCAATATGTATGGCAGAAATTTAGGTTGTACGCACATTTTTTTTATGTCACGGTACTATCTATTTAGTTTATTACAAGTGGGTATCTTTACGCACATTTTTTTTTATGTCACGGTACTATCTATTTAGTTTATTTCAAGTGGGTATCTTTACGCACATTTTTTTTATGTCACGGTACTATCTATTTAGTTTATTTCAAGTGGGTATCTTTCGGTATTTATATGTATGGCAGAAATTTAGGTTGTACGCACGTTTTTAAAGGAAGCGTGTTACCTAATTAGGTTTTTTAGTAAACAAAAAAATAATGTATTTGATTGAACATGTGTGTATCTTTCTCTTAGAAATGTAAGGCATCTGGAAATAAATAAGGAAATATAAAGCTATATGTTTTGTCTTATTGATACATAAAGTTAAGAGTTTTATTCCTTTTAGTTTTGGATTTCGACTCTTAGTTACTATCTGCTTTTGTCTAGGATGGAAGCACTCTCCCTTATGATTGAAGACTCGACCATCTGTATTTTGTTAGATTTAGAGTGGTTTTATGGTAAAGAGGCTCCCTAACTTACTATCCAAGTTTAGTGAAGAGTTGGGAGGTTTTTTCTTTTTTTGGAACTGGTAGTGGTTATCCTCGGGGGATGAGTTACTTGCGGTTTCCGTAAGGGGTTGTTAATTCGCTATTAAATAAGTCTTTACTCCACTCCTTACGTTTCTTGTCACACAACAGGTTTTACTTAACTCTTCTGGGGAGTAGTGCCCAGTGGAGGTACAGGTGGAAGATCTTGGCCTCTTTGACTATGCCAGGTGTGGAGGAAATCGTCAGCACATTAATGAATGTGGCTGACGAAGAGCTATGGAGGGAAGAGGTTTTATTTGACAAGATAGACTCAGCAAGTCTGCGCTCTGACTCACACCTTCCGTCCTCTTCCAATTCATTACCAACATTTATTGCTTGCTCCAGCCTTAATCCCTGTCCTCCTCCACTTTTATCGGAAAACTTGTTGCATTCCCCGAGCTTCAATCGTCCTACCGAGTGTTCTACAAAGGCACAATCGAGGGAAAATCAGAGTAAGGTGAAGTATTTCTCTCCACGTTCAAAGGAAGGTAGAAAGGAGGCAGGAAGACCCTATATCAGCAGAAGGCAGTGGAAAACGAAAAAGACAATACATAAGATGGTGTTAGGATCAGACGTCGACCTTGTTAAAACTTGCATTCTGGTGATGTGTGGTCTAGTCAGAAGCCTTTCTTACACTTATCTTTGTAAGGTAGCTCTTCCAGAGTGGGTGGACTTAACATGGAGGCCTCTATTAGGATACAAGCCGGAGATAATCTTTCTAACCAAAGGATGGGTTGGCATTATTTGCAAAAATCCTGAAGACACGACTCTACTTCTAGAACAGAAGTGGGTTATAGGAGGCAGTAGTCTAATGATTAAGCATTGGAGGTTAACATTCAACCCTGATACTGAATATTTTCAACTCCGGCACTTATGGGTTTTAATCCCAGGACTTCCCCTTCAGTTTTGGAATGAGGCGACACTGGTAGCTATCGGGAACTCCTTAGGCTCCTTTATCACGTTGGAACATGACTTACTCTCGACTTCTAGCAGAAAGATAGGCAAAATATTAGTGGAGTTGAACATCCATGGGGGACTACCAGAACTATTAAAGATTGATTCGAGAGGCAAGAGGATAGTCCAGAGACTGGACTATCTAGAAATTTTGTTCCGATGCAGTATTTGTCACAAAACGAGACATTTGAGAAGAAATTGTATGGGAAGGGGTGAAGAGGATGAAGTCTCAGATTATACGGCTTTACATAGAGACCTGGGAGATTTCGAAGAGGAGGGGAACTTAGGTTGGACAGATAGTAGAATCCCTTTGACAGAGTCACCATCCTCGTCGGAAAGTGACGTTACTATAACAGGTAAGTTACAATACTACTGTCCGATATTGTTTAATTCTTTATCATTAATGGAAAAGGATGAACTTAATGCCTCCCCATTACTGAACTTATTATAATCATCAGTGAAGTCGCCTTCGGGGGAGGGAAAGGGGGATCCTGTTCCTGAACCTGTACTTTCACCCTCCTTACCTGTAATCGACCTTCCGTTGTTGGGGGGCTTGGCCGATTCTGTCTGTTTGAAGACTAGTGACCAGGGGGTTATACCAGTATTGGATTCACAGTTCCCTAGAAAGACGAGTTTTCCTATCCTTGACCGTATTTCTACCCTGACCTCAACTTCACAAGAAACCCATCAATCTACTAGTGAACATTTTATCTCTCCGGTTTGTCGGGAATCTGAGGAAGGTGAATCCTCATTAAGTGAGGTATTGGAATCCCTGATTCCCTACCTTCGGGATAGCAATCCTCCAACTCAATTACCCACTTTTTTCGGGAAAGCTGTTATCAACCCATCCACTTTTATGGGTGAGGTTAATACACTGGTTACTACTAAGGCTGAGTTTAGTAAGGAATATTCCTGGTCACAAGGATTGGGAATAGAACATTCTCCGATCAAAACTAGAAGTACACAGAATAAATTACAGGCGACATCTATTTCTCCCTTAGTCACAAATCCTTCCTCATCTGACTATGGGGCATTTAGAGCAGTGAAGGCCCTAGCAAGGGAAAAATAATGATATTGTTTTCTCTCAATATTAGAGGGATTGAAGGCTCCCTTCAAGCTTCCTTGTTCTGACGTGTTTTGGATACAACCCTACAAAATATTGTGTTTCTTCAGGAAACTATGGTTAACGAACAAAAAGACCAGTCCTTTATGCATAGATTTCGCTCGTCTTGGGTAATTTGTGCAGTAAACTCTGTTGGTACTTTAGGTGGTTTGCTAGTGATGTGGGATCCCCTTTATTTTAGTTTGACTCCTTTCCTTACTAGAGGTTGGATTTTGTTAACAGGTTCGATCTACGCTACTAAAAGGAAGATCAAATTCATAAATTTGTATGGGCCCTGCTTGGAGCATAAACAATTTTGGACTTCCTTGGCAAACAATGGATTGCTTTCATTAAAAACCCTAGTGATTGCGGGGGACTTAAACCTTACAGTCTCTAATGGTGAAGTTTGGGGAGGCTCTGCCTCTTCTGGTCCACTAGCAAGCTTTTTCATTTCTCTTTTTCAATCGCACAAATTGTTAGATGTTCAACCGGATAAATTAGCTTCGACTTGGCGTAACGAGCGCTTGGGTTCAGAGTTAATAGATAAAATATTGGATAGGTTCTTGGTTTCAGAGGAAATAATCCTGAATGTTAGATTGTATCGGTCCTGGGTGGAATTTCCCTTTGTGTCGGATCATGCGCCAATTCTGTTACAGTTGGAGAACATGACTTTTCCCAAAGCTTACCCATTCAAGTTTGATTCTCAGTGGCTTCTTGATAAAGACTTTAACATCTTGGTACATCAACTTTGGTCGGATCCGAAATATCTTCAGGAGGAAGATAAACAATGTCGCTTCATCAGGAAACTAAAGGATCTAAAAATAAGTTCAAAAAATTGGGCAAAAGAGTCTAGATCCCAGGATGTATTGGTCATGGAGAAACTAGAAGCTAATATCAAAGAAATTTTGCAGTTGCTCGCAGATGGTTCTTTTAATGCTGTGGTAGAGTCAAACCTTATTAAACTCGAATCAGAAAGGAACAAGATTCTTAAAACATAAAAGGAACACTGGAGACTCAAAAGTCGGGCAATATGGGTTCAAAGTGGTGACCTTAATACAAAGTTTTTTCATCAGTTTTCCAATCACAGGAGAATTAGCAAACATCTATGGGATATCAGAGATGATTCTAGTATTACACATAAAGGTCAAAAAGCGATTATGGAGGAAGCAAAAAATCATTTCAAGAGGTTCTTCAATTCCTCGGATACTTTTTCAACAGTAGAGCAGGTTGAGGTGGAGGGGTTATTTAATAGATGGATCAACAAGGATGAAGCGAGAGATGTATATTTTCCAGTCACTTTAAAGGAATTGAAATCGATTCTATCACTTTTCAAAAAAGATAAAAGTCCATGGCCGAATGGCTGGACGGTGGAATTTTACTTACATTTCTTCGACTTAGTCAAAGATGACCTTCTGGATTTAGTGGAGGAAGTCCAAACTAGTGGTCGCATGGAAAGGAGCTTAAATTCCACCTTTTTATCTCTAATACCCAAATTGAATAATCCACAAAATTTTGGGGATTACATATGTATCTCGTTATGCAATCTAGTTTATAAAGTCATCTCAAAAGTTTTAGCTAACTATATTAAACCGATACTCTCAAAGGCTTTACCCATAGAACAATTTGGCTTCCTGGAGGGTCGCCAAATACATGATTCTATAGGTACTGCACATGAGTGCATACACAACATTAAAAAGAGAAACCAAAAAGCTCTTATCCTAAAGATAGATCTTCAAAAAGACTATGACCCTGTAAATTGGGATTTCCTGCGACTGATTTTAATCCAAGTGGCATTTGGTGTGTCCTTGACAAACTGGATTATGGCATGTGTGAGCTCGACATCACTTGCAGTTCTAGTCAACAGAGAGGCCACAAATTTCTTCAGAAGTGGTAGAGGACTCCGATAGGGATGTCCACTGTCACCATTACTTTTAATTCTGGTGATGGAAAGCTTAAGTCTGCTATTAAAAACAAGCCAAAGAGAAGGTTCCCTATCTGGAATAAAAGTTTCCAGACTTACGAAAATACTTCATGATGTTTTATTGCTGACTTATGCATATGTGCAGGAATGGAAGGTGATTGTGATTCTCATTAATAAATTATGTATGGTTTTGGGATTAAATTTGAATCCATTTAAATTGACAGTACATTTTTCATGCCTCTCAGAGTCAAAACTTATTCCTTTCAAGTTATTACTCCCGTGCAATTTCACTGATCTATCTGTTGGTTTTAAATATCTTGGGTACTACTTAAAGGTGAGAATCTAGAAAATGGAAGACTGGCTATGGCTCCTAACCAAAGTGGAAAATAATATTAATCATTGGAGCTATAGGTGGCTGTCATTGTGATGCAGGAGCATCGCCCACGTCAAGCGAGCCAACGCGGAAGCGGGAGACAGCTGGACAAGCCAGCATAAATTCTTTTTGAATTTCACCTTGAGATTATTGCGCAAGTCTTTAATGAAGACATTTATGGAAGCGCACCTTGTATATTGTAATGGACCTTGAGCGGATAGCTCACGTCCTTAGGTAGATGAGGCATTTAATAGACTTAATGTAAAGTAGATAGGATATTTAATTCTAGATTTGATAGTTTAGAGTCCAAGAGGGAAAACGGATATAGACACCCTCCTTGGTACATTGTAACATTAGATACAACATTCAGGAAGAGAAGAGCAAGCAGAGAAGTGTATGAAGAACACCCATGTACAGGAATTTGAATTAATAGAAAGAGTTCTGATTCAAATTCATGGCTTGTGTTATTCTCTGTGTATTTACGTTAATATGCTCATGAATGTTTTCTTTTTGTCATACATTTGCTTTTATGTGCTATGCATGTGATTTCATGGTTGAATTGAAATCTGTGAGAACAAGGAGTTAGTTTCAATTGTTTCTCTATCTTGAACCAGAGACTTCCTGCAAGGAGTGCAGTTGAAGTGTCTGCAAGGAGTGCGTTGACAGAAGGGTTCAAGTAGAGAGAACTTTTGTTCTAAGTTCTCAGAAGTGCAGATTTGGTACCGGAGCCGTGCAAGGAGTGCGCAGTCCAGGGAGAAGTCTCAGAGTTGCGATTCTGAGCAAAGCTTTGAAAGACTACTGTTGCAGGAGTGCACAGAGTCGGGAGACTTCAACACTCAGTCGAGGTTGAAGAGTTGCCGCAAGGAATGCGAGCAAAAGGGTCTCTTTCAGAAACTTAAAGTTGTGGATAAGCTCAGGAGGAATAGGCCTTCGAGTTCATTGGAGAGAAAGTGCAGGAGAGCTGCCGTGGAAAGTCTGAAGGAAGCTTCGCAGGTTTTCAAGCGAGTGAATGAGTCTCGTAGGGAGACACTTCGTCGATTTCGTGGATCCACTGAAGGGAAGAACAAGCGGACGAAATCCTTGGAGAGATTTCACGAAATCCCATGGATCGTTGGATCCTACAAAGGTGCGAGAAGGTTATTGACACAAGCGCAAGGAGGTTCGAAGCTCAGGAGGGGAAGAGCCGTCGATCCTAAGTCATAGGGACCGTCAGATCTACACGTGACATCACATATCGGCATATCGCGAGTTGAAACACCAAGTGGTTGTAATGGAAGTTGCGATATCGCGAACCGCGATATCCCGATAGGGCAGAACCGTTGATCGTGTGGGACGCGTGTCAAGAGATCCCAAGGAGTCGGGGTTCAAAGAATCGGGGTCTTCGACGACAGAGAACACTTGCATGTTGGATTTGCGATCCGCGAAATCCCGACGGTGACATGGCAGTGTGGGACCATGAGAGCTAGTGGAGCGCAGGTGGTGTCATATCGGGGATCGGAGAAAGGTGAGTCCCGAATCCTTTGGCATCAGGATTCGCGATCCTGCGAATCCCAAAATCCCGATAGAAGTAACGGAAGGTGGAGAAGTTAAGTCCACACGTGCGTATCGAAGCATCGACACATCGGGGTTCGGAGGTTGGAATTTCCATTAGTTGGCGTCGCGAGTAGCAATTTCCTGATAGGGAGAATTCCGATAGTAGGGGAGAAAGTCAACCTTGAATCGCATCGGGTTTCGGGGAATCGTGAAGCACGAGACACGCGACTATAGGATTCTCGAATTAGCGAAGTCAGATTTCCTGATTACGAAGGGAGGTCATGTGGATAGTTGCTGTGGGTAAGGAAAATTCCCGATAGGGAATTAAAGGAACCTTTGAAGTTCTTCGGGGCCGTGAGTGGAAGAAGATCCTGAGGAGGCGAACGTGCTCCGAGGAGTGGGGTTTCCGTCACATTGGGTGGTAGGTATACATTATGCAAAGCAGTTTTGGAAATCCAACTAGTTTATTTGTTTTCACTTGCATCTATACCGTAGTCCATTCTCCATCGATTAAGGAAATTACTCTTCAACTTTATCTGGAACGGGAATGCCGATTCAAATCATTACCATCTATGTCGTTGGGAGACTATCTTGTCCAAAAAGTTCGGGTGGATGGGGCTCTCGTAACATATTTTATTTCAATAAATCACTGGCAACATCGACCCTCTGAAGAGTACTAACTAAACAAGGACTTTGGTAAAAAGTATTGAAGGAGAAGTACTTCTCGTTTTCGACAGTGAAAAATTGGCTTAGATTAGAGACTTTTCACCATAGTTCAGCTTCAAAAATTTGGAACAGTCTCTTAAAGGCGATCCCATTGATCACAAATTGGCTTAGTTGGAAGCCTAGTACTGGTCACCATGTGGAAATTGGGAGGGACAAAATCCTAGGATTAGGTGAAAAATCCTATCTGTCTAATTCGCTTATCAATGCTCTAAGTCAAAAGCATGTTTCGGTACTAGCTCAGGCCTGGAGACCACAGGAACAAGACTCTTTACTTCCAACTTGGTACAAGAGTTCATAGTTGGAACTTTTAGGCAACTTGGCAGAGGAGTGGGATTGCTTCAAGAGGGCCCTACAATCTTTGGGAGTATCCCTATTTGATAATGAAGATGAACTTATATGGACAGGAGGGGACTCTTTAGGAGACCTATCGACAAAGAATGTATACGTGGCCTTAATTTCCACTCTTAATTTCCAGAACATTTTAGGTTGGCGTAAAAGTATATGGAATTGGGATATTCAACTGAAAATCAGGGTTTTCATGTGGCTTGCAGTGGAGAACAAAATATTGACTTGGAAAATATTACAACATAGAGGTTGGATGGGGCCTGGGCATTGCCATTTATGCAAAATAGCGAGTGAAGAAAATGAACATCTGTTCATTCATGGTACTTTCACCAAACTCATTTGGCAAAAAATCAAATCCATTAAAAATATTAGACATAACTGGGAAGGCTTTGATCTTGATGACTTCCTTACAAACTGGATTAAAAATAAGACTAATCCAACAAGTCTTGCTTCTCTCACATGATGGTATATTTGGCTTGAAAGGAATGCTGGGATTTTTGAAGGAAAGGTGCCTTCAACACACTCGGTTGTCATCAAACCGCTTGGCGCTCTTCAACAACCTGTGGATAAACTTATAACTTCCTCTCTTCGTATTAATAGGCTTGACATCCCACTAGAGTTTCTAGTGGCCTGTTTTGATGGAGCATCCCAGATTAATGGTTTATGCAACGATGCTGGTGGTATCATTAAACTATCAACTACTACAGTTTATAAATGGTATCTGAACTGTGGAAATAGAACTAATACAAAGGCCAAGTTAATGGGCACTTGGGCTACTCTCTATTTAGAAAATCTATTGTCTATCCACAAGCTTTAGATACTGGGCAATTCTAAGGTAATCATAGATTGGTTAAATCATAAAAGTGAATTGCGGGTGAGCTCCTTAGAAGGCTGGAAACAAAGAATTAGACTGTTGAGAAGAAATTTTTCAGCTATTCAATTCTTTCACATCTTTAGTGAATTCAACAAGGAAGTGGATGGACTCTCAAAGAAAGCATTACTAGCTCCTGAAGGAAACATTTCGCTTCATTTGTGGCCTGGAGGAATGGAGGGTCTTCATCGTCATATAAATATCTATTAGTGGATCTTTTATTCCTTCTTTTGGAAAGCTGTCCTTAGTATTCCGTGTTTTGTGTTGTGAGGTTTTTTTGCTCTTTTGGATTGAGGTGTATTCATTTCACTGGAATTGTTGCTCAGGTTGCTCTTTTGGAGAAATTAGATCCTTTTTGGCGCTCTAGTTTTGGATGTATTAGTTGTATCTCATCAGGCTGTTTTTGAATAGTATCTATTTGTATAAGTGTAGGAAAGACTGGAAAGACTTGAAAGTTTATTTTGTGGTACCAAGGAATGTAAAGATTATATCATCTTAATATAATTGTGCTAATTTTCTACTGGAAAAAAAGACACATAAAGTTAAAAAAAATTTGATGTGTAATTGATAAAGTAAATAAAGATTCTTTTTAAAAATATTGGTATGAATTTGTGTAAAAGCAATTACATCATATTTTATTTGATAAATATTAAAAATATTATTTTTTATTATCATATATTGAAATCTTCAAAAATAAAATAAAATATATGATTGAAATTATTATTATTATTTAAAATAAAAATAAATAAATATTAATTTATTTATAAAATATTCAATTATATATATTATAATTAATAAATTTTTAATTTAAATTCAATATACTATATATTTTAATAAGAAATATTTTTGGATCAAAGACATCTATATTAAATAATTTAACCTTAGATAAAAAAATCCTTTTTAAATGCTTTAATCTTAATTTATAAATTTTATTTTTTAAAATTTATATTAAAATAATATAATTCAATATGATATATAAATATGGTGTTGATATTTTTTTTTTTTAAATTTTGATGGATATAAAATAGAAAGTATTTAACCTTAAAAAATTAGTTTCTCCATATCATGGATAATAATTAATGTAAGTAGCCATTTGAGATGCTCTAGTTGGAAAAACTATTCTAGAGTGATTAGAAACCCTAGCGCTCACCCATCAAGACTGAGAGGTGATGGCCTTTTGATCCATGGTCTCTTATGAGAAACATTCAAGAACCCATCCACCCAGATTCGTTAAGAGAGTTGAGAAAATTCCATAGCTGAAGCTTCCTCCTATTGCATCTAGACACAAGGCTATCACTTTTGCATAAATGGGTCTCATTAGCCAACTTACTAGCATATAGCCATCTCCTCGGGCCATGGTGATAAGGTTGTAGAAAAATTGGAAATCTTTGATCAAAGGACAACTGGATCATTTCTTTTGCAACTGAGGCTTTTGCACCTTCTTGTTTGAGACAAAGGAGGAAAGCAATTTAATATTTTGAAATAAACTTTACTTCTTTCTCTGCTGAGGCATGTATATGAACCACTGTACTTTGGACTTTAGTACAAAGCATGATATTACCTCGCTGGTTCTAATTTGGGTGTGCCTCCCTCACCTTCTGCTTCATTGTTGGAGTGATGCCACTTTTCAAGGCATTTGGAACTCCATAGGGTGATACATAGATAAGGTCGATCCTAAAGAGAATATGCATTCTTGTGCCCAAATCTATGTGGAGGTTGATCTGGAAAATGTCCTACCAGAGGCCATACTCTTGTCCCTAGATAATCGGTAGCATGAACATCCCTTAGATTATGAGAAACCCCCCTTCAAGTGTAAAACCTATCACAAGTACAAACTTTTTCTAAAGATTGTAAGAAGGACACCCAAAAACCTCAACCGACACCAGAAAAAGGTGGCTTGGATCCTGATGATGTAGTGATCATGTTGGAAAATGTCCCTTTGATTATCATGTAGGAGCATAACTCAGATTTGATGAAACCAACATAGGAGGAGGATAAGTATGATATGATGAAACCAATAGAGGAGGAGGAGATATCGATTTTTTTTGGGGAATTAGAACTTGACAAGGCTCTTGGACCTAATGAGTTCTCAATCTCATTTTATATATCCTTTTGGAGTCTGATTAAGATTGACATAAAAATAATGCTCCAATACATGCAAAAGGATGGTAAATTTGGAGGTAATAACAACTCCTCGTTTCTTTATTTAATTCCAAAAGAGGCTAAACCATCTTCCTTGTTGGCCCTTGGTTATGGAAGGTTGTGAAGATTAAGGAAAGACGTGTGAAGTGAGAACTGCATGGAAGAAAAGTTGAATGAGATTGGGTCAAAGTGGCCAAAAGAGTAGAAAAGACAGAGCGAAGTAAGAGAAAGCAAGCTGTTGGACGTGGAGACAGAGGAAGACAGGTCAACAAGGAAGATGGATCGTAGAGGACTCAACAAATGGGAGAAGCCACCAATGGATGCTTTGGAGCACCTCATAGGAAAGATAGGCCGGCGAAGCCCTGAAAACATGGGTCAAGTTGACCTAGGGTTTTAGACATCTAGGGTTTTGGTATTTAGGGTTTTGACACCTAGATTTCGACCTAAGCTTGTCTGAGAGTCATTGTAATGTATAAATGAAGGTCAAGAGGACCTGGGATAGGGTTGATTATGGGATGATGAGTGATTTTTTTTATTGCTGAGAGAGAAGTATCGTGTGGTGAGAGAAGTCTGTGTTGTAATATATTCAGCTGGGTGCGAAGATCAACCCTGCAGCTGGGTGCACAGGGAGAGGAGAGGAGAAGAGAAATAAAGAGAGATCTGCAAGCTAAGAGTACATATAGAACTGTATGCTTTCATCTAACATATTATAAAGAACAATTCTATGGACGTAGCCCTAGGGAGAGGGTGAACCACGTATATCTTGTTGTTGTGTGTGATTGATGTTTTGTTCTTCTGATCTCTGATATACTGTTGATGCAATATTGTGTTAGGTATGAGATATAGTTCGCGCAATAAGCGTAAGAAGGATAAAGAATAACTAGATCTGTGAGAGTGCTTCCTTGGATCCACTTGGCATTTCCTCTGGTTGTAGACACCTGTGTCTTGCAACCCCCTATAGCTACTTTGGGTGAGACTACATCTGCTTTGCAGGTGTTGCCGAAAGGGCCAATAGTTAGGGCTTGTTGGTGCGCTGTTAGAACTGAATCTTGGGTCTGCCCCTATGCCAACAAAATGGTTCCGTTGCCGGGACCGAGATCTTCTTGAGGGAATGTCAAGGTTGTTTCCATCGAAGACAGAGATTCATAAGTGGATAGAAGAACAAGAGAAGGACTTTGCTGAAGCTAAGAATAAGAACCCTAATCTTAGTACAAAGGATTGATTGGGAAGGTATATATTTATTGATATACATGAGATTTTGTTTGGAGGAATTCATAAGGGGCTATACGAGTGGCTAGCCAGATTAGCATATACCCAGTTCAAAATCAGACTCAGACCACCTGCGGTTTGGAAGTCGACGCTGATCAAGAAGGTCAAGAGAGTTGATAACACCGTGTCAAGAGCAGTAGATCACTGGTTTGATAGTACCATTGGAGGGTACATTACTAAGTTTTCTATTGATAGAGTAGAATCATATAGCCAAGCAAAGAGTTATTTTTTAAGGGACCGAGAGGAAATTTTTTACATTTTCTAAAGTTGAAGATCAAGATGCTATTGCATGATCAGAACATCCCGAAGATACAGTAGTGGGTCAGATTGAAAAATCTAATGTTCAAGAATTCATATAGCGGCAATGACACAGAGGTATGACACACGCGCAGTGGGAGAACCTTCAGAGAAGTTCCTCTGGTGAAATTGTTTGAGAATAATCATGAACCACAAGCACAGGAAGAAGGGTTCTACAGTGGAGAAGAAGAAGAGTTATTGAATGAGGAACATTCAGAGTCCGCTAGGGAAGAAGAAGGGAAGAATGAAGAACCTCATCGAGAAGATTCATAAACTTCAGGAACTGCGCAGACTATTGAAGTAAGTACTATTACAGCTCCTGTTGTTTTAACAACATTAAGTAACTAGAGTAACCTAAGTTATCAGAGCACTCAGAGCACTATTACACGTGGTTAAGTGCATACTCAGTCATGAACCCTAGGAAGACCTATGGAAGATGATATGAGGTTACCCACCTTGAGGGGAGATGGATCTGAAGATCCTGATCAACATTGGTTCTTATGTGAAGCTGAATGGAGTATTAAGAATGTCACCGATGAAGATGTTAAGAGAGCTCAGTTTAGTACTACCCTGAGAGACCACACACTGAGATGGTACATGAAGTTCGTCCAAGGAGTTGTATAACCGAAAATGCTGAACGAGATCAAGATTGCGTTGATTGCAGAATTCAAGAAACCTAAGTCGGAGTTACAGTGCATCATAGAGTGGAAAGAAATAAAGAAGAAAGTAGCTAAACCTATTTGGGATTTTGATCATAGGTTTAAGACCCTGACAGGTCATTTGAGTTATCAGATTCTAGATGAACATAATAAATAATGGTTTATTACTGCCCTCTTACCACACATCAGAGTCCCTCTGATGCAACAGAAGATCGCTTTGCAAGCTGAGGCACTAGAGATCACTATGAAACTAGAATCAACTCCTATGGGAGAGTCCAACTTAGGTATGAGTCAAATTTTGAGTCAGCTAACTAGCCTATCATTGCAGGTCGAAGATATGAAAAAGGATAAGGGAAAAGATAAAAGAGAAGATATTTGGAGTATCAGATGCAAATCAAAAGGTCATGGCAAGGAGCACTGTCCTCTATTTCATGAGTACTTTGATTCAGGAGCCCCGATCCCTTTGAAGCAGGTTACTCTACCTTGGTGCGAGGTATGTAGAAATAGACATCGCCCCGGAGAATGCTATTACATGCAAAAATATGTCCAGACACCTGCCAACCTTTACTACACATTCTGTAAATCCGTGGGGCATGATGAGAAAGATTGTAGGGCTTATGACCTCTTGCATGAAAGATCAAGAGACACATATAGAATTCAAGGTGAAGTACAACAAGAAGGAAATACCATGCAACTTAACTCCCCAGGAAGAGGAAACTTCAACCCTAGTGGCAGATTCAGAGGAAGAGGACAAGGAGGAGGCATGGGCTGAGGTTGAGGTTAGATCATTTGTTATAATTGCGCACAACTAGGTCACTTGGCAAGGGACTGTCAGAACCCTGGTACCACTTGCAAATACTGCAACTCATTTGAACATGTCATAGAAGATTGTCCTGCGCTGTTAGCCAAACTTCAGGAGAGATGAGGAGGGAACCAAAAAGTAAAACTAATCTCAGTAGAACCTCGCAGAGTGGATCCTAGAGTTGCTGTTATCACTAGAGGAGGTGCTGCTACAGGAGAAGACAAGGTGACTCCAGGGAAGATTACAGAATAATCAGGAGTTAGAAGAGCTATGGAGAAGACCATGAGTTTGATCCAAAGAAAGAGAAGCAAACATTTGAAGAGGCAAGAAAATAGTTTGAAAGATGTAGTGTCCCCAAGGCCGAGTCCTGATGTAAACCATGATCTAAAAAAGATTGTAAATATGTGTTATAGGCTGGTGAGCCAAGTTTTGTATAAGCCGGTAGGCTTATGTGTTTTATTAGGCTAGAGTGCCTAAGGGTTGAAGGCCAAGGGCCTGGATTTTGTATCTGTATGTATGCAACACATTAATAAAATATAAACATCGCTAGGTGCAGACCGACCGCGATCAATGAGTGATGGGGGACTGAGCGTCCACAGAGTGGGCAAGGAACTAGGGGCTGGAAGGTGGGAAAGGGGCTAAGTGTTGATCCTAGGGGCTAAGCTTAGGGGGCTTAAGCCTGGGAATAATATTTTAATATTATTCCAAAAGATAGGAGCATCATATGTTTTTATCCTAAGTCCTTTTGGAAGGACACGTGAATCCCCAAGTGGTGGGAGGAACGCGTGCTGGTGGAACGCGTGCTGGTGGAACGCATGCAGTTCCATGGGTGACAAGTGTCAACCCTGGTGCATGCAAATAAAAACGGCCAGGGTGAGCTGTGAGAAGGTTCCATTCCCATTTCCACCGGATTGTCTGAATGCGTACGAAGTTCTGAGCAGGAGGACTAACCCGAATCCTATAGAGGACCTTCGTGCGACCCTATGATGGAAATGTCTGTGTCAAGCACTGAGAAAACCGGTGTGTGCACTCCTGGAATGAGAAGCCTGTGTTGATTTCAGAGAAGAGTCTTTGTTTGTTCGGGGAAAATATGAGCGAGACTGTGCGTGCATTCCCTATCTTGAAGCTGTGATTGTGAAACCAACCAGGGATTGCTGAATCAGTTGGGGAAACCTGTGTCTATTATCCTGTGAGTCGTTGAGACAACGCAGTACTGGGCTGTGTAGGGTTGTTGGCCTGTGAGAAACTCTTTCCAGGTGAAAGAGTTTGCTAGGAAGCGGTTTCTTCCAGAGAGTGTCCAGCACCAGCTTCAGACTCTGAGACTTCTTGATCCAGCCTGTTGTCGAGACCTAGAGAGGAGGTTAGTACCGATGGACTGTGCGTGTGAATGTGTATACTCCCGGGTGGAACAGGCATGTGGGCAATGAGAGTCTGGTAGTAGTGGGCATAAGATGGCATCTTAGGGAAGAACCTTTCCAGATATTCTGTGTTATTACCCTGTAACCTCAGCTTAGTCTAGAATTCCTTGCCTTGGGGTGGAGCTCAGTCCCAGCTCGGGGGTGACCCACTGTTGAGCTGATGAACAGTGTGGTCTAAGGTGGGGATGTTTGTGGAAGGCCTGCATTTGGTTGGTGGATTTCGCCACTGTTTCAAGATAAGTATTTAATTATGTTCTTATCACATTTCCACATGACTGTGCTGTATATATATTATCATGTTTTCCGCTATGTAAATGAATTATTGTTAAAAGCTTCGGAATGTCTAATTATAGCAGTAATTCATATGTTTTACTCTGAGTTAAATGTGTTTAATTGTGTTAAATGCCTGTGTTTACAATGTATGTACGAATTATGTAAAATTCCATGTATAGAATGGTAACTGAGAGGTTAGAAAACCACGGTAGTGAAAAAGGTACACTACAAATTGGTATCAGAGCGAAGGTTTCGAGACTGAGCCTAGATGGGCCAGTGGAGCGGTCTTTGGACTGAGAATGTGAGGGGAAATTGAGTCGGGAGGACCAATTTCGGACCCTAGTTTGCTATGAAATGTCAAGGAGACACTTGACGAGTTTTTATTAAGAACTCAGGAAATTTAGCACTGCAGTGAAACTGCAGCCGATGTGGTCTATGGCCACGGGAAGACATGTCTCTACACCAAGGGTGTTAGAACCTTAGGATCCGTTCGAGAGGGAAGGCGAACCCTTGTAACCGTCAGATCGAGAGAATGTGCACAAGGTTTAAAGCCTTTGGATACTGCACAGGAGGTTACAGCCACACCAGGAGTTTAAACTTAGGAGGATCGTGAGTCGTAAGATCACTGTGGGATTACCCGTCAACCGTCCGAGTTGACAGAAGTTGCACAAGGTTTAAGTCCTCATGGGTAGAGGAGAAGTCCCGGAGAGACGTCGGGATATTGGAGTCATCGGGGTTTTAGAAGTCGAGAAAACCGAGACCTTGTGAGTCTCGAAACATCGAAGAACCATAGCCGTGAATCTCGGGTGGACACATGTCTTGAAATTTTCCATTCCGGAAAATTGGAAATCGCAAAATCGGAGTCACGAAGGAGGTTGGGAATTTTCATGGAAAAAGTTATGAAGTCCCGAGATTGAATCGGGATCGTCCATTTGTTGTGGACGCGTGGCAGTAATCCAGGAAATCGGGGAAAGTCCCGATAGAGGAGTCATACATCGGAAATCGAGAAATCGGGAATCGCAGGGACAAGGAGTCCATGCATTGTGAAACTCTGAACCCCGAAAAACTGACGAGAGGTTTGACTATGGTCACGGGGTAGAGGTCACATGGACCTTGGCTTAACCACGAAGGGCTAAAGCAAAGGGGCGCATCGGAAAATCGGAGATCGAGAGTTCATGAGAGTAGGAACTCATGTCGTTGGGAATCCTGAAACCCCGATACCCGAAGCTTCAATCGGAAAGATGACCCCGTAGACACCTAAAAGAGCACCACGTGCTAGCGAGTGTGAAGACAAGGCAAGAGGGAGTAGGAATTTCACTATGCAATAGTAGTAAGCGTCGTATTCTGATCATGTAACATCACTCAAACCTAAGGGTAAAGATAGGAATCCTTTCATAATCACCGATACAGAGACTGTTCTAGTAAACGATGTTCATGTCCCTTATGTTGCTGGTTTCTTATTTGTTTACCCAGGTGAAGATATTAATACCCATAAGATATGCACATAATTCAGTGAAGATGCATTATTAGTCCTACCTGAATTTGAAGACAAGAGTAATAAATGGTTGTTTGGCTTTCTAGAGAGTTTAGCATGGGCTGCGGGTGAAGCTAATATTAAAACGGTTTACTTCCATAACTTCCCCTGCTTCGATGGTATCATATTAATGAAACATTATGCTAAACATGGGGATAAGTACTCCATCAAATCTCTTATGAGGAACAATAGGCTTTACGAGTTAGTAGTGTCTCAGGGAAATAAAGTTGTGTTACGACTACGAGATTCATTAAATCTTCTCCCAAGTAGTCTGGATACATTGGCTAAGACTTTATGTCCAGATTAGGCAATAAAGGCTCCATCAAACATGACGAAGTGAAAGTGTCGAATCTGGTGACTAAAAAGATCCGAACTGTTGGAGTTTATAGAACACGATATTCGTCTGTTAGGTGGTGTGATGCAAAAGGCACAAGATCTTTATTTTAAGAAATTCCAAGTTGATATATCCGAGGTTCCGAAACCCGAAGTACTGAGAAACTGAAGTTTAGAAAACAAGAAATTTGCAGAGCCTATTGAGAGCTCGGAAAACTTATTTTAAAATCGAAATGTCTTTTATTTTACTCGATCTGGCTTATAATATTGTGGTTGTTCATGAAGGATTAATGGCTTGACAATTTTAAATTGAATTGCACAGTGCGTGTGCAGAGTTCAACGAAGGTCAGAACCCCAGTTAATCAACGCCGAGTATGGAGTGGGGAAAAATGCAGTTTACCCCTGAAATAGAAGATGAACGAGAAGGAAAGGATGTTAACCTGGGAGTCGAAGGATCGAACTCTAATGGGAATGGAAAAAAGATGGATAAGGAAGGACATATGATGAAAATCATTGAAGGGCTGCAAAGAGAGGCCAAGGAGCGTCGAGCTGATAGCTGAAAGCTCATGAAATTCAAGGATCGGCAAGGGAAATTAAACTTAAAATTCTTGCAGAGTCTGGAAAGAATAGAGAAGAAACTTGAGAAGGGAAGAGACTCAGGTACGACAGAGAGTCGCAGAACCCATGGGAGAAGAAGTAGGTCGGGGAGCGGTAGTCGACATCTTAGTCGCTCCCAAATACTTCTTGACAGTAAGACACACAGTAGTTCAAGCCCATCCCCTACCAGAAAACATCGAAAATCTGGAAAGGAGGAACTGAGAGGAGAAATGAACAAGATTAAGCCTCCCACATTTGATGGAGAACATAAAAAGGAGGAAGATGCTGAGACATGGTTTCTTGGCATGAAGAAATACTTCCAGCTGCAGAATTATTCTGCCCATGCAGAAGGTAGAATTGCAATGTACCAGCTGAAAGGAAAAGCGTCCATGTGGTGGGATCAGTTTGTGCAGGTGCAACACATTAGAGAGAAAGAGGTCACTTGGAAGGAATTTAAGAGGTATTTAGAGAAGAAATACATGACTAAAAGATACTATGACAAAAAGATGAAGGAGTTCTTTGAACTCAAGTTGGGCAGTATGACCATTGATGAGTATGAACGAAATTTTTTGGAACTACTGAAGTATGTTCCATTCATCAAGGACGAAGATGTTAAAATTCAGAGGTACCTGAGTGGAATGCCACCTTCCATTGGTGACAAGATTCAGTATGATGATCCTAAGACCATGGAAGAAACCATAAGAAGGGAGAAATGCCTATACGAACAACAAAGAGAAAAGCTTACCTTTCGGAAGGCTTGGGATGACCAGAAGAGGTTTAAGAAAGAACAGAGGCAGAAGGGAGACAAGCCTTCCTTTTTCCGAAACAGTCGTTAGGAACAGCCATCATTTAGAGAGCTGAGAAGGACTGAAGAGGGTGCACAAAGACAGAGACAGACACCCATTCAGTGTTGGGGCTGTCAAGGAAACCACAAGTACAGAGTTTGTCCCCATAAAAATGGTAAGGCGAGAACTGTGCATACTGTTCAGCAAGATGAAATAGTGGAGGATATGGGTAGCAGAATTCCGAGGATCTACGCAGCCCTGGACAATAAGCAAGCGGAATTTCAATTGCACATGATTGAAGTGGAAGGTATGATCAACAACCGACCACTTGTTATTTTAATTGATTCAGGGGCTAGCCATAGTTATGTAGATCCTAGAGTGGTGGAAAGTTTGCATCTAACAAAGAGAAAACATGAGAAGTCTTGGTTAGTGCAGTTAGCCATAGGGACCAAGAGGAAGGTCACTGAATTGGTTAAGTCCTATTCGGTGGACATGAAAGGAATGAGCACTAAGGCTGAATTGAACATTCTACCTTTAGGATCATATGATTGCTTAATTGGGATGGACTAGTTGGACCAACACCATGCCCTTCTGGATTGTCGAAACAAGAGGTTCACATGTCTGAACGAAGAGGGAAATCAGGTAACAGTCCGAGGAATTCCCAGAGCCGTGGCTGTGAGGGAAATCTCAGCCATGCAACTGAAGAAATGTTACCGGAAAGACTGTCAATTATTTGCAGCCCGGGTGGAAGAAGCATTCCAAGAGGTGGTCTCGAGTCGGGAAGACCACAGGGTGCTCAAAGAGTTTGAGGACATGTTTCAGGAGGTGCTTGGACTACCTCCGAAGAGGGACATCGATTTTTCTATAAATCTGATGCCTGGAGCAGCTCCAATTTCAAAGGCTCCTTATAGAATGAGCACACCAGAGATGAAAGAGTTGCAACTGTAGCTCGAAGAGCTACTAAAGAAAGGTTACATTCTCTCCAGTGTGTCACCGTGGGGAGCCCCGATCTTATTTGTAAAGAAGAAAGATGGAACGCTGAGGCTGTGCATTGACTTTCGACAGTTGAATAAAGTCACTGTCAAGAACAAATATCCTCTGCCGAGGATTGATGATATTTTTGATCAATTGAAGGATGCGAAAGTATTTTCGAAAATAGATATTTGATCTAGATATCATCAATTGAGGATAAAAGATGAATACATCAGCAAGACCGCCTTTAGAACAAGGTACGGTCACTATGAATTTACAGTGGTGCCGTTTGGACTGTCCAACGTGCCTGCTGTCTTCATGTGCTTAATGAATGGAGTGTTCAGAAATTATTTGGACAAGTTCGTCATAGTCTTCTTGGACGATATCTTGGTGTACTCCAAGACATAGGAAGAACACGAACAACATCTTAGAATGGTGCTGCAGGTGTTGAGAGAACACCAGCTCTATGCAAAAATGAGCAAGTGCTCATTTTACCAAAGGTAGATCCATTATCTGGGACACATTATTTCTGAAGAGGGGATCGCTATGGATCCTAAAAAGGTACAGGCCATTCGAGAATGGCCAACGCCAAAGAATGTGACAGAAGTTAGATCCTTTATGGGTCTGGAAGGCTACTATAGGAGGTTCATAGCCGGATTTTCAAGGATAGCTCATGCTATCACTTCCTTGCAAAGGGAGGAGAAGAAGTTCCAATGGACTGAACAATGTGAGAGCAGCTTCCAACAATTGAAGTAGTTGCTCACTAGTGCTCCAATCCTAAAGATTGCAGATCCAGGTAAGGATTACATAGTGTGCATGGATGCGTGTAAGGAAGGGTTGGGATGAGTTCTCAACCAAGAGGGATCTGTAATTTGTTATGAATCCCGAAAGCTGAAAGAGCATGAAAAGAATTATGCCACTCATGATTTAGAGTTGGCAGCAGTTGTCCATGCATTGAGGAAATGGAGACATTACCTCATGGGAAAGAAATTCGAATTAAGAACAGACCACAATGGTTTGAAGTATTTATTTGATCAACCAACCCTAAATGCCAGGCAAATTAGATGGCTGGAATTTCTGTGCGAATATGACTTTGATATCAGGCATATCAAAGGCAAAGACAATAAAGTGGCTGATGCACTCAGCAGAAAAGTGCATGATTTACATGCTACATCCATTAGCATGTACAGAACTGAGATTAAAGACAGAATTCTTGAAGCTGCAAGCGCTGATTTGCAGTACAAAAATCTTGTAGCAAAGCTATAGCAGCATGAAAGACCACAGATCGAGAAAGGTTATGCCTTGGGAACTGATGGTCTACTTCTGTATAAAAACAGAGTGTATGTACCTAATGATCGAGAATTGAAGCTAGCAATTCTAAAAGAAATGCATAATGTGACTTATGTTGGTCATCCTGGGTATCAAAAGACTGTGGCAGCAGTCAAAGGCCATTATTTTTGGCCGGGTCTGAAGAAAGAAATTGCTGAATACATCGCCAGATGTATGGAATGCCAGAAGGTCAAGGCTGAGCACAGAAACCCAGCAGGGTTGCTGCAACCTTTACCTATTCCTGAATGGAAATGGGACTTGGTAACAATGGATTTTATCACAGGATTTCCCAGAACAAGCAAGCAACATGATTCAATCATGGTGGCGGTGGACAAGCTTACTAAAGCTGCCCATTTTATTCCACTGAAAACCACCCATAGAGCAGCAAATGTTGCTGATATTTTCCTAAAAGAAGTTGCACGCTTGCATGGAATTCCTAAGACAATTGTGTCTGATAGAGACCCGAAATTCACTTCAAATTTCTGCAGAGGAATGTTGAAAGGATTCAGAACAAATCTGAACTTCAGTACAACATATCATCCCGAGTCTGATGGATAGACAGAGAGAGTAAACAGAGTAATAGAAGACATGCTGAGAATGTATGTGATGGATAAACCATCAAGGTGGGAAGACTACCTGCATTTGGTAGAATTCACTTACAATAATGGGTACCATGCATCATTGAAGATAAGCCCATTCGAAGCACTTTATGGAAGAAAGTGAAACACTCCAGTGAGCTGGGATAATCCAGCTGACAGGGTAGTAGTTGGACCTGAACTACTCAAAGAGATGGAAGATCAAATGATAAAAATTAAACAGAATTTGAAAGCTGCCCAAGACAGGCAGAAAAGTTATGCTGATAGTAATAGAACCCATAGAGAATTCAAAGTGGGTGACCATGTTTTCCTGAAAGTGAAAACTAATAGGAGTTCCCTGAAATTGGGAAGTTGCGCCAAGTTGGCAACAAGATTTTGTGGGCCATTCGAGATCCTGGAAAGGATTGGGCCAGTTGCATACATGCTTGCATTACCTGCATCTATGACTGTACATAATGTGTTTCATTTTTCACTGCTTAATAAATATGTACCTGATACTAATCATGTTATCGATTGGACTGTGATCTAGGTGGAACCATAAGGTGTCCTGCAAGTGCATCCTGTACACATATTGGTTAGGAAAAGCAAACAGCTCCAGAATCGAGCTATAGAGCTTGTAAAGGTCCAGTGGACCTGGTACGGTCCTGAGGACGCGACATGGGAGCATGCAGATGTTATGTGGGCAGAGTGCCCGCATCTTTTTGAAAATTTTGAAAAGCTTGCAGATGCTATGTAAGTTGCACTGAGGACAGTGCAAAATAAGGGGAGGGGATTGTAGTGTCCCCAAGGCCGAGCCCCGATGTAAACCATGATCTGAAAAAGATTGTAAATATGTGTTATAGGCTGGTGAGCCAAGTTTTGTATAATCCGGTAGGCTTATGTGTTTGATTAGGCTAGAGCGCCTAAGGGTTGAAGGCCAAGGGCCTGGATTTTGTATCTGTATGTATGCAGCACATTAATAAAATATAAACACCGCTAGGTGCAGACCGACCACGATGAATGAGTGATGGGGGACTGAGCGTCCATAGAGTGGGCAAGGAACTAGAGGCTGGAAGGTGGGAAAGGGGCTAAGTGTTGAGCCTAGGGGCTAAGCTTAGGGGGCTTAAGCTTGGGAATAATATTTTAATATTATTCCAAAAGATAGGAGCATCATATGTTTTTATCCTAAGTCCTTTTGGAAGGACACGTGAATCCCCAAGTGGTGGGAGGAACGCATGCTGGTGGAACGCATGCAGTTCCATGGGTGACAAGTGTCAACCCTGGTTCATGCGAATAAAAATGGCCAGGGTGAGCCGTGAGAAGGTTCCATTCCCATTTCCACTGGATTGTTTGAATGCGTACGGAGTTCTGAGCAGGAGGACTAACCCGACTCCTGTAGAGGACCTTCGTGCGACCCTGTGACGGAAATGTCTGTGTCAAGCATTGAGAAAACCGGTGTGTGCACTCTTGGAACGAGAAGCCTGTGTTGATTTCGGAGAAGAGTCTTTGTTTGTTCGAGGAAAAGATGAGCGAGTTTGTGCGTGCATTCCCTGTCTTGAAGCTGTGATTGTGAAACCAACCAGGGATTGCTGAATCAGTTGGGGAAACCTGTGTCTGTTATCCCGTGAGTCATTGAGACAACGCAGTACTGGGCTGCATAGGGTTGTTGGCCTGTGAGCAACTCTTTCCAGGTGAAAGAGTTTGCTGGGAAGCGGTTTCTTCTAGAGAGTGTCCAGCACCAGCTTCAGACTCTGAGACTTCCTGATCCGGCCTGTTGCTGAGACCCAGAGAGGAGGTTAGCACCGATGGAATGTGTGTGTGAAGGTGTATACTCCCAGGTGGAACAGGCATGTGGGGAATGAGAGTCTGGTAGTAGTGGGCGTAAGATGGCATCTTAGGGAAGAACCTTTCCAGATATTCTGTGCTATTACCCTGTAACCTCAGCTTAGTCTAGAATTCCTTGCCTTGGGGTGGAGCTTGGTCCCAGCTCGGGGGTGACCCACTGTTGAGCTGATGAATAGTGTGGTCTAAGGCAGGGAGGTTCATGGAAGGCCTGCATTTGGTTGGTGGATTTTGCCACTGTTTCAATATAATTATTTAATTATGTTCTTATCACATTTCCACATGACTGTGCTGTATATATATTATCATGTTTTTCGCTGTGTAAATGAATTATTGTTAAAATCTCTAGAATGTCTAATTATAGCAGTAATTCATATGTTTTACTCTGAGTTAAATGTGTTTAATTGAGTTAAATTCCTGTGTTTACAATGTCTGTACGAATTATGTAAAATTCCATGTATAGAATGGTAACTGAGAGGTTAGAAAACCACGGTAGTGAAAAAGGTACACTACAAAAGAGATCAAGCTTCTTCATCAAAGGCACAACTAGAAGTGAGAGAATGTGGAATGCCCCTGGCCTTTGATCAGTCTGCTTTGCCTGGAGAAGGAAAAGAGGTGAGCAAACTTATGGAATTGTTATGTACTTGCATTAATTTGATTAAGGATGAAAAAACCATACAAGAACTACAAAATTTGATAAGACAGTATGAGATAGGAAGGATATATCCTCTACTGAATAAAGCAGTACATAAACTATCCAAAAAGAGAAGGACAAATAAGGAACTACACCTTAATGCCCAAATTGGAGATTATGATATAGATTATGTGGTCCTCGACATAGGGTCGGAGGTCAATGTTATGACGAAGCAAACCTGGGCACTGATGGGAAAACCTAAGTTGATCTATTCCCCTATCAGTCTTAGGATGACTAATCAATAGGTAGTAAGCCCCTTTGGTAGGATGGAGCATGTCCCTATGGACATTGATAGGGTAAGAACATTTGTGGACTTCGAGGTGATTGAGATAGTTGATGATAGTTTTCCTTATCCTGCGCTGTTAGGAATTGATTGGGCTTTCAAAACTTCCACTGTTGTTGACTTAAAGAAAATAAGAATGACATTTTAAGGTGATGGCCTTAGGGTCATTGCACCTCTAGATCCCGATGAAGGTCTAAGATACATAGAACCCATCAGAGAGGAAGACCATGCATATGAGGTAGAGAATATATATAAATTGACAGCAAGACAACATGATTACATTAACCCTACAACATATGGGAATTTAATCTAGAGAAGTGACAACGCATGCTCATCGGACTCAGAAGAAGCATTGGAGAAATGACAGAACAAAATGTATGAAGTTTTTGCACGGAGATGTGCGAGATTGACGAGGGAAGTTCACTGGATTGGCACAGAAGTAAGAAAATTGCCCACATTTGATGGTTTAAATCACTTAGAAACGTTCTTATTGGAATTTGAAGAAGTTTTACCAATACAACAGAGATTGTTGGCACTGGATGAGGCTTTGAAAGCTACTCCAATAGGATGGTGGGGGACACATAAAAGGAACATCAAGGACTAAATGAAATGTCTCACTTTGATGACAACATGATTTTCAGACAACATTGAAGGATGCGAAGTTAGATACATAGGTCAAAGCTGTCCGAAGGACCATGTGTGAGGTTGTGAGGAGGCCTGGAGCAGCATTTCTCAAGAGCAGTGGATGCATAAGTTCCTAAATACTCTAGACACAATGCCTATCAATTGGTATCTTCAAGAAGAACTGCGCCTCACCACTTCAGATTGGTACGGTATGACTCATAACTTTGTAGCTACATTTTCTTTTGAAAGTCAGTATCCCATAGTGGATCAAGCTTTACAGGTTGTTAGACAGAAAGTCTTTGAGGATGCACCTAGCCTCCCTGTGGAACAAGAAGAGGATGAATGGACTGGACCTCTTCAGAAACTGCAAGGATGTTACAATATTAATGCCGATCAAGATGATGATCCTAGGAATGTGAACATCGCAGAAACAAAATGACAAAGAGACATAGAAGGACCAGGAGTCGAACTACCTTTCATTGGACGACCGATCAAAATCAAGAAAGTTAATATTGGAACAGAGCAACCACCTAAGCTTGCTAATGTTGGGGATTACTGGGATGATGCCACCATTGATAAGATCACAAAATTACTGCATGAATATCAAGACTTGTTCCCAACCAAGTTCACTGATATGAAGGGCATAAAAGGGCCCATGGGAGAGATGAAGATCCCCTTGAAACCAGATGCAAGGCCGGTCAAGCATAGATCCTATAGATTGAATCCCAAATATAAGGAGAAAGTGAAGATTGAATTAGACAAAATGTTGGAAGCATAAATCATAGAACCTGTTGAAGAGTCAGAGTGGATTAGCCCTATGGTGGTCCAAGACAAGATTACAGGAGAGATCACGATCTGTCTAGACCTCAAGAAGCTGAATGATGCCTATTTTCATGACGCATTCCCTACACCCTTCATAGATGAGGTTCTAGATAATGTGGGAGGACAGGAGGTATATTCCTTTACAGATGGATTTTCAGGTTATCACCAGATCAGGATTGCTAAAGAAGATTGTCATAAGACCACATTTGAAACAAAATGGGGTTCCTACCAGTACACAGTGATGCCTTTCAGATTGAAGAATGCACCAACCATCTTTTCCAGGTTGGTGGTCGAAGCATTCAAGGAGTTTTTACATAAATTTTTGGAAGCATATTTTGATGATTGGACTACTTTTAGCCTATTGCAGAATCATATTGAATGTTTAAGACTAATGTTGGATAAGTGCAGGCAATGTCAGATTGCACTGAATTTGAAGAAGTACATCTTATTTTCACCCTTTGAAGTGCTACCGGGCCATATTGTGTGTAAGCAGGGGTTGCTGGTAGATCTGTCCAAGGTTTCCATTATTGTTGATCTACCCCCTCCTACTTCAGTCAGATAGCTGTGCACTGCGTTGGGACATATTGGATACTACATGAAGTTCATTAAGGGCTATGCACAGGTTACAACACCTATGGAGAAGCTTCTAAAGAAAGATTGTCAATTTCAATGTACATAAGAATGTCAGTAGAGCTTCAACACAATGAAACAAAAAATGGTTACTGCGCCTATTTTGGTTTTCCCAGATTGGAGCAAGGAATTTCACGTGCATGTCGATGCTTCATGTATTGCACTAGGATCAGTGTTAGCACAACTGGGAGCAGGAGATATTGACTATCCGTTATCCTTTGCTAGAAAGAAGCTATCTACAGTTGATATAAACTACACTACCACTGAGAGAAAAGGTTTATCCATGGTGTACATGCTGCAGAATTTTCAACACTACTTGTTGGGAGGGCATTTTAGGATGTTCACTGATCACTTTGCGTTGAAGTACCTAGTCAACAAGCCAGTGTTGGGGGGAAGAATATGCATATGGCTACTATTATTCCAGGAATATGATTTTGAGATTGTGGTCAAGCCAGGGAGAATGAACAAGGGACCTGATCATTTGTCTAGGTTGGATCATGGAGAGGAACCTACTAGTTTGGAGGATACACTACCAAACGCATAGTTGTTGGACATTAGAAGGGTTGATGACCACTTTTCCGATATAGTCCAGTTCCTGTCAACAGGAATGGCACCTAGTGAGTATACAATCATCTAGAAGAAACATCTGGTAGTGTGCGCTGCATATTTTTCACTTATAGCCAGACATCTATATAAGACGGGACCTGATGAGATCCCGAGGAGATGCATTATGGAGGCAGAAAGACCACTGATTTTAGCAGAAGCACATGAAGGCATCATAAAAGGACACTACGCAGGGAAAGAAACAACACATAAGGTTCTTAGAGTTGGCCTTTGGTGGCCTACTTTACATAAAGATGCCAAGGAATACTATAAAGTCTACGATGTATTCCAAAGAGTTGGGAAGCCTTCCCGAAGAGATGAGATGCCTTTAGCACCATATCCGACTTTGCAGGCATTTGAGAAATGGACAATCGATTTTGTGGGACTTATAAACCCACCAGGGAAGTGCACATGACCTATATACATCATCACTGCGACAAATTATTTGACAAGATGGGAAGAATCAAGAGCAGTTAAGGACTGTAGTGCAACTACAATTGTGCGATTTATATTTGAGGACACATAACCAGGTTTGGATTCCTGAGGACCCTGATGAGCGATCAAGGAAAACACTTTATTAATAATAATATTGAAGCTTTGACTTAGGAATTTGAAGTCTTCCATCAAAAGAGTACTCCTTACCATCCACAAGCAAATGGGATGGTCGAAGCTTTCAACAAGATCTTGGAGACAACACTGAAAAATATTTGCAGTGTGAACAGGGATGGCTGGGATTTGAGAGTACCAACAACGCTATGGGCCTATAGAACTACTTGTAAGAAGCTAACAATGCAGACTCCCTTTAAGTTGGTGTATGGCCTAGAAGCAGTTGTCCCTATGGAATATTTCGTTCCTAGTCTCAGAATTGCAGCATTCACAGATATGGATGACACTGGCACTGTTCAAGAGAGGCTTGCAAAGTTGGTAGAACTAGAAGAAGATCGATTTATTGTAGGATTCCATCAGCAGGTACAAAATGAACGAGAAAAGGCCTATCATGATAGGCACATCAAGAAGAAATCCTTCAAGCAAGGAGATCTGGTATTGGTATACAACAACAAGTTCATGAAGAATTCAGGGAAGTTCAAGACACATTGGCTTGGACCATATGAGGTTGCTTATGTTACAGAAGGAGGAGATGCATAGTTGAAGACTTTGAATGGAGAATGGAAGGCAGGTTTGGTGAATGGGAGCCGGTTGAAATTGTACTATGATAACCATCTACCTCGCAACTCTCAGTAGAAGCATGAGAAAATAGGTTTAGGTACCAGGTGCAGTTGAAACTAGGTACCATACACAAAAAATACAATTTGCACAAGGAAGGAAGGAAGGGATAGAGCAGAAAACACAAGCTGCCCCACGCAGTCTGAAGACGAAGAAAAAAAGAAGGTTCAGACCTAAAGTTCCTCGGGATGAGTCACATGTGAGTGTTGGGGGCCTGTTGTCCCTTGGTTATGGAAGGTTTCGAAGATTAAGGAAAGAAGCGTGAAGTGCGAACTGCGTGGAAGACAAGTTGATCGAGATTGGGTTGAAGAGGCCAAAAGAGCAGAAAAGATAGAGTGAAGTAAGATAAAGAAAGCCGTTGGAAGGGGAGATCAAGGAAAACAGATCAAAAAGGAAGATGGATCGTAGACGACTCAGGAAACGGGAGAAGCCACCAATGGATGCTTTGGAGCACCTCGTAGGAAAGAAGGAAAGACAGGTTGGCGAAGCCCTGAAAATGTGGGTCAAGTTGACCTAGGGTTTTGGTATTTAGGGTTTTGACACCTAGGTTTCGGCCTAAGGTTATCCGAGAGTCATTTTTATGCATAAATAAAGGTCAAGAGGACCTGGGATAGGGTCAATTATGGGATGATGGGTGATTGTTGTTATTGCTGAGAGATAAGTATTGTGTGGTGAGAGAAGTCCGTGTTGTAATATATTCAGCTGGGTGCGAAGATCAACCCTGCAACTGGGTGCACAGGGAGGGGAGAGGATAAGAGAAAGAAAGAGAGATATGCAAGCTAAGAGTGTATATAGAACTGTATGCTTTCATCTAATATATTATAAAGCACAGTTCTGTGGACGTAGCCCTAGGGAGAGGGTGAACCACGTATATCTTGTTGTTGTGTGTGATTGATGTTGTGTTCTTCTGATATCTGATATACTGTTAATGCAATATTGTGTTAGATCTGAGATATAGTTCGCACAATAATCTTAAGAAGGATAAATAATAACTAGATCTGTGAGAGTGTTGCCCTAGATCCACTTTGCATTTCCTCTGGTTGTAGACACCTGTGTCCTGCAACCCCTATAGCTACTTCAGGTGAGACTGCATCTGCTTTGCAGGTGTTGCCGAAAGGGCCAGTATTTAGGGCTTGTTGGTGTGTTGTTAGAACTGAACCATGGGTCTACCTCTGTGCCAACATTCCTTTTCTAGTTTCTAGCCCATTTCTCTTTCAATTTTTCATATGAAATAATGATAAAAATTATAGCCACTAGATTGGAAACAATATTTCCTGAGATCAATGATCATATCTCAAAATCAAGGAGGGTTTATGAAAAATAGATAGTTAGTGGATAATATAGTGTTGGTTCAAGAAGTAATTCATTCAAGTAAAGAGAACAAAGTGAAATGTATGATAATAAAATTAGACATGGATAACAATTTTGATTGGGTAAGACACTCTTATTTATTTGAGATCATGAATAAATTTGGGTTCATCTCTTCTTTCATTAAATGGGTCTCTTCCTATATTAGTGCCCCCTAGATTTCTCCCCTAGTCAATGAACATCCTACTTCCTTCTTCCCAGGAAGTTGTGGCCTGAGGTAAGGTTGTCCAATGTATCCAATCCTATATATTATCATGGTTAATTACTTGAGTAAAAAATTAGATGTGAAAGAATTATTGGGAATCTCGTGAAATCAAAACAATGAGGGGAACCAAGAGTTTGAATCATTCCTAGTTTGTAGACGACACTCTTCTTTTAGGAGGGGATTCAACTATAATGGAAAATAGATTAAAAAAGGATCTTGAAATTTTTATAGGTGCTTCAAGAGGAATGATAAATACTCATAAAAGTTAATTTTTAGGTTGGAATGTAAATCCTCAAGAGATCCAATCCATTTCCACAATTTTGCAATTACCTTTCTTAGAAAATACTTGGGAATGCCCATTCTACTACAAAATTCTTCAACTCAATCATGGCAAAGTGTTTTAGAAAATATTAATAATTTTTTTATATAATGGGGATCACAATGGTTAAGTTCAATTGAAAGATTGATTTTGATAAAATCGGTCCTCTCGACCTTCCGAATATTTCAATGGTTAGTCATGTTGGCCCTAGTGGGAGTTATGTAGAAAATAAGTAGGGAGATAAAGAAGTTTTTATGGCAAGGGGTAAATTATAACACCAAAAAATTCAATTTGATAAATTGGAAGGTTGTCATAGCTCCGAGAGACAAAGGAATCCTAGGAATGAAGGATACATCACTCATGAATATAGAAATGGGAGCTAAGATGATATGGAGATTAATAACAGGAAAGCTTGACTGGTGGAAGAAAATTATATCGAAGAAATATTTTTAGGAAAGCAGAAAGAGGTTCATAGAAAACACAGTGGAGAATAAAAAAGGATTCCACATCTAGAATCTAATAAAATCAATATCTTATCTAGTTCAATCCAATCTCACCTAGGTGCCAGATAATGGCAAGAAATATTAACCTGGGAGGACAACAACATCGAGAAAAGTTCTCTTTCCCTCAACAAAGAATTGTGCTTTTTAATGATTTTTACCTAGGTGCCAGATAATGGCAAGAAATATTAACCTGGGAGGACAACATCACAGGGAAAAGTGCTCTTTCCCTCAACAAAGAATTGTGCTTTTTAATGATTTGGATGGATAGTAAGAATTTTAAAACATTGTATGATATCTTGAAGTGGTTAGAAATATTAAATTGATGGATGGGATGGAATATAAGGGATCCTCCTATGCACATGCATCCCTTGGTTTCAAAGCTTACTAATTCCTTAAGTGGGTGAGCATCGTGGTATATTTGGTCAAGGATCCTAGAGGTTGGGGAGATGCATGATATAGCGTTAAAAATAAATACTTAGCTAATATTTTATCTTTTCCTCTACCTCAGTGATTCCTGATCTAGAAATCTATTTGGCATAGAGATCGACTTCCTAGGATCAATATTTTTTTTGGATCATGGTGCACAAAAATATCCTTACATCAAAAAATCTACATAAAAGAGGAATCTAGGCCCCTCTAGGTGCGCATTATGCCAATCCGCTAAATAAACTATCCATCATTTTTTTTCAATGTTGCTATATAGTTAAGGAAGTTTGGATTTCTGCGTATGTTGGAATCAGTCATCATGTGATAATACCTCTCTTATGGAAATAAATGTTTTCCTTTTGAAGCAAGGCATATAGGGGATCACTTGAAAATGAAAGAGCCCTGAAATTAATTTGGATTGCTCTTCCCAAATATATATTTTTTGGAAGGTTTGGATTGCTTGGAACAATGTAGTGTTTAATAAAAAATTTACTAAACAATTCGTCATTAACAACAACCAAATCTAAAGGACTCTTGGCGGATTATATGGTTCATAAAATCAAAGTTGATTTGTAGACATTGGAAAGAGATGAGGAATTATGGCTAAGACAATTCTATATACAAAAAATGTCCTCAAACTCTCCCTATCTCCAATCTATCAAACCAACATCAGTGTAAAATTTTCTTAGATGCTCATGAATTTTTGGAGTGGAGAATGAATCATAAATCTTTCAAATTTTTCTTCGATGGGGCTTCAAAGAGAAACCTAAGGGTGGAAGTTGCAAGGGGCATTCTATACGATCCCGGAGGAAAAAATGTAGCTACCTATGCGTGGGGCCTAGGTTAAGCCACAAACAATCAAGAAAAGGTTTATTCCTTATTGGTTGGCATCCTCTTAGCCAAAGAAGAGAATATCAAATCTTTGAAGGTCATAGGGGATTCTATGGTGGTAATTAAATATATGCTTGGAAAAATAACTCCGACGGATAGCAAACTAGCAACAAAAATGACGAAAACTAAAAAACATGCAAGCTCTTTCATTGAAATGTCATTTTTACACATGAAAAGAAGCCTAAACTCTATAGTGGATTAGTGTGATAGCAAGGTCAATGAATTAGGCATTGGGGTGTTTACGAAAAATGGGGGATTGCATAATAATTTTATCCCCTAATGGATTTATTTGGATTGACACTCCAACCCAATAGCAATCAATATCACTCGCATCAACAGTGAGAGCATCATTCCATTTATTTTGAAATGGGAGCTTGGAGGACATTCCTAAGTACCCTTAGCATGCAAACATTAATATTTTATCTAGATAATGAAGAATTTGGGTTGATAACTTGTCGTCATTGTGGGATAATGGTGAAATTAGGAATTTGAATTCAGTTCTTTTGTGGTCTAAATTCAATGCGGACTGATCTTCTAGTATGTGTGACCTTTGTTCTTAGGATATTTATCGATGTTTCTCGTGTTTTCCTATATAGTGGAATCATTCATAGAGAAGTGATATTGGTGGAAGGAGTAGATTACAATGTTGTTCAAATTGGTTCTTATATTCCACTCTCCTTTAATTTCAATTTGAATCCTTTTTACCATCTACCTCAACTCCTATATCTGCATCCTTCTAGGTCTATTGCATTTGAGACATATGGTGCAACTAGTTTGGTACCTTGGGTACATGCTAGGCTACTAGACTGTTGCAAGATTGGAAATTAAGGATTGATGCATAGTTGGTTTGCATCGTTTAAAAGTATGAATAATGGTGATAACTATTACTTCTCATTGAACAAGGACATTTCACTGAGTTTCAATCACTGTTTTTTTTTATGTTGAATTCCTCTTTGGTTGTATTGTGTCTAAGTTTTTCTAGTTGTAATACTGACAAATATGACAATGAAGGAAATTCATCTCTTGGTATTGATTTTGTTCCTAAGATGGAAAAAAGAAATAGGGATTTTGGATGATTCCTCTCTATTCAATTGGGAGAAGAGTATTTTTCTAGTTTGGTCACCCCACATTTGTCTTGGTTTAAAGAGGCATCAAACATGGACAATAGAGACATCATGGAATTTGGGAGAATCTTGTGAAGGCACAAGGAAAGTATAGAGTTCAACAAGAGCTCTTTTCTCTCAATATCATCAAAGGTTAATGAAATCAAGCATCATTGCATATCTCAACATGCCATCATCATGACCATATTGGTTCATCAAAAGTAGAGAATAAGCATTCTAGAATATGATTGCAATATGCTAAGTAACCTAGTTTTGAATCTCCACATAGTCATTGTCTACAACCTCCAACAATAGGGCATTTGATGATTTGGATCAGGTGGAATTTAAAGAGGATGAAAAGGCTCATTAACTCAAGGAGACAATGGACATAGAACAACATAAATCTCCCCCTCTTAATGTTGGCCAGGAGGATGCAAACACTTTTTATGTTTTCTGTTAAATTAAATGTTTTTTAAGGTCATTAGAATTATAGGATTTTTTGTCAAGCAGACAATAAGAAAGAAAACTTGGAATGTATATCATATAGTGTGTTGTGAACTGCTATTTGTAGCAATATAGAACTACCTTTTTTTTGTTTTGTTTTTTTGAAACAATGGCTAATCCTTTGTAATCATTGTTAGCCTTGCTACAACATTTTTTATAATAATAAAATATTTCTATTATAATTTAAAATAATAATAATAATAATTAAAATAAAATAATTAATCAATAAAATTAATATGATCATTTTATCTCATATACATTAAAAAATTAAAAATTCATCTCAATCCTTACATATACCATACTAAATAATATTTAATATTACTTAATTTTTTAAATGTTTCCATACATATATATATATATATATATATATATATATATATATATATATATATATATATATATATATATATATATATTACATTAAAAAAAAATTACCCAACAACTACATGAAATGAAACTAAAATATTTCTCTATGGCCTAGTATGGGAAAAATGTTCGTGTATCATAACACATTAAAATAATAATAAAAAATTAATTTAATAAAAAATAATAAAATAATAAAAAATTATGTCCGCTCCATTATGATGATAATGATGATGAATAACATCCATTGAGACCAAATTGGTTTATCATATGTTAGGAGGATAAGAGATTACTTTCAATTCTTTAGAATTTTGTTTCTCTGCTCGAAAAGCATTAAGAGAAGCTTTCCAAGATCACTATAGTTTTGTTGAGTTAAAAGGTTAGGAAGGTTGGTAGGGTGACATATATTTTGAAATTGAGATATAATGTGGGGATAGGTCAGACAATCTAAGATAAAGTGTTTTTCATCTTCCACCTTCTTAATGTCACAAATGTGGCACACTCTTTCATCCCATGGTGTTTTAGGAATGGACCAATGTCCAGTTTCACTATGGAGCTCATGAGAGTTTGTTCTTATCTTAGAAATGCTTATTTTTTTCTTTACACTTGTCAAAATAGAGAGAAAATTTTGATCTTCTAGATAAGGGTTGATTATGTCCTTATAATACCTTAGTTTTTTTTTTTCCTATAACTCATTATCACACCACATTTTCTCCTTAAATTTTGATTCAATAATATTTTTAATAGTATCCTTATTTTGAAAAATGGTCTCTTCCATGATTCCCCAATGTCTTAGCCAAGACTGGGCATCTTTATGCCATCCTCACTTGAGTCGAAGGTGGTTACGGATGGAGTTTGAATCAATTTTAGGAAGCCTCTTTTCTTCCATGTTATTTAACTTGTTCTTATACATTAGGTATCTAGTCATAACCATGCTCTCAATGGGGGGAAGACTTACCTCTAATAGGAGGATATAATAGGGCATATTTCCTTTAATTTTGAGATTATAGGTTATAAAATTCTTTTGGATTTTCTCTATCTTTCTCCAGGATTCTAGAGAGATATTGCATCCCCAAACTGCACATCCATGTCGAATAACATGCATAAAAAGAATCTCAAAGAGGAGTTTCTTCTTATACCATATCCAAAGATTGAATGATTTACAATTTTTTTCAAGCCCATAATAAGTTTCCCATCCTCCAATTATCCTTTTCTCAATGCTATAATTCTAGTTGAGCTTGTGGTGAATATTGATCCCAAGATATTTGTATGAGGTCACTTCCTCCAAGTTGTTTTTGTTGTCATATATGAAGGTATCATAAGTGATCTTGTTGGATTTAATGATCATGACCTTAGTCTTCTCAATATTAATGTTCATACCCATATTGGAGAAAAAATCCTTGAGGATTCTTAGTTTCTTTCCAAGATCGTGGGGAATCCTCACCATAAGAACAATATCATCAACATAAATAATAATATTGATGACTATACTTGTGAGATTAGGGCTGACAAAACCTTCTTCATCCAAGAAATCTTCTAACTTGTCAATGTATATGCCAAAAAGGGTAGGGGACAAGGGACAACCTTGCTTGACTCCAATATTGTAGTCAATTACTTTCAACTAGCCCTCAATGTTCTTAAACTTGAAAATAACATTATCATACAATCTTATTGCAACAACCCTCAACTCGAAAGGAACTTTTGTCTCTTCCAACCTATCCCAAAGGTTTTTCTTGGGAACCGTGTCAAAAGATTTTCTAAAGTCAACAAAACAACAAAAACAATTGCTTTAAGTATTGCATAACTCCTCTGCAATGATCCTAAAGGTAACAAGATGGTACAAAGTTGAATGATATATCCTAAATCTGACTTGACCTTTATCTCTTTTACAATGAATTTTTAGCCATAGGTTAATCTTCTTTTCCAAAATAATTCCATATAACTTGGCTAAAATCAGGCTAATTATAATGGTCCTATAATTAGAGGGAATGTTTCTATCCCCATTTTAAAAATGGGAACAATGAGACTTTGCATCCAGGGTTTAGGGAAGCCCTGCTTGACGGCTAAATTGAAGAGCTTGTGTATGTGAGGGATGAGGATATGCCCTCCTATTTTAAAAATTCCATCTTGGTAGCATTCAATGTCCTTATCTTTCCCATTTGCAAGTTGCTTAACCCCATACTCTATGTCATCCAAAGAAGAAACTTTCTACTCTGTAGGGACAATATGAATGGTGTCCATGGAATTAAGGAACTTGTAGAGACTTTTAAGGTAGGAATTCTAGTCACTTAAGGGAATCATATTACTTTCTTTAGTATCACGGATTAGAATTTGCCTCTAGAACTTCTTAGGATCAAGCTTAGATAGATGTGAAATAAGCTCTTGTCTTATATATGTGTGTGTGTCTGTAGACTTTAGGAGTCAAATCCCTGTGCGGAGGGGGTCCCTTGTCCCACAAACAAGGGGGTCTCATACACCAATTTGGTGTTTGACTTGGCCATAACCTTAAAAATAGATTATTATTATTATTATTATTATTATATATATACTTTGAATATATCCATTTAAATCTGAATCTATCAAGTGCCGAGAGGGATCAAATCTCTACAAGTGCAAAACTTTTTTTAGAGTGAAAAACTTAAGGAAAAGTTAAAGGTTTGCATCTTGAGAGATTTTATCCCTCTTGATAAATCCAGAGTTAAATGTTGATTAAGGTTGGTTGTCATTGATGTCAACCCTTGAAGAAATCGCCGTAGCACAAAGGTTTGGGTAATGGACCCAATATTGTTTAATGTAAATATAAATCATTATTGTTTTGTCATGGTTGATAAGAAGTAAATATGGATGAACTCCAAATTGGCCCCCTTATGGTGAAATCCCTCACGGGAAGACGCTTTGTGGAGTAAGAGAACCCATGCTTAATTGTGGAAAAATGAGATGAAGGAAAGTGAATTTGTCAGGGAAAATATCCTAGATGGATATCTTGTCATGTCATTTCCGGTGGTATGTGGAACGCCACATAATTCCTCACGGTTAGAGAGTTATGGCCATGAGAAGTTGGAGACCTCAGGTTTGGGTAATGGACCCAAGTTTGTTTGATGGGTAACGGTATGA
>ML780564.1:606877-625329 GCA_009831015.1 Picea engelmannii | reverse complement strand
ATTCCATGTAGTTCATCCATGCTTATTGAGTTTAGAGCCAATCTTTCTTCTAGTGCTGATATCTTAGGGTTGAATCTCATAGGAAGAGATCTTAGTACCTTTTGAACAATTACAGATTCTTCAATTTCTTCTTCCAATCCTATGATTGCATTCACTGTTTCATCGACTCGTAAGAAGTAGGCTGCAATATCTTCATCTTCTTTCATTTTTAGTTGTTCGAACTGACCTCTGTAAGTTTGAAGCTTTGCTTCTTTGACTTTTGAATCTCCTTCATAAATATTTCGAAGCTTGTCCCAAATCTCTTTAGCAGATTTACAATGTGAAACTTTGTTGAATACAGTATCACTGAGACCATCTAAAAGTGCATTTATGGCTTTGGAATTATTCTCACCAAGTTTCACTGCTTTGTCATTTGTTGGTGGAACTGTTGGTGCTGTGTATCCATCTACAATTGATTGCCAAACTTGAAATCCCTGTGCCTGTATATATGCTTTCATCCTTATGCTCCAAAAAGCATACTTCTGTCCATCAAACTGTGGTATTCCATTTTTATACGAGTTGGTACTCTCCATGATCTACCTTTCAGTGGTTAAACTGATTTCTGAAGGAACCTGCTCTGATACCAATTGTTGGATTACTGAGAGGGGGGTGAATCAGTAATAACGTAATTACAATACTTTTTCTTCAAATGTTATATCAATGTAGAATTATTATCCAATAATGATCAGTAAGAAATAAACAATCACACACATACACAATACACCAGTGTTTTACGTGGAAACCCAAATCGGAAGAAAACCACATAATTCTTTTTCTTATATGTCTTGAAGAATTACATTCATTGGAAGCACCAACTTCCTTTGTTTTCCAGCTGCAACTAGAAGGAGGCTCCAACCTCCTAGTTTCTCAGGCTACAACCTAAGGGAAGCTCCAACTCCCCAATTCTCTGTCTACAACCAGAAGGAGGCTACAACCCCCAATGTTCTTCGACTACAACCGGAAGGTGGCTACAACCACCTGTCCTTGCCCCATCCTGCCACCCTAAAGTAGAAGTAGAATGATGGAACCAATATCACACTATCACTGTGAGATATACCACTGTAAAAATATACCAATAAATCTGAACCATGCATCATCCTGTACCTCAACCTGTAATCAACCTGTACCATAAACAAGTGCATCAATCATGCACCAACCTGTAATCAACCTGTACCATAAAAAAGTGCATCCAACCATGTATCAAGTATGTACCAATTATGTGTCAACTACTCATCAACTATGACTCATCAATATGTACCAACTTCATCAACTATACACCTCATGTATGTGTGCCAACTCATCAACTACTTGTCTCAACCATGTACTCAACATGTACCACAACCAAAAACCCTCATCAATTTCATCATCCAAATCTTATTTGTAGATCTGTAATATATGTGGTTTATATTATCACATTCCTGCAAACCTTACTTAACTTTAAAAACAAGAGACTAGCATTTTCATCAAACTTTTCTTTAGTCTCACATGCCTAGTTTTGGATTAGTCAACAACCCTAACTTGAAGTAATCATAACTTTGAACCTGTAATGTATAAATATATGAAACTGATATACAATGTTCTTCAGTGTGTTTTATGCAATTACTCCAAGTGTCACTACTTGGAAACTCTCAGAAAAAGAGTTATAGCAAAAATGACATACCTTGCTGAATTTTGGCTTATTCTAGAGAGCGACCTTGTAGAGCGTGACCCGCACAAATTTTTTGATGAATTGATCTAAGACTATTAAAAAACATACTAAAAATGGTACCCTAACTAACACATTTGGTCTCACTAAATTTGGATCTGTTATGAAGAAGTTATGATGTTGTTACCCGAAACACCTGATTTTGACTAGTTTCAGGATTTGCCACAAACCCTATTTTCCACGGAGTGTAACTCCCAAAATAAAACGACCCACAAGATGAATTTTTTACCAAAGATACTTGGATATGTTTTCTCAATTTCATAGAAATTTCATGGTTTGAATCATTATAGAAAAAAAGTTATAGCGAAAATGGTGAGATGACCTGTAAATAACATACCTTAGAAAGCACCATCAAAATAATTTATCCTTCCTTGCATTTCGGCCTTCTTTTCTTCACCTTCACTCAAAATTACGGTTTAGATATCCTTGGTTACCTCAGACACATATATATATTCAATATTCTCAAGTGTAATTCAAATGAGAGAGCCTTGCCTCTTATTTATACTCTCCAAGTAGCTTCCTTAAAAACTTCTTCTAGGTCACTTGGCCCACTTTCCTTATTTTAGGGTTGGGTCCACTTCTAATTTCTCCATTAAATTTATTATAGAAATAATTTATTTTGTATTCACTTTGAATTATAATACACTCATAACTTCACTTTATTATTTACCTTTTAAAATCTCTTAAACCAATTTGACTACTTTGACCTTTTGGGGCTTCTAGATGACATATGAGGGTCCTCCAACTTCGTAAGGCCACAACTCTCAAACTGTGAGAAGTTATGTGACGTTATACATACCATCAGAAATGGCATGACATGTACTATCCATATAGAATAGTATTTTCTAAAAATATATCATAACTCATACCGTTACCCATCAAACAAACTTGGGTCCATTACCCAAACCCGGGGTCTCCAACTTCTCATGGCCATAACTCTCTAAACGTGAGGAAATATGTGATGTTCCACATACCACCGGAAATGACATGACAAGCACAATCCATATAGGATATTTTCCCTGAAAAATTCACTTTCCTTCATCTCATTATTCCACAATTAAGCATGGGTTCTCTTACTCCACAAATCATCTTCCCATGAGGGCTTTCACCATAAGGGGACCACTTTGGAGTTCATCCATATTTACTTCTTATCAACCATGACAAACAATAATGAGTCATATTTACATCAAACAATATTGGGTCCATTACTGAAACCTTTGTGCTATGGGTCTTTCTTCAAGGGTTGACATCAATGACAACCAACCTTAATCAACACTTTTCTTATTGTAGAATTCCCTAACTATTCGTTTATGGTCGAGGACCATTAATATTCCATCCCTGGACCCTTTAGTGAAATTGGATTTCTTCTAAATGAGAGAGTGAAGAATTGCTTAATCACTACATTGAATGTATATATTAATACTTTTTTTGTTATCATGTTATTATTATGATCTATATAAAATCAAATTGACATAAATTTCAATGGCATATTGCAATAAAACATGTTTTTACATAGTTTATATTATTATTATTTATATTTATATTTACAATCAAAGTTCATCCATCTTTTCCTCGTGACTAATAGTTTTTTTAAGATAAAGTTCTAACCTATAAAATTATTTTATATCATGTTGTGTTTGTTTGCTTTCAAAATTATTATAAACTATTGTTTCATCACTTGTCCATCATATCTTGAGTGTTGTATATTATTTTTAATGTTTAGATTGAGTAAAAAAATGTACTCAATTATATATTGAATTGGAATTTGAGTTATACAATTTTTTATTGGGTTTTTGAGCTTAACCTAGTAATATAGCTAATGTAACAAATGTGTTTATAAATACATGTGTTTATATTGTATTTATAGTTTTTGGCCATTGATTTTGATAACATTGTCTTCCAATTTGAGTTCAGTATTTTCTCTTAAAGTTTAGTATTGTATCCTTGATCCTATAACTTATCATATTGCTTATTCCCATTGGATTGTTTCTAGTATACTTATCATTTACAAACTAATAATATTAAACACTTGTTATGAATCCTATTATGATGTGGTATGCTCTCGTTTTCTAGGTATAGGTACACTATGGGCTATAACAATTGTGAAATAAGTGCTAGGTAGCCCTTATGCTTATCCCTTCCATGCAAATGTTTGTAATACTAAAATACAATAATCAAATAGAAAAAGTGCTATCAGAATTACTCATGTTCCATTAAACTTAAATAGAGGATCAAAATTATCTTTTATGAAAATATTTACTTATCTACAACATAATATTTAAACTAAGAAAATATCCTACATTTTACCATTCACATATAAAACTATTTAAATATAATATCGATTTTCTTTTTTCAATTAAATAACCTTATACAAATCAAATAGGCTTATACAATGTCAAAGTTAAATGATACCCCAAATCTGGACTACTATTTGAAGCCAACCACCAACTAGATGGAGGGTAAGATGACTCACATATATAAATGTACTAAGTACTCTCATTAGCTAGAAACTAAAATGTATTGACAGTGCTAAATAGAAAAAAAATGAAAAGGACATGCATTCGCCTCCCAATTCTACAAAGGGGATCCCATAGACTAGAAATAACATAAAATGATCTAGAATGAAGAACTAGGGGAAACTTCAGTTATTGGTTAGTGTACCCAAGCCCCGATACCAACAATTAACAAACTAAAGTAAATATTATAAAATAAACTAAAGGTTAGAGGAAAAATGGTAGTAATTGAGATGAATGCAAAACTCTAGGACTTATAAAGACTTGCAAGCATGAGATCCTTATTGAGAATAGCTCGGATAGGAACTTCCACACATGTTCCATGTGAATGTGTGAGAAGTAGTTTGAGATATTTTCAAAAAACAATTTTGTTTTCAAAAAGTGATTCTATTTTTTAAAAGAAAATTCTATTTTGTAATTCACTTTAGTTAGAACCTGGAAATCTTATTTTTAGAAGTTGAATATAAAAAGTGTATTTCATGTGTGCATGACTTAGACTAGGACTAATCTTAGAAATAGATTAGGTTTTTGGTCTAAGATAAAAATATAAATACAGGTCAAGATAGAGAGTTCAAACACACAAGAACACATGAACATTTGATTAGGTTGAGAGAGAGAGAGAGAGAGAGAGAGAGAGAGAGAGAGAGAGAGAGAGAGAGAGAGAGAGGTGCTTCCAAGCAACACACAATTTGAGATATTGGTCCATACAATTGTACAAATATGTATGTAGAGTGGTACAAATAGACCATATGGGCTGTCCTACAGGTTGTACATTAGTTTTCTATTGTTTTTAGTTTTTTTGGCTACCTGCACCTCTCAATCAGGCTATACAAGCTTAGTTTCGGGTGATTTCGTTAACTATTTATCTATTGGTATTAAGCATATTATGGAAATTTCCTTGTAAATTTTTCGAAGGAATGAAAATATAGATTTAAAGTAGTAATTACCTGTGTTGTGTGAAATTGATTTTTTTGCTTCATTATTTAAATTCCAACTATTGTGTGATTAATGTTATGGTCTAAAATTTATTTCTGCATTAATTAAATTCAACAATCTACTTGTTTGATTGAGATCATAAGGACTTTAGTCACCTAGGGATTGGGATTTTCACATTGTATCAGAGCTTATTTCTTTGATCGATATTCTCTAGGATTTGTAGCGGTAAATCAACTGCAGGGAAGAAGGACCAATGATGAGAAGGTTCAAAGTTTTATTTTTAGATTTGGGAGTTTTTATAATAGGTCTCAGATATGGCAGTAGTGTTCCTCAAGTTTGAGGACAACTTGGATAGTGCCTTGAATTTATTATCATGGAAGGTGAGGGTTACACTCTTACTAGAAGAAAATGATCTTTGGGATATTATCAAGAAGTTTTCTACTTCGCCTACATATTCAAAGGAGTTGGTAGCTCACAAAAAGAGAGAAGTGAAGGGAAATAGGATGATCTTAGATTCCATAAAGGATCATATGATCCCTCATGTATCTAAGAAGAAGACAACAAAGGAGATGTTATATTCCTTGGTTAGTCTCTACTAGAGTCAGAAGATAAATATGAAGATGATATTGTAGAATAAACTAAGATATATAGTGGTGACTAGTATATCATACATAGTCACCAATTACCTTATGAAGATCACATAGATTCATATAAAATTGCAGTAGTTGGGGAGAAGGTTGAAGATGAAGATCTAGTGAACATTGAACTGAATGGATTCCTAGCTTCATGGGAACCATTTGTCAAAGGTGTTTGTGCTCGAGAAAACCTTCCCTAATTTGAGAGTATTTTGGATGAATGCATATAGGAGGAGACTTAGATGAAGTCAAAGGCCAAAAATAAGGATCGTGATTAGAACCTAGCTCTATTTGGTTAGTCAAATAAGGGCAAAGGTAAAGGACCCAAAAAAGGTAAGGGAAAGAGCGAGGAGTCAAATTCACAACCAAGAAAGAAGTAATTGAGTAAATTCAAGTGCTTAAGTTGTCATAAGCGTGGTCATTATGCATCATAGTGTCCAAATACGAAGAAGGGTAAAGGGAAGTAGAAACAAATGCAAGTAGAAACCTCTACATAAAATCAGATGAACAAGTTTGTTGCCTAGTTCGAGAAGGATTTCTCATTGGTACATTTCCTTTCTACTAGCATGATTTTGAGGAATGCATGGTACGTGGATAATGGGGCATCTCGACATTTGACATTATCTTGACAATTATTTTCTAGTCTGAAGAAGTAGGAATCAAGAGTATAGGTTGATATTGGTGATGATGTCAAGTACCTAATAGCAGAATTTATCTGAATTGGATCCTTGCATAAAGTATTTTTTAAAGGTGCAATAATCTTGTAATTGTTTTTTAATTTTATTTTTTCTTTTCTGAAAAATAGGAAGGGGAAATGAACCAATGTGATGCTTGGAATTCCAAAGGCAACCCATTAAAAATGAAGGTTGTAGTGAAGAAGGGGGAAAACAAGGAGAAATGTGGAGGACAATAGAAGAAATGAAATCTCGAAGAGCGTAACCTTCTTTAATATTGATGGACAAAGGAGTTAAGGAGCCCTTCCACAATGAGAGAAGGTGCCTCTAAGCCATGGGCATCTATATATATTTTTTTCTATGAGTAACAATACACATATGTGTATAGATCATCTCTCTGTATTTATCTCCCGAGCTTAATGAAATTCTCAATAAATGTTTGTTTTCCAATGTAAAATATGTCTTAATGGTTGTATAACGATGTTAATGATTTGTGCTTGAATGTTTTCTCTGGCCGTTGAAAGTAAATTCCACAACATAACTTACCTTCCTTTGGGTTGAATTTTTAGTTGAGAATTTTATTTTATTGTTGAGTGAATTCTACACTTGTTTTACTATTTTTTTTTGTTAGAAATGCTCGTCACTTTTGGGGCCAACATTTCAACCATTGGCTAAGAAAACAAAAACCAAGGGCATCTAAGTCATCAAAATCACCTAGGGATCACACCCAGCCTGGGCCACACCAACACTTAACATGGATGTCTTTTTGGGTGTCTCCTCCTGACTAAACACACTGTAAGGGTATTGAACTCAGGTTTCCTAGCAAACGAAACCCACACCTTAACCGGATGTGCTAGCGGGAATTGACTACACTTGTTGTACTATGATTATATCTCCTTGGAAAAAAATATATATCCTTGGGCAGATTTACTTCTTCCCAAAAGAATTTATATCTCCCTAGGAATATATACTTTTTCCTGGGAGAATTTATATCTCTTTGGAAATTTTATTTCACCCCTGGTCATTTTTCTCCATTTCCAAGCAACTAAATCGACCCATATAATTCATTTTATCTCATTGGTCGATTTATACTCACCCACAAATCGTATTTCTCCCTCTGGGCCACATTTTAAATTTCTAGTTGTTGTTTTCTAGCTGCCAATGGATCATATAGCCATTTATTAGCAAGGGAGGTCCGACTGCTGTGAGATTTTGTTTGGCTGAGTCTTTATCCTTCTTATTGGAGAACCTCATTCATCACTAGGTTGAGCACCTCCTATTAAAGAAACATAACTACTTCCAAAGATTTGGTCGAGAAGGTAATCATGTCATTGAATATGTAATTTGCATGGTTTCTATCTATAATACAAAGCAATCAAAGGAGTGCTTGTTTTGACACTTGTAAATGAAGCATAAGTGCATTGTGAATTTGGAATTGCACCTAGGTTTTGAAGAGAATCCTTTAGCCAAAATTTGAACATGGCTATCCATTGAATAATCAATATTAATTTTTTTATTTATTATTATTTTTTTTATTTTTATTTTTTCGTAGAGGATCCATGTTGATGAGATGGATGGGCCTTAGGTATACCGTTTATGTATCATATGGTATTAGAGTAGGTTCATCGAAGACCATGAAGAAAATACCATGGGAAAATCCTTGAAGAAGGAGAAGCTGGAAAAGTTGAGATACTTCAATAGGAATATCCAATAAGAAAGTTTGTATTTGAGGTAGAGAGTAGATGAGATGGAAAAAGAGATTTCCGAGTGCCAGAACTCCTTCACCACCATGAGGGAACAATTAGATAGGAGCATACTGTAGCTCTTGTAATTAGGGGAGAATTCATTCAACAAGATAATTGGAAAGAGAATAGGTTCTCTGAAGACATTTCTCAACTATACCAGGATTGGTAGCGAAGGAAGAGGCCTTGAAGAGGCTCTAAGAATCTATCCAAGAGACCAAGCAAGCACCTTCCATTTCTAGTTCCAAATCTACTACCATGACAAAGGCAAGACTAGTAAATTCACCTTCTAGAATCCTTCCTCAAGACACCTTTGGTGACTTTGAAAAGCACACTAGAGGTATTGTCTTCAAGATTATGAGGAAAATGGGCTATGAGGGCCAAGGGATAGGAAAGGAAGGCCAAGGGATTCTGATTCCCAAAGATTCTCAACAGAGGCCCAAGCATGAAGTCCTAGGATTTGGTGGAAAGTAATCCAACAAAAGTGTACCTCAAACCACTTTCATCAAAGAAAGATGAACTAGAAAAAAAATCCATTCCCATGGAGGAAAGGGAAGCTAGAAAAGGAGTGTGCAATGAGCCACTCAAATATGCTTATAGAGGCTTGGAAAAGGGAAGAAAAGAGATGATTCCACTATCCATATTTGTTTAAACTACCCGGGGACCAAGAAACCAAGATGACAAGAATCATCACCATTGTAAAATATATGACATAGTTTGTTTATATTCCAAGAAAAGGGGTCATAAGGCTAGTGATTGTTAGCAATCTATAAGGCCAAGCGTCACATGCAATAACTATTTCCAGTACTGTAAATTGACTAGATATTCAGAAGCCAAATGTTTGGGGCTTCATCTGAAACTCCATCCCAGGAACCGAACAACCAAGAAGAAAGATTGGAGATTCAAGGTCAAGGGCAAAGAGTATATTCCTGCACTTACATCCCAAAGATAAATAGTTTTCCAATGACCTATTGCAGGGGTGAAAGCTATTTCTCGCTATGATATGGACAATAGGTTTATGGGAAAGGTAGCTCCAATTCATCTCTTATCTTCCATCCTATAGTGGAGGAAATATTTCTTGGATATTTTTTGGAGTCTTCTTTACGATCGAAAATGAATATTAAAGGGAGTCGAAGCTTTTGGGGACCAAAATATTGCAAATGGGGAGGTTTGATCTGAATTGGATCCTTGCATAAAATATTTTGTAAATTTGTAATTTGTTTTTACTTTTTGGAAAATTCGGAAGGGGAAACAAACCAATGTGATGGTTGGGATTCCAAATGCATCCCATTAAAAATGAAACATTTAGGAAGAAGGGGCAAAACAAGGAGAAATGGGAAAGACAATAGCATAAATGAAAGCTTGAAGAGCACAACCTGCTTGAAGATTGATGGAAAAAGGAGTTAAGGATCCCATCCATGATGAGTGAAGGTGCCTCTGAGCCATGACCATATGTAATTTTTTATTTTTCCATGAGTAACAATACATATATATGTATATCTCACCCCTCTATATTTATATCACAAGATTAATGAAATTCCCATTAAATGCTTGTTTTCCAATGTAAAATTTGTGTTAATGGTTGTATGACCGTGTTAATGGTTGGTTCTTGAATGTTTCTCTGTTTGTTTAAATTAAATTCCACAACATAACTTACCCTCCTTTGGGTTGAATTTTTAGTTGTTGGGTGTTTTATTTTATTTTTGGGCGAATTCTACACTTGCTGTATCGTAATTATATCTCCTTGGACAGATTTATATCTCGTTGGGTGAATTTACTTCTTCATAGATGAATTTATATATCCTTGGGTGAATTTAATTTTTCCTAGTGTTATAGAAATTTTTTTCCTATGGATATGGGCCAGGTCCACAATAGATATATACCCTAAAATACTACTCTCGGATTCAAATCAAGCGGTCAATTAAGAATAACTTCTTTGAAATAACTAACTTTCAAGGGAAAGAGAAGATAACAAACATGGATTCCGATGTTTGATATCGATCTCGTGAGAATACTTTCACTCCAACACTCTTCCGCGTCAATCCTTTGAAATATCTTGCACATAAAGAGACAAACAACTGCAAATATGTAGTTATATAATAACTAAATAAAGAATAATAATTATACCTTTCATAATGGATTCTAATTATAATATGTAAAATACATTAGAAACATGAATCAACATATGAAATTAGATGAGAACGAGAGACATTTTATTGTGAAAAACATAAAAAGTTGGTTACAACTTGTAACCACTGCGACACAGTCCTAAAACTGGTCTCCAAGTTTCTCCACCCAAGGCCATAGATGATTAACATCACCTCCAACACTTTGTGCTCAAACAAGTCCAAGGAAGAGAAAATATTTCTTCTTGAAAAAATAGGGGTAACGCACCTTCTGAAAAAAAGGGTTTCCAAATGGAAGGGACAATCTCAGATGCAAGGGGAAAAGAGGACTTGCAGGAGTATAATAAAAATTCCAGTTCACAAGGATGCATTTCTCTGTTTTTTTTTTCCTCCACCCTAGGGATTTAATTTATACTCCTTTTTGACTGTTCGAGTAGTTATGGACGAGCTATAGGAGGTCATGAACCTAAGGAATTCGTTAACTATGCCCAAAAAGTCAGTATTTTATTTATTTATTTTTATCCAAATTAACATGTACGCGGGTTGCTAACTATCAAGGAGAATACATACAGGAGATGCTTCAAGGAAAGTTGTGTACATCAACCAAAATGGGCTTTTTTTAACGAGGAAAAGGGGAAAAAAGGTCCTGGAAGCAAGGAAAGGGATGTAGCTGAGGCCAATGGGTCATCATAAGTATATGTGGTGTCAAATGATGCTATAACACCTGGGTGAATTTATATCTCTCTACGTGTTTTAGTTATTCCTTGGGATTTTTCTCCATTTATGAGCGACTAAATCAACCCATATAATTTTTTTTCTTTCTAGTCGATTTCCATTCACCCACAAATCGTATTTCTCCCTTTGGGATACATTTTAATTTTCTAGCTGGTGTTTTCCAGCCCCCAATGGATCATACAATTGTTTATTGGATAGGGAGGGTCGAGTGCTGTGATATTTTGTTTGGTTGAGTGGTTATCCTTCCTATTGGAGAGCCTCATTCATTGTTGGGTGGAGCACCTCCTAACGGAGAAATAAAACTACTTCCAAAGAGTTGGTCGAGAAGGTAATCATTCCATTGAATATGTGATTTGTATGGTTGTTGTTGATAATAAATAATGGTCAAGAGAGTGATTTTTTTGGCACATTTAAATGAAGCACAAGTTCATTGTGAATTTGACATTTCACCTAGGTTTTGAAGAGAAGTATTGAGCCTAAATCTAAATTGGGGTATCCATTCAAGAACCAATATTAATTTTTTTTTTTCCACCGAGGATCCTTGTTGATGAGATGGATGATTCATAGCCCTAAGTTTTATGGATAAAGGAGTTGGTACTATTCCCTTCTAGCTTGAATTGGGTAATTCTTTATGTTTTGACGATGTCTTGTTTGTACCATGTCTCAAGAAGAATTTTCTTTCATTTTTTGTTATGGAAGATAAGGGCTTTGTAGTGGAGTTCAAAAACTAGAGAGTCCTCATGATACCGAAGGAATCTATCCTAGATGCATATTAGGTAATAGGTGTTAGACAAGGTAATTTGTACATATTGCAGGGTGAATTTGTTCATGCCTTGGTGCATAAAAGTGACAACTTATGCAAGTTGTGGCACAAGAGGATGGGGCACATGCTGTTGGCATGTTTTACAGGTAGTGTATGGTTGTCATTGATGGCAAGTACTGCAACAATGATGGATTGAGTATAGGAAGGATGTGCCAGGCAGGCTCCATAAGTCTTTTGGGAAGATGATGCAAAGAAAGCTCAACAAGATCAGAGTATGCAGTGATGGATCTCATTGATATTTCCCGATGAACGTCAGATACTAGCCAGAGGTCCGACCGACGTTAGATCCAGGAGAACCTGCACCCTCTTTAACAAGCAAGGTGACATGAGAAACCCCGAAAAATCCAAAACATGCACCTCAAAGAAGACTCCATTTCAGAGTTTCGGTTACCGGGAGATGGAGAAGTCAAGAGTAGAGACTCTCCAACACAGGAGTCCTGAAGTCGCGAAATGCGAAACCCTAAAATCGCGAAACAGGTGCACCACTTGAAGTATTGAATACCAGGATTTCGGCTACTGGGAGATAGAGATGTCAAAGACTCTCCTCAATAGGAGTCCCGAAGTCGCGAAATGCGAAACCCCGAAATCACGAAATAGGCGCACCACTCGAAGTATTGAATACCCGGATTTCGGCTACCAGGAGATGGAGATGTTAGAGACTCTCCTCAATAGGAGTTCTAAAATTGCGAAATGAGAAATGGCGAAATGATCTGAGCCGTTGGTTTGAGGAGATCGTGGATCGTTGATTCGATTCCATTTTTAAGTATTGGATACTGGGATTTCAAATACTGGGAGATGGAAATGACAAAGACTCTCATCACAGGAGTCCCGAAATCACGAAACCCAAAGTCACAAAATGTCACAGACTCCATACCGAAGTTTCGGATACCGGGAGTAGGAGGAGTCAAGAGTAAAGACTCTTCATCAGAGGAGTCCTGAAATCGTGAAACCTGAAGTCAAAAGATGTCACAGACAAGCTCTGTTTCGGAGTTTCAAGCACCATGACATGGAGATGTCAAGGTCTTTCACCATAGGAATATTGAAATGTCGATTCACCGAAATGAAAAATGCTGGAGTACCGAACCATTGATCTGACTCCATTTCGGAGTTCCGGATACCAGGAGTTGAAGTGTCGAAACACTTCACCACCAAGAGTGCCGAAATGATGAAATGCCGAAACATGAAATTGCGAAATGCAGTTTCAACTAAGGCTGAGGTCACAGCCATTGGTCACATCGACGGAAGATAGGGGAAGAAGTTAGTGAAGACAAGCTCCTTTTCGAAGTTTCGGGGGTCAGGAAATGGAGAGTACTAAAATCCTCTACCACGGTGATCCCAAAATGCCGAAGAGCGGAATGCTAAAATGAACGCAAGATTTAGAGAAGTTAATCCAACGGTGCAGATGAAACTAAAGAATATAAGAGGGCTACTGTAGCACTTCTCAGTATAAATGCTAGAAACCACTGATGGTTTCTGCTAGAGGACTCGAAGAGACTTATGTGTGATTGATAGAGGAGGTGAAGAAGCTCAAGGCATCTGCAAGTAGAACACTAACTGTTCGTGGAGGTGATTAATAGTTGGATGAATGTTGGAGCCTGTAACTGCAACATAGTAGTTGAGCTCGACTATAACAGAAGATGAAGAATCTTAACTGTTGGTGATGCGAAGTAATTTGATCATGACACCCAGTGATGATGGACACATGGGATTAACAAACAAAGAAGCTGAAGAGTTGCCATGATGAATTGGCAAAGCACTCGACATGCACAAGGTGCAGAACCATTGGACACAGGGCAAGCACAAGATGCAGAGAGAGGATAAGAAGGTTGAACAAAGAAGAGATCGTTGTTGTTGCTGGTGTGAGTTATGCATGGGTGAAGAAGGAGGTGAGGTGAAACAACTGAGATGGACAGAAGACAAAAGGTGCATTGAATGGGAATTGCGCATGTAGCACAACAGGCAGAAGAACAGATAGTTCAATGGATGCATGCAGGAAGACAGTGAGGCAGATAGAGCAACAAAACCTTACAGAACAGTGATGATACTGGAGAGCTTCTTTTTGAACATTAAATCACTGTAATAAGTTTCAATAAAAAATATTCATAAATCAAGGCGGTAGGGAGGTGCTAGGGAGGACTGATGTCCTCAAAGGTTCAAGTGGGTGCTTGAACATAGGGAGTAGTATCTTTCGTCTAGTTGGTACTAGAGAAACCAGGGAGTTGGTGCTTCCTTCTAGTTGGTGCTAGAGAAACCAGGGAGTTGGTGCTTCCTTGTAGTTGGTTCTAGAGAAATCAGGGAGTTAGTGCTTCTTTCTAGTGGGTGCTAGAGAAAACAGAGAGTTAGTTCTCTCAACAAGTTGCAGCTTGCAAAAACTGAGGTTTTAGCCTCACAATGAGTAGGTGCTCATATTTATGATAATGTAAAGAATGTAAATAATTCTTATCATATAAAGAAGAAGATGTTTTTACCCTATATGGGTTTCATCAGGAAATATCTGTCTCTATGTATCTCATATATGTGACTGATGCTGAATGTGCCATTGCTTATTTCCCTGCATTATTGTGATTATCATTGAGTGCCTTGTAAAGAATTTAAAAGAAGCATAATTGTTTAAGCACGGTAACAAATGATTCACCCCCCCTCTCAGTTGTCCAACAATTGGTATCAGAGTCGACCCCTTTTGTCTAAGGGTAGATCCTATATCTTAAACATGTCAAGCCATGAAGGAAATTCCACCAATAAGGCCCCTCTGTTCAATGGAACAAACTTTGACTTCTGGAAAGTTAGAATGAGAACCTACATAATGGCTTTAGGTGTATATGTCTTGGATGTGGTAGATACTGGTTATTTAAAGCCATTTGTACTAGATAATAAGGATGACAAGCTAGAATTTAGCTTCAATGCTAAGGCTATGAATGCTATCTTGAGTGGACTTGCAGAAGCAGAATTCGTAAAAGTTATGCATCTAGGAACTGCCAAAGAAATGTGGGACAAACTCATTAGTAGTTATGAAGGTAATGAGAAGGTAAAGGACGCCAAGCTTCAAACCTACAAAATTTAGTTTGAACAGTTGAAGATGAAGGAAGATGAAACTATTGGAAAATACTTTCTGAGAGTAGAAGAAATGGTAAATGCAATGAAAGCACTTGGTGAAAAAATTGAGGAACCCTCTTTAGTTCAGAAAATCTTGAGATCTTTGCCAGATAGGTTCAACCTGAAGGTCTCTGGTATAGAAGAACATAATGATCTAAAAACCTTGGAGTTTGATCAACTCCTAGGAACTTTGACTGCATATGAAATGAGAATAGTTAAAGATAAACCCACCTCCAGAGAAGCATCATTTAAAGTAGATAAGAATGAGGATTTTGAGCCCGATGAAGTTGAAGAAAAATTTGTGAAGAGATTGAAGAAGGGATTAGACAAATACAAAGGTAAACTGCCTTTCAAATGTTTCAACTGTGGTAGGATAGGTCATTTTGAAAATAAATGTCTCCACAAAGGAAAGGATCAGAGATGTGATGATGAGGAGAAGTACAAACACATAAATTTCTTTAAAGAGAATAACTTTAAGAAGAAAAGTCTTTGCATAAACAATGATGGTGATCCTTCAGATGATGAAGACAATGACTCCTCTATTGAAGATAAACTAAATGACTTCATACTTATGGCCAAAGAGGATTATGATAATAACAACAGAGGGAGTGATGTTAATGAAGAAGAAGTTGTGGTTGACATGTAAGGATAACTGATCAGTGCACTGGAAGAGATTAACAGACTAAGAATCAAGAACAGAAAGAAAAGATAATTGCTGATACAGTTCGAGAAAGACAGTTAAAAACTTGATGAAGACCTTGTCCTACTAAAAGTAGATATAGAAGAGGCAAAGAAAATCGAAGACGTTCTGAAACGACAGTTATCAGAAAAGAAGGCAAGATGTGAAGCATTAGAATAAGAAGTAGTGAAAACTAGGAAAGAGATGGAGAAGTTTCAAGCCTTGTATAATAAGAATATGTCAACTATAAAAGCCTCAGAAGGATTAGCCACCATCCTGAATCAGCAAAGGAATCCAAAGTTGAAAACTGGTTTGGGTTATGAAGAGGGATCAAGGTGTGGCAAGCCAAGAAACGAAGAACCCATCAAGTTTGTCAAATGTACAACCAATAACAACAACGAACCTATAGAAACAAAGGAAGACAATCAGCCGCCTAGGACGAGTAATGAAAAATATGCCATAACTAAATCTGTAGAACAAAGAAATAATGCACTCGCTCCTGAAAGATGTCATCAGCATCGAAGAAATCGATTTGCACAAAGAAGACAACCATTTCCCAGGTACACAGAATTTTTCCATGGCTATTGTTTCTACTGTTCTAACTTTGGTCACAAAGTTGTAAATTGTTCCTTAAGACTTAGACATGATCAATTAAGATTTTAAAGGAATAGATATTTCCCACAACAAATAATGATACAACCAAGTATCAATCCTTCACAGACTGCAAATTGCCAAATTAAGTCTAGGGACATGCAACTAAGGAGGCCGAGAAATAATCAACAGTCAATGAGTAGACAACACTGCAACAATAAGTTTGACCTATTGAATAATGAGATTGAATGCTTCACTTGTCATAACTTTGGACATAAATCTATTGACTGTCAGTTAAGGAACTATGAACCAGATTCGAAATCCTCTGCTGAAAATGTCAAGTTTTGGAAGAAGAGAAGGAAAGTGACAAGTGTGGATTAGTATTGTCTGCTCAAAGAAAAACGAATGCTTGGTATTTAGACAGTGGATGGTCCAAACACATGATGGGAGACAAAGGAAAGTTTCTATCTCTAAGTGAAAGAAAATCAGGAAATGTAACCTTTGGAAGTGATGCTCCAGGGAAAATAAAGGGCAAAGGGATGGTCAACTTAAGTAATGGAAAAGGAAAATCCCAATATGTTCTACTTGTAGATGGGTTGAAAAATAATCTTCTCAGTGTAAGTCAAATGTGTGACATAGGATGTGAAGTGGTGTTCACGTCCAAGGAATGCAAGATAAAATCTATAACCTCAGGACAAGTGGTGGCCAAAGGCATAAGGATAGAAAATAATGTATATGTGTTGAAAGAAAATAGAGAAGAATGTCATCTAAGCAGACATGATGAAATCTGGTTATGGCATAGGAGACTTGAACATCTAAACTTTGACCACTTAATCAAACTCAAAAAACTCGAGGCAGTAAAAGATCTTTCGAGAATATCAAAGCCCCAAGATTCAATGTGTAAACCCTGTCAAGTAGGGAAGCAAAATAGGACACAGTTTAAGTCCAATGGATTTACTTCAACAAAGAAACCACTCCAACTAGTTCATATGGATTTATGTGGACCAGCAAGACAGGAAGGCACATGGAAATAAAACTACTTCATGCTGATTATCGATGATTACTCCAGACTTACTTGGGTTTCCTTTCTCAAGGAAAAGGCTGAAGCATTTGAGAATTTTAAAATATTTAAGGCTTTAATTGAGACTCAAACATGAAAGAGGTTAAAGGCAGTAAGATCAAACCGGGGAGGAGAGTTTATGTCAAGAGACTTCAAGGAATTTTGCGATGAGCATGGGATCAAGAGAGAATACACAATCCCAAGAAATCCACAACAAAGTGGAGTTGTTGAGAGGCAAAACATAGCATTGCAGGAAATGACCAGGTCAATGATGAATGAGAAGAACATTGGCCAAACCTACTGGGTAGAAGCAATACACACAACAGTCCATGTTCTTAATAAAGCTCACCTCTGACCACAAAGTGACAAGACACCTTATGAACTGTGGTTTGGGAGACTTGCTTCAATTAAACACTTCAATGTCTTTGGGAGTAAATGCTACATAAAGAATAATGATGAGAACCTCAGAAAATATGATGACAGGGTTGATGAAGGTATCTTCTTAGGGTATGCCACAAATAGTAAAGGATATATATGCTATAATAAGAGGCTGCCTAAAATGGTTGACTGTATTGATGTAAAAGTTGATGAAGGAATCCCAGCAAGAGAGATGTACAGTAATGAGTCTTCTACAGAAGACACAACTAAAGTTGAAGATGAACAGGTCCAAGAATCAGAAAACGAAGACTCTAAATCAAATGAAGACTCAGACACTCAGACATACTCAAATCAGCAATCAACTTCAAATTCCTCCTCTAGAATCATTCAAAAGAATCATCTTGCAAGTCAGATAATTGGAGAAAAAGACAAAGGTGTAGAAACCAGGAAAAAACTAATCAAAAACACCGAATAGTCTCATATATCCTTCATATTCAAGCTAGAACCCAAGAATTTTAATGAAGCCAACAAAGATGACCACTGTATTAAAGAAATGAATGATGAACTTGATCAGATTGAAAAAAACAATACGTGGGAGATGGTTCATAGACCTGAAGATAAAAATGTCATTGGCTCCAAATGGATCTTTAAGAATAAGTTGAATGAGCAAGGACAAGTTGTCAGGAACAAAGCAAGGTTAGTCTGTAAAGGATATGCTCAGAT
>ML780564.1:562244-602698 GCA_009831015.1 Picea engelmannii | reverse complement strand
CAATTATTTCATAGTTCAATATTGAAAATCACGATGTATGTAGAGGGTTTATGCTTAGCCAGCATGTGAAGGATGATTTCCCAAGTAACGACCATAGGTCTAAGGGGATTCTAGACCTGGTACATTGGAATGTTTGTGGATCGTTGTTAGTAGCATAAATAACATGAAGCATGTATTATGGTTCCTTTATTGATTATTCTCTTGCAAGAATTGGATCTTGTTATCAAAGACCAAGTATGATGTCTTTAGAAAGTCTTTTGGGAAGATGATGCAAAGAAAGCTCAACAAGATCAGAGTATGCAACGATGGATCTCATTGAGATTTCCCGATGAACGTCAGATCTGAGCCAGAGGTCCGATTGGCGTTGGATCTAGGAGAACCTGCATGCTATTTAACGAGCAAGGTGACATGCAAAACCCAAAAAAATGAAAAACATGCACCTCAACGAAGACTCCATTTTGGAGTTTCGGTTACCGAGAGATGGAGAAGTCAAGAGTCGAGAATCTCCAACATAGGAGTCCCGAAGTCGCGAAATGCGAAACCCCGAAATCGCGAAACAGGCACACCACTCGAAGTATTGAATACCGGGATTTCAACTACCAGGAGATGAAGATGTTAGAGACTCTCCTCAATAGGAGTCCCAAAGTCATGAAATGAGAAACCCCGAAATCGTGAAACAGGTGCACCACTCGAAGTATTGAATATTGGGATTTCAGCTACCGGGAGATGGAGATGTTAGAGACTCTCCTCAACAGGAGTTCGGAGATGGCGAAATGATCTGAGCCGTTGGTTTGAGGAGATCATGGACCGTTGATCTGAATCCATTTCGAAGTATTCGATACATAGATTTTGGATATCAGGAGATGGAAATGACAAAGACTCTCATCACAGGAGTCCCGAAATTGTGAAACCCGAAGTTGTGAAATGTCACAGATTCCATACCGGAGTTTTGGATACCGGGAGTAGGAGTCGTCAAGAGTAAAGAATCTTCATCAGAGGAGTCCTGAAATCGCGAAACCCAAAGTCGTGAAATGTCATAGACAAGCTCCGTTTCGGAGTTTCGGGCACCGCGACATGGATATGTCAAGGTATTTCACCACAAGAATACTGAAATGCCGATTCACTGAAATGAAAAATATTGGAGTACCGGACCGTTGATCTGACTCCATTTTGGAGTTTTGGATACTAGTAGTTGAAGTGTCGAAACACTTCACCACCAAGAGTGCCGAAATGCTGAAACGTGAAATTGTGAAATGCAGTTTCGACTAAGGCTGAGGTCACAGCTGTTGGTCACATCGACGGAAGATGGGGGAAGGAGTTAGTGAAGACAAGCTCATTTTCGGAGTTTCAGGGGTCGGGAAATGGAGATTACTAAAATCCTCCACCACGGTGATCCCAAAATGCCGAAGAGAAGAATGATGAAATGAACGCAAGATTTAGAGAAGTTAATCCAATGGTGCATATGAAACTAAAGAAGATCAGAGGGCTACTGTAGCACTTCTCAGTGTAACTGTTAGAAAACACTGATGGTTTCTACCATAGGACTTGAAGAAACTTCTATGTGATTGACAGAGGAGGTGAAGAAGCTCAAGGCATATGCAAGTAGAACACTGACTATTCGTGGAGGTGATTAATAGCTGGATGAACATTGGAGCCTGTAACTGCAACATAGTAGTTGAGCTCGACTGTAACAGAAGATGAAGAATTTAACTACTGGTGATGCGAAGTAATTTGATCATGACACCCAGTGATGATGGACACATGGGATTAACAAACAGAGAAGATGAAGAGTTTCCATGATGAACAGGCAGAGCACTCGACATGCATAGGATGCAGAACCATTAGACACAGGGCATGCACAAGATGCAGAGAGAGGATAAGAAGGTCTAACAAAGAAGAGATCGTTGTTGTTGCTGGTGTGAGTTATGCATGGGTGAAGAAGGAGGTGAGGTGCAACAACTAAGATGGACTGAAGACAAAAGGTGCATTGAATGGGAATTGTGCATAGAGCACAACAGGCAGAAGAATAGATAGTGCAATGGATGCATGCAGGAAGACAGTGAGGCAGACATAGCAGAAAAACATTACAGAACAATGATGAGACTTGTAAGCTGTTGTTTGAACATTAAATCACTGTAATAAGTTTTAGTAACAGATATTCATAAATCAGGGCGGTAGGGAGGTGCTAGGGGGGACTGATGTCCTCAGAGGTTCAAGTGGGTGCTTGAACACAGGGAGTAGTAGCTTCCATATAGTTTGTACTAGAGAAACCAGGGAGTTGGTGCTAGAGAAACCAGGGAGTTGGTGCTTCCTTCTAGTTGGTGCTAGAGAAACCAGGGAGTTGGTGCTTCCTTCTAGTGGGTGCTAGAGAAAATAGAGAGTTGGTGCTCTCAGCAAGTTTCAGCTTGCAAAAACAGAGGTTGTAGCCTCACACTAAGTAGGTGCTCATATGTATGATAATGTAAAGAATGTAAATATTTCTTATCATATAAAGAAGAAGAGGTTTTTACCCTGTATGGGTTTCCTCGAGAAATATCTATCTCTATGTATCTCATATATGTGACTGATGCTGAATGTGCCATTGCTTATTTTCCTGCATTATTGTGATTATCATTAAGTTCCTTGTAAAGAATTTAAAATAAGCATAATTGTTTAAGCACGATAACAACTGATTCACCCCCCCTCTTAGTTGTCCAACACATGCATCTTAGGGTGTTTCTTATTCTGAGGGAGATAGTCACAATTATTTCATAGTTCAATATTGAAAATCACGATGTATGTAGAGGGTTTATGCTTAGCCAGCATGTGAAGGATGATTTCCCAAGTAACGACCATAGGTCTAAGGGGATTCTAGACCTGGTACATTGGAATGTTTGTGGATCGATGTTAGTAGCATAAATAACATGAAGCATGCATTATGGTTCCTTTATTGATTATTCTCTTGCAAGAATTGGATCTTGTTATCAAAGACCAATTATGATGTCTTTAGAAAGTTTCAAGAGTTCAAATATCTAATTGAAAATCAAACATGGAAGAAGATCAAATTCTTGAGATTGGACAATGGGGATAAAATACCTCCAAGGAGTTCAATGGTTTTTGCAAGGAGGTGGGAATCGAGAGAGAGTTGATAGTTCTGTAAAATCCACAATAGAATGGAGTTACAAAGTGGAAGAATCAATCCATCATAGGGGATACTAATGCCAATATACATGACTAAGACTTTCCCATGTTTCTTTGGGAAAAGGAATGTAACATAGCAGTCTACATCTAGAACTAGTTTCCTCATAATATCTTGGACAACAAGAGGATGAATTCACTGGTGTGAAGCTATAGGTGAATCATTTCTTCATCTTTGGTTGTCTCATTTATATCCATGCACCTATAGAGAAGAGGACCAAGTTGGAGCCTTCTAGCAAGAAGGGTTTGTTTATGGGTTATAGTGAGATTTCAAAGGCATGCATGGTCTATATTCTAGAGAAAATGAAGATAATAATAATCAGGGGTGTAAATTTTGAGGAATATTTTTCATCTACGAAATATCATGAGCCTACTATAGTGGCAAAGGATCAGGAACATGAAGATTCAAAGGTTGAGTTGAGGTCACAAGTAATTTCCAGGGTAGTACAACAATCTTCAGGTGAAAAGGGGGAGATAATATACCCTTCTACTTCTTTTAGGAGACCTTGATGGTTTTCCCAAAAATTAAGGGATGATCGAGAGCATGTTGAGACTCATAGGAGAACATTCAGAGAGATTAAACCTTTGAAGAAGTTTCTAGACTATATGGAATTGATGAGAAACAATCTAGATTATGAGCCTTCCAGTTTTTAGGAGGTAACATACCAACTGGTATGGTGGGATTCCATGGTGGAGGAGCATTCCTCCATCATGCATAATGATGCTTGGGACATATATGCTAATACTAGAGGGGAATTCAATTGTGAATTCTAGGTCTCTCTACAAGGTCAATCATGGAACAAATGGAAGCATTGACAAGTTCAAGGTGAGGTTTATGGAGAGAGGATTATCCTAGAGAGAGGGAGTGGAATATAAGGATACTTTTTCTCTAGTCACCAAGTACACTTCCATTAGAGTAGTTACATCCTTGGTTTCATTTATGGGATGGATGATACATGAGATGGATTTGAATAAAAGATTCCTTAATGGGATCATCGAGGAAGAAGTGTACATAGAGAAACATCAGGGATTTGAGGTACGTGGGGAGGAGTCAAATGTGTGAAATATTAAGAAATCCTTGTATGGACTCAAGAAAGCACTAAGAGAATTCTATTCCAAGATTGATCGATACCTATAGAGTATGGGATTCACAAAAAATGAAACACATTTTAACTTATATTGCATATTTTTTTATACCAATCTGCTCATTTTGGTGTTGTATGTAGATGAATTATTTCTCATAGGTGTAGAGAAGCTCATTTTAGGGTGCAAAGAAGACATGGAAATTGATTTTAAGATGAAGGACATTGTCCTGATGCATTACTTCTTGGGTTTGGAGGTTTGGAAGATACCAAGGGAAATTTTCCTCAGAAAAGGTAACTATGCAGTTCAAATATTGAAGATGTTTCAGCTGGAGGAATGAAAACCTATGGCCACACCCATGATCACTAATCTGAAAAAGGTGACAAATTAAAATTTAGAGTTGGTGGATCCCACATTGTACAGGAAGTTGATATCTGATTTGATGTAATATTTGGTCCATGCTGGGCCAACTATAAGTTTTGCAGTGAACACCTTGAGTCAACTCATGGTGGAGAAAAGGTAGGAGCATTGGGTAGCAATGAAAAATGTGCTTAGGTATTTGAGGGGAACAATGGAGTATGGTTTGATATATCTTAGATATGGTGAAGTGAATTTGCAAGGGTATATAGACTCATATGGGGAAATAAGTGCAACAAACAAGAAAATAACCTTAGGGTGTTGCTTTAGCTTCAAATCAACAATGATATCTTGGTTTAGCAGGAAGTAGAATTATGTGGAACTTAGCTCAGTAGAGGAAAAATACAAGGCAATGAGTACATATAACTTTGAGGTCATTTGTATTCACAAGTTACTTGCAAGATTGTTTGATTAGAAGTTGGATCCCACTATCATTTACTATGATAATAATAGTTGTATCAAACTCTCCAAGAATCCATTATTTCATGATAGGTCCAAGCATATAGAGATCATATATCACTTCATATGAGACAAGGTTCAAAAGGGATTTGTGAAGCTCCAATATGGTCCCATGGATCAACAGGTAGTTGATATTATGACCAAGCCCTTGGAAAAAGGGAAGTTTGAGGCATTTAGATATAGACTTGTATTGGTGTAAATTTCTTCCTCACTAAGTGTTGGGAATTGTGTTGTCATTGATTTCAAAGGATTTCATTGATATCAAAGGTAGGGGGAGACTAACTGTTATCAATGATAAGGGGATACTATAAATGTATTTGTAAATTGATAAGCCTTTATGTATGTTTTGTTAAATTTTGTAAACAACTTTTGTTTACCTTGAAGAAGAAGTGATTGTGCGAAAATATAACAAAGGACATGCACAAGCTTAACATAGAATGGAAATTGGATGTGATCGAGTAGAAACAAGAAATCAAGGAAAAAAATGACTTTTCTAATGACAAGCCCAAGAATCGAACCAGAAACACGAATCCATGGACAAACAAAAAGGAAGAGCCAAGTGTTGAACTTACACTGAAGGAAGGATGATAGTAAACAATCGATCCAAGTGAATTCGGTCTTCACGGACATAAGGAGAATTCGTGCAACTGGAAGATGGATGAGATGATCCAATTACATGTATGGGAAAAAATAAATCCAATAAGGAAACCAAAGTTGAAGTCTTAGGGCACAATAGAATATTTTCACAAAATGATATGTCCCACATTTGTTGGGAAAAAAGAATTCAAAGGGTTTATATTTAAAAAGTAAAAGTACATAGCTTCAATATGAATGATGATCTATGGAATCCTATGCGAGACGTTAAATTTTATCGTAAAGAACAATGTACCCCAAAAAAGATAAATCCTAACCATTCATATCTAGAGATCAACATTTAGATCAAATATTGAGGTCCGATACTTTGTAGGCCATCTCAGCCACGTCAGATCCATGATAGAAAAATCATCAATGACATTTGTCTAGTAAGATGAGTTCCACATCAGAGGGAGTCTACGATAGTGCAATAACAAGAATCTATACAGATGTCGCATACAATACCACATATCAAGACACATGTTGATTCCATGTCATATAGTAGAGAAGAAGACGTCCACATGGAAGCCACCTCATATGAAAAATTAGCACAAGATATCTAGGAATAGTGAATATTTATCAAAGCATTGCGGAGATAGGGATCACGACAGAGAATCAAGAATATGTGAAGAAATTGTCTCAAACATGTAGACTGAAGAACCCACAGTGATATATTGAGAAATGGATAAGAGAAAAAAATCGATCGGACGAAGATGAAGAATGAGACACGTGTCGTAGATCCACCACTCGTGGTAAGAACTCGAAAATTGACTAAGTCTCAAAATGAAGCAGAGAGAATGAGAACGCCAGGGAATCAAGAGGATGAGAAGAAATGATGGCAAACCTACAGACCCAAGGAAGGATATTGAAAAATTGACTAAGTGTCAAGGACCAGTTGAATGGATGAGTTCATGATTAAGAGAAGAATGGAAATGTACCATGGACCCGCGGTAGGAGTTCAAAAATTGACTAAGTGTTAAGAATTGATTGGCTGACCTAGGAGGTCGCCACTTGTCATAGTTAAAAAAACTCAGGAGGTCACGATGTGGCACAAATCATATAGCACTAAGGGTGAGAGATCTGATGGATCATAATGTCTCATAAACTCACGGTGAAATAATTAGAAAATTTTCTAAGTATGGGTGCAAAATAAGTACGACAAAACTTGAGGGTGTAATTTGGAGGTCATGGAAATTTGAAATAAAGAAGAAATGTGCCTTAAACCCATGGTGAATCCATCAAAATGAGATCAATGGATGATATTTAATTGAGAACATGATTGAACAAAAATTGTGCATTTTGGTCACATGGTGGTTCCGATATACTAAGAAAATATTGATGGACATGATCAAAGCATGGAAATATCGAACAACTACTGAACGTTGAAGTTGTGTTGCTTATTTTGAAGGGAAGAGAACATATTAAAGACCATGATTGATTTCATGTGTGATTTTTTAAGTCTGCACTATGGTCTAAGAGTAGATCACACATGAAATCAAAGGTGGTCTATGTCGGTTTCAATGGATTGTTGATAGCCCGCTTTTAAGAATATCAGAGTTGGCTCGATGGACATAGATTCTTATGTGGACAAACTCTTGAGGATATAAAGTGTACACATAATGATGATATGTTTGTTTTTAGTTAGTGTAGCATGTATGTGAGATAAGTGGATGGTGTGAAGATAATATTTGAAGCTTCGAGGCCCGAGGATGTCAAAGAATGAAAATAAGATAATTTGAGGATAGCAGGGTGGTGCAAGGGATATAATCGATGTCCTCGTCTTCTTAACAGGTTGGTTCTTAGAATATTTGTTTATGTAGACTGCAAGTGGGTGCTTATAATTAGGATTTGTTTCCTCATTTTTGTAATAGGTTGGTGCCTTCCAAGTTGGTGCTTGAAAAATGTAAGTGGGTTCTTAGAATGAGTATTGGTGTCTTTATCTTCTAAAAAGGTGGGTACCTATCAAATTGAGCTGTAAGTGGGTGCTTATTGTAGGGATTGGTGTCCTTCACAGGTTGTATCTTGTAAAGAATGTAGTTCTTTTTAAAATAAAATAAAAAGTTTTGTGGTTTTATCCCTTATTGTGTTTCCACATAAAATATATGTGTACTATGAGTTTGTATTAATATAAGTTGACATGGTTAATTCTCTGCATTTCCTATGTTTAATTATGTAATGAATAGTTAAATGGTATCGAGAAAAAGTGGTTAAATTTGTTCAATACTAATTCATCCCCCTAGTATTGGTGGATATTCTAACAATTGATTTTAGAGTGGGTTCCTTAATAAATAGTCTAACCACTAGAAGGTGAATCGGTGAAACACAAATGGATAAATAGGAATGATTTTCTAGAAATAAATCTCCATTATGTGATGGATCAAATTATGTTTTCTAGAGCATAAAAATTCAAACCTATTTGATGGGTCCTTAGTTGCATGGTTCCTTAAAAGAATCTCATGGGATATGCACTAATTATTTTCGCTGGAAAGGAGTTAAATATCTAGACATGAGCCCTTGGTCATATGAAGAGGAGTCTAAAGGAAATTCCCTTCTTCCACATGGTTTCAACTTTATATTCCCACTAAGGTAGGTCCGAGGGGTTGGCAAGACTTCAACATTTCAACAAGTCCTACCTTGATTCTCCTGTAGATTCATATCCCATGACTCTCTAGTGGTGAGGATGAGGTGAACAAAGGACCATTTAAGGATAGGAATTCACAGAGAGACAATGCATAATTATACCTCTAGTAATTCAATACATAACTCAGTCATAACCATATACATGCGTTCAATCACTACTTCAATTTCAACACACAGAGTATGAAAATACTTATCAGAAGACCAAAATTTTTGAAGCAACTACTGAAAGGGGTGCATGTTTCCTCCCAACCATAGGCACAACCAATCCTAATGGATTTACCACTGGCCACCCCCGAGCTAGACCATGACTCTCTGAGAGAGACTCTTTCCTCTTTCTCAATGACAGTTGAGGATGAAGGTTACTCGCCTCCTCCTACATGATCTTGGAAACCAGTTTTATCTTTAACAAGCAAGAAGGTCTACTCAAGTAATTCCACATTCACTCATCAACCTATTTTATCAGCTTGTAATGAAAACACTACCCCTGTCTTCTTGCACCTAGAACAAGCTTATTTCCCAGTTCTTCCTTGAACCAGAGAACTACAAAATGTTATTTTGACTCTTCTCTCTTCGCAGATCCACTTTCTCCCCCTTTTTTCCTCTACCCAATAATTACCTCTTCCTTTCCTTTCCTAGTGAGGTTGTGTGGGTTTGAATCCACATCTCATGGTCATGCCTGGAATCCTTACAGATGGGTACCCTACCCCATCTCCTCATTAACTCTTGAGGATGGCCTTCCAACTACCAGACTGACTGGTAATTCATTTATGGGTCAGAGGACGTTTGAGAAATTACACCTAGTAGGTATTGGTTTGGTGAGGGTCATCTAAACCATTATTGGTTTCCCTCACCATATCTTCCATAGAATCCATGGTATATCTTGGCAAACTCCTCCCTTTCAGAAGTTGTGCAACACATATCCAATTTCTATTAATTAAAAAAAATTCATACATTGACCCTTTTATACAAAGGTTCATCAAATCAAATATTCACACATATCTAGTCTGCCATAGTCTCTTGGCTTGTTTATAGTTATATTTACAAACTGGGGGAAACAGGGGTATTACAATCCCCCTCCTTAAAGGAACATCATCCTCGATGTTCTATCTTCTGATGTTCTCTGTATGTACATAAGTAAACAAAAATGGATATGCCTATTTCATGGCATCCTCCATTTCCCATGAAGCCTCATCTGGGCCAAAGTGTTTCCACTCCACTTTGACCTATGTAATGGTTCTATTCCTGAGCAAGGTTTCATTCATATTTATTATGCATTGAGGTTCTGGTAGGAATTCTCCCTCAGGTTCCACCTGAATCATAGACCAATCAATAATATGATTAGAATCATGTACATAATTCTTTAATAAACAAATATGGAAAACATTATGTTCTTTCATTGTGGGAGGAAGTGTTATTCGATAGGCTATTGGTCTCACTCTATCCAAAACTTCAAAGGGTCCAAAATATTGAGGTTCTAGCTTGACACAAGCTCCCATCCTCAAAGATATATTTCTGGGTCTAACTCAGAGATACAGATGATCCCCTGCTTTGAACTCTCTAGGAGTATTTTTCATGTATGCATAGCTCTTTTGTCTATCCTGGGCTATCTTCAAATTTTGTCTGACTTGAATTACTTGCTGTTCCAATTCCTTTAGCATATATGGTATGATTTTAACTCTTTCTACTGGGTTGTTCCAGCTGATTGGAATGTTGCATTGTCTTCCATAGAGGGCTTCAAAAGGGTTCATTTTTAATGACTCTTGATAACCATTGTTGTAGGAAAACTATAACATGCCCACGACGAGGCATACAAATTTTCTCTTTTCTTAAAGGACAGATTCTCCATCCATGGTTTCTAATTTGGAAGTTTGGGAAACCAGTTTGACCTACCTATCAAGGATCTCCGATTCTAGAGCCAAATGACTCTCTGAGACCTTGATGGTATCGTTCTGTAAATAGACGCAGAACCTTTCAACTTCCTGGTGTAGGTCTAAAGGTACCCGCAACCCTCCTCTTTGCGCCTGTGAAATCTCAGAGTCTGGGCGCTATCTCCTTTTCTAATAAGCCCCTTCCTTGATATGACCTTGGGCGATGGCCTTACATAACCACGCGATTGTGGGTGTGTCCAAGGGTGGTTTTATACCAAACTACTTTTCACCCCACAATTCACCTTGAGCCTCCACGTTTCCTTTCTCCAAAACCGTGGTCTGGGTTGCGGTCCGCCCTCAACTTTTTAAAGTTCACACACCTTCAGTCCCCGCAATGCAACAAGACCGTCGATCTGATGAGATTGATGGTGCTTCTGAACTTGATGGCTCAGATCTATCCTTTCTGAATCTATGGATCAGATCTAACCTTTCTAAATCAACGACTCTGATTTATTTCATGACTCGGGTTTTGGGAGTTTCAAATATCAACCCTTACCTTCTCCCATAGTGACAAATCTCCTACCACATGTCCTCTTTAATCAATGGATTTGATCGCTTCACGATTCTGAAATTCGGGAGTCTCAAGTCTCAAATTTTAATTCCCCTTGAAGTATGCAAATTTCTTCCACGTGTCCACTTGAATCGGATGATCGAGGCTTACTTCAGGTCTTTAGCGCTTTTCAACCAAGACTGAATCAACAACCTTCAACCCCCTTCTCGATCAACAACTAATATTCCACTTCGGGACTTCGACACTCTCACCGTCTACTTTCCTTCGGAGTATTTCATACCCGGAGTGCTAGATCTGGCACCACGCATCCACCTTAAATCGATGGCTTTCATTCGCTTCAGGACTTAGGCCTTCAAACATCTAAAACTTCAAATCATCCTTGCTTCGTTTCCTTTGGAACATTCTATTCAAAGTTCACGATTTGATGACATGTGTCCTCCTTCAGATTGACGATTCCTAGCTACTTCGGCTGTTCGAGATTCGACGATTTCAAACTCTTATCCATCATGTTTTCCTAGAGTGTTTTCACCTAGAGTTCATGATCGATCACCATGTGTCCTCTGGATCTGATAGTACATATTCTCTTTGGGTCTTCAGGTTGCTTTCACCCTAGGACAAATAATCTCTACCATGTGTCCCTTTCGATCTAACGGTTGAGATTCACTTCTACTCTCTAGCTCTTCGGGCTTAGGGAGTTTCAACTCTCGACTGAAACTCTCGAAGTGATTTCTCCAGAGTTACTAATTTGTTGACATGTGTCTCCTGGTGATCAATGGTCAAGATATACTTTGGGTCTTCGATGATTCCACTCTCTCCTTGACCACAAGATCTTGGCGATGAACGATCCCATTTCACTTCGGGACCTTGGCCATTCAACCCTCCCATGCACACAAATGTTAAAACTCGTGCACTTTACCTTAGATCGGACGACTAACATCCCTTTGTGCTAAGATCTGACGGTTAGGATCTGTTCCTTCCCAATGCTTCTCCTCCACTTCCCTGGACATTGATCTAACGGTCCAAGCTTCTCCCTACAACCGATCTAACGACTGTTGTCACTCCTCCTCTTGATATTTTGACTTCTTCCAACTTGGAAGAGTTTGGTAGATGTTCAAAGGCCCCAACCTCCATTCCTCCTACGAGTCCATCTATCTTAGGTCCCATCTTCACTCTTGAAAACATTATCTCTTCTGGGATTTTCGATTCTCTCAGACCGACGGTACCGAGGGACTCCGTTACTCCACAAATTTCCAAAAGGGCTCATAACGACCCATCTCACAACTATTTAGGGTTTGGCAGTCATGATTCGACTGATACCGAGGTGTCCGTCGATTGACGGTTCATAGCAATTGCAGGGTCCCAACATTCATTCTGTTTATCAGAGAGCTCAACCTCCACAATCTAGAAGTACACTCCCAACCTATTCGAACCAGAGTCATTGATCTTCCAGCTCGATGAGATCAATGACAATGGTGAATTGCGGGCCACGAACTAGCACGTCCACTACTTTCTCCTTCGCGCACCATAATGATTCCCCACCCTCGATCTCCATTCATAGATCGATGGTTCACAGTGATTGCGGTGTCCCACCTCCGCAATTTGAGAAGTTCTTGCTTGACTCTAGTCTAATCCTATTCATTGATCTTCCATCCCCAACGAGATCAATGGTGTGGGTTGATTGCATGCCGTGAACTAGCAAGTCTGCTAAATTCACCTTCGCACTCTGCAATGATTCCTAACCGTCCATTAAATCGAGCGGCTGGTGTATGATTTAGTAACTCCAGTGAGTATTTGAGTCAATCTGATGACAGGGATGGCCTCTCCTCCCATTAAATGGCTCGCATCCATCTCCACTATCAAATTCTTAAGTCATGGGTAGTTTTGGTAACTTGACTATCGTCTACCTCCTAGATATGATGGTCGGGACTGTTCCTGGGCATCCTCAGATTTAAGGCTCAGATTTAACTTCGGGACTTTGGGGATTTTACCTCCCTTACAATGAAATCGCTCAGTTCTCTAAAATCGCTAAGCCCGAATGACTCCAGGGTTAAACCCCACGCTCTTTCCTTTACCCAACGGTCACAACAGAATGTAGCTTCTTCCGAACAGATTTTGTCTGTTCATCTTCCAAACAAGCGACGTTCCCTTTCGATACTTCAACCTCATTGTTCTTCCTGAGATTTGTTAGATTTGAAAGGCTTAATAGATTTTTTCTCTTTCTCTTGAACTTAACGCTTGGAATAATCTTTCTGCACACCCCTTACGCTCATTCTTCAACTCTAGAACTTAAGTGGTTCTCGATCTCTGCCTTCCTTACAGAGAGCCTGTGCATATGTGCACTATCTCTCATGAGCTTTAACAGAATCCCTCCTCCAAGGGACTCAGAACGACTAGGAGCGTCGACATGCATACGTGAAATTGTGCCCAAGGTCGATGAACTCATAGTTCGTGGATCTAGCTTAAGACACCAGAGGGCGCAAGCATTTACGAATACAAAACATGTTCAATCCATACTTTCTTAAATACAAAATTTAAATGAGAATAAAGAGATACAGTATAACCATTAAGTAAACATACACATCACTGGGTCCTTCACAATATATCCCTTTTCATTACACAATTACAACTTAATTTCACGGGGTATGAGAATACTTATCTATTACAAGTTGCATCCAACCAACTGACTATGGGTTTGCACCTTTCCACCCAACAATAGGCTCAAAGGAATTCATTCTTATCACTCTCGCCACCACTGTGCCAAGTCATGATATCACTAGGGAATTTACACCATCTCTTAGAGAAACTCTCTCTGTCACAGTGACCCTGTGAGGTTTATCAGATGCTTTCTGAGCATCAATATCTCATTCAGGTCCTTCAAGCCATGTTCTTGGAAATTCCTTTGGGTTTTCACATCTCCCTTATGAGCTTGTACTCTCATCCCCATGTCTCATGTCTTGTTGTGTCTCTGTATGTATCTTACCTTCCCTCCTCTGGAAGGTTTATGACTTGAAGCTCAGTTTTGTAGGTCTCTGTGGTACTTTGAGCTGACATCTTGTAGTTAGAACATGCTTCCATTCATCAGGGTGGTTGATAATTCAACCACTAGTCCTTTCTTCATTAACTGATTTATTTCCTCTAGAGATATCATGGCTCGTACTTCAAGGCTTCACCCCCCAACAGTTAGTTATGGGAAGTTTAACAATAATACATTTACATTGTCCACATGACTTAGCATGGTAATCCTATTTTATGATTAATTACAAGCTGGGGGAAACATGGGTGTTACAATTCCCTCCCCCTTAAAGGAACACCATCCTCCGTGTTCTTTCTCAAAAACACCTGTCATGCCTTTCTCATTCAGTTGTTTCATAAATCTTGATCCTTCTTCCTCGGTCAGGTCCTTTTTCAGAACTTAAATCTTAGTCACCTTATTTCAATAATTCTTGGACAACAAGCACGTTAATCATAGTCTTATGCGAAAACATTGCATAAAATTTCTAGGAAAATTTCACAATCTTAGCACAATAATTATCTGTGCAGTTTGTGGATTTGTATGCACATGGTTGTTTTTTTATCCAGGCTCATTGTTTTTCCTTGGCATACCCATTGGGTGCATGATCCCCATCAATAGTTTACAAGAACTATCAAGGTTTCATCTTCCTTGTGGTCACTCACCCTCCAGGCCCAGGCTTAGGCATCCCCTTCTCTTCTATACAGTCCCTTGGGTGATCCATCTTGCCTTGCTAAGGTTTTATCGCACAAGAATAATTCCAGAGACTCTATCTAGTCTTACAGTTGAGGAGTCCCTCATAATTTCTATACTGAGGCGTCCTTCATCTTGTGTTACCTCAACACAACATATTCTAGGCGATCATGGATTACCACGTGGTTCTCATGGCTCAGCAGTAGCCATTTTTCATGCTTTTACAGCTTGACAGCCTTTCGGATCAGCTAATGTTAGGGATGGAGGTTAATCTCCTTCTCCTAGCACAAAAATAGTTAGGGACAAAGGTTACTCTCCTCCTGACTCAATCATAGATAGGGATGAAGGTTACTCTCCTTCTCCCAAGTCAGTCTCTATTTCATGTGATCGGATTATACGCTTTCTCACAGTTCTCCCTCGAACCTAAGAGATCATTGTCTCATCTCTACACTCTTTACAGATCTTTCCCTTTCACTTGTATTATAGGTATATAGAAATTCATGAGACATCATAAATTTTTAAATTCAAAATTTTTCTTGTAAATCTGTCATCCGCAGATTTCCAAATTCCACATTCTGTTCTCATATTTGTTTCGCATAGGAACCATATTCATAATTATGGGACTTTCCTTCCCATAACAGTTTGGCTCAGCAGGAAATTGGTCTTCCTTATGGGATTACAATGCTTCCATATCCAAGACCCCTTTGCTTCCTGCACTTTCAACTTCAATCAACCAAACAAATTTTTAGTTTCCATGCATCCACGTATATATATATATATATATTCAAAACCATGCATACTAACAGTTCATCACATATATATATAAACATGAAATGGAGCCCCATTCGTTGGCTATGCCTCATTTCAACATACCAAACCTTTGAAAACGTAATTCAACATTTCAAAGGATTTAACAAATGTGCCAATATTCATGGCCATGTTCATACCCAACGCACTCTTGCATTGATTTCAAGTTTGTCACACTTTATGACAGGTTCTTGGCCATGGTTTGTTGGAATTTAACCAACCTCTTCACCACATGGATTATTCATTTTCTTTCATTCTTACAACAAGACTATGCTTCCATCTACAGGATGATCACGATCCGAAATCAGTACACATAAGACTCAAAATTTTCACATGCATGTCTTTAAGCATTTTTCCTTTATTAATAACCAGGGTACCAACACTCATGGCCACCCAAATTTGGTTTTCTCTAACACCTATACAATGTAAGTAGAAATGTTGGAAGGTCCTCCTTCCTCAATGGGAAATCCAATGTCTGTCCTTTATGAAAACATGCATTTCCTTGAAGCAATTCCATGCAACGTGCTATTTTTGTTTCCAATCGTTCCTTGATTGGTCCATGTATTTATGACATATTAGTTCATGAATTCTTCCGAGGGTTACAATCAGTCATTACTATTAGAGGTTCACACCTCCACCATTCAGGTTCTCCTTCCTGAATCATACCCTACTTGGGTACCCAAGGCATACATATGCCTTTCAATGTTTCATACATAACATTTAAGACCGTAAAACATTTCATAAGGGATTCTTACCCAATCCCTTCATACCTTGTGCCACATAGGCATGAACATTTTTGTACATGTTTTGGCTATTAGCACCCCCTCTGATATTATTCCATCAATGGTGCTCCATGGGGACTTTTAAAGTCCCTTCAACAATCTTTCAACAAGAACCTTCTCATAGTCATCCTATGATTGAGGTTGTTTATTATTGTCAACTGTATTTCTCAACATTTCCAATCTATTTCTTTCTACACATGACATACATCATAAACACATTAGTCATCATGTAAATTAAAAATGCAATTACCATAGTATTTAAATTAATAAAACATTTTCAGACATGTCCTAGCATATCTATATGCACTTAATCGCATTATCCTTAATGGTTTCATTAGTGCAATACCGACAATTCTCAATTGTTTCTGTAGTAATACAATCCTCATCACTATGGTGTCAAAACATTTACTTTCATCAGCGTATTATATTTCTCATCCCAGAGAAAAACATAATACACAACAAGAAAAGAATTGAGGGCTCTCCCCTTCTTCAAATTCCTTTTACATTGCTTGGGACTTTTCATCCTAGCTGAGTTATTTCTAAGGCCTCACTGTCTTTTCTCTGCTTTTGAAATTTACTTCCTGTTGGGATCTTCCTGCTCTTTTCCTTGAGTTGCCTTGGTTGGGCCTCACCCTAACCTTTTTTTTGGAATACAACAACTTGCTTTAATAACAAGCTTTTTTTTTTGTTCATAATGGATCATCAACCTATGCATCCTGTGCACATTACCATTTGGTTATCATAATGGTCAATATTAATTTATTAGTATTCTATTCATTACATGATGTTTTTCAAAATGTAATCCAAGATTCTGGTATATATATAAGCTTTTGGCTCACTGCTTAATTCTCAACAGTCATTAAGGTTGTGACCTTATTTTCTTGATAGAGTGTTCACACAGTTCCTCCATAGGGAAATCCTTCAACATGCAACTTCCTTATTTTATATCCATCACTATTTGTGATGGCCTCAACCTTGAGTTAGCTTCAAAAGTTTACCAAATATCCCATAAGGAATATAAACATGCATCTTTGTCATGTACCCAAATTATGTATCCATACATATTCTGGTTTTTTTAACTTACATCCATGATGTACTTAACCATATTCATAATCCTAAACCTGCCTATAGCGGTCATAGGTATGTTTCACATCCCACCTACATATCTACTTTTAAGATCAGTCAACTCAGGATTGTTCACAATCCTTCTCATATGATTCTCAAAGGCATAATCATTTTCCTCTTATTATGACAACAGAGCATATTTTCTCATTTACCCTTTTTATCTAATTATATTAGTATTTCCCGACGAAAGGGAATACATTCCCCCTCAAGATATTATTTGGACCATAACTTTCATGACTCTTTGGAATGGAGTCAGCCATGCATCCATAGTATTCATTTATTATGGACAAGAGAAATTCTTGCTTTATATTTCACTCATAAGGGAAACCATATTGTATCTTATAACTATATTCTTACATCATACATGTGCATCACCTGCACGTTTAATATCATTCATACCTAACTCGTATTAATATTAGTCTTCATATTAGGAAGCTCCACAATGCATTAAACCCATGCACTCAAGAATAATTAAACACAGATAAGTATTCATCAGGCTAGCTTATTGCTTGCACTTTTTCCATGTCATTCACACACATGGACATATCAATCTTCTATATCCTTTTCCCAAGGATCTTCCAATCATCCTTATGATTATGTATACACATTCGTGTATAAGTAGGTTCATCTCTTGCACCTTTTTACCTCATGCATTCAATTTATAGTTTAATTTCATCATTAGTGTCCTTCAGTTTGAGATTTCAGTCACTTACAGGACTAATCTCACAGTCATATCTTGTATTGATGTTGCCTTCTCTTATGAAAATAACCAAACAGGGTCACTTTCCTCTTTATGCGACAAAGTCTAGCAAGAAAACCTTCTTTCCTCAACGTCCATAGAGTTTTTCCCATCTCACTTTTCTCTGGTCATGAGGAGTTATATACTCCAATTTTAATTTAAAGAAGTAACTATAACTACCAAGGATCCTACGTGATCCTATCAGATTCCTTTAAGCCCACAAAGGTATTAACCATTATATAATCCACCATCATCAATGCCTAAAGTTCCAACTGCCCATGCTTAGAAGCAATGTTACGAACACCAGGTCATCCATCCTTCAGGCTTCAGCTACCCTTGATAGAACCCTGCCACCTTCAACTATCCACATTCAAGTATTATTATAAATGTTAATTAGCATATCCCTACTTCGGTAAGAGTAGTTATCACTTTGAAAAAGGTCTAAAGAAATTATTCTACTGAAATTCAACAAGAATTCCCAAAATCATAGGTTCAATCTACACTCCCTCTCCTCAAGGAGTAAATTCAAATAACAATACCTCCTTACGCGACTCGTACATGAGCCCAAGTAGGCCAAGTGTTGTAACCGTGATCTGATACCATTTTGTAACACACACATGACGGGGCATAAAAATTTTCACTTTTCTTAAAGGACAAAGTCTACATCCATGGTTTTTAATTTGGAAGGTCGGGGAACTAGTCCAACCTCCCGGTCAAGGATCTCCAATTCTGGAGCCAAACGACTCTCTAAGACCTTGATGGTCTCATTCTATAATTAGATGCAGACCCTTTCGACTTCTTGGTGTAGGTCTAAAGGTATCCGTGACCCTCCTCTTCGCGCCTATGAAATCTCAGAGTCAGGGCGCTAACTCCTTTTCTAATAAGCCCCTTCCTTTATATGAGCTTGGGTGATGGCCTTACATAACCACGTGATTGCAGGCATGAACAAGGGTGGTTTGAAACCAAACTACTTTTCGACCCGCAATTCACCACGGGCCTCCACGTGTCCTTTCTCCAAAACTGTGGTCTGGATTGTGACTCGCCCTCAACTTTTTAAAGTTTGCGCACCTTCGGTCCCCACAATGTGATGGGACCATCGATCTCATGACCTTGATAGTGTTTCTAAACTTGACGGCTCATATCTATCCTTTCCGAATCTATGGATCAGATCTAACCTTTCTAAATCAAGGATTATGATTTATTTCGTGATTCGGGTTTCGGGAGTTTCAACTCTCAACCCTTACCTTCTCCCGTAGTGATAGATCTCCTGCCACACACCCTCTTTAATAAATGGTGTTGATCGCTTTGTGATTCTGAACTTCAGGAGTCTCAAGTATCAACTTTTAATTCCCCTCAAAGTATGCAGATTTCTGCCGCGTGTCCACTTAAATCGGGCGATTGAGGCTTACTTCGAGTATTTAAATCTTTTCAACCAAGACCAGATCAACAACCTTCAGCCCCCTTCTTGATGAATGGTTGATATTCCACTTCGGGACTCCGACGCTCTCACCCTCTAATTTCCTCCGGAGTATTTCGTACCCAGAGTGCTAGATATGGCGCCATGCGTCCACCTTAAATTGATGACTTTCATCTGCTTAGGGACTTCGGCCTTTGGACATGTCAAACATCAAATCCTCCTTGCTTCATTTCCTTTGGAACGTTCTATCTAGAGTTCATGATCTGATGACATGTGTCCTCCTTAATATTGACGACTCCCAACTGCTTCGACTATTTAGGCTTTGATGATTTCAAACTCTTATCCATTGCATTCTCCTGGAGTGTTTTCACCCAGAGTTCACGATCGATCGCCACGTGCCCTATGGATCTGACGATATAGATTCTCTTTAGGTCTTCAGGTTTCTTTCACCCGAGGACAATGAATCTCTACCACGTGTTCCTTTCGATTTGATGGTTGAGATTCACTTCGGCTCTCCATCTCTCCAGGCTTCGAGAGTTTCAACTGTTGACTGAAACTCTCGAAGTGATTTCTCCAGAGTTATTGATCTACTGACACATGTCTCCTAGCGATCAATGGTCATTATCTACTTTGGGTCTTTGGCGATTCCTCTTTCTCCTTGACCACAAGCTCTCACTCAGGAGTTGTATATCTTGCGCCACTTGTCCCTCTTGGCGATGAACGATCCCAATTCACTTCGGGACTTCGAGACCTTGGCCAGTCAACCCTCCCGTGCACACAAACATTAAAACTCATGCACTTTACCTTAGATTGGATGAATAACATCCCTTTGCGCTAAGATCCGACGGTTAGGATATGTTCCTTCCCAACGCTTCTCCTCTACTTCCCTGGACACTGATCTAATGGTCCAAGATTCTCCCTGCAACTGATCTGACGACTGTTTTTGCTCCTCCTCCTGATATTTTGACTTCTTCCAACTTGGAAGAGTTTGGTATATTTTCAAAGGCCTCAACCTTTGCTCCTCCTGCGATTCCGTCTATCTTGTGTCCCTTCTTCACTCTTGAAAACATTATCTCTTATGATATTTTTGATTCTCTCAGACTGATAGTACCGATGGACTCTGTTACTCCACAGATTTCCAAAATGGCTCACGACCACCCATATCAAAACTATTTAGGGTCTGGCGGTCATCATTCGACCGATATCGAGGTGTCCGTCAATCGACGGTTCACAACAATTGTGGGGTCCCAACATGTTCTCTCTTTATTAGAGAGATCAACCTCCGCAATCTGAAAGTACAGGCCCAACCTGGTAGAACCAGATTCATTGATCTTCCATCCCGATGAGATCAACGACAATGGTGAATTGCGGGCCGTGAACTAGCGCATCTGCTACTTTCACCTTCGCTCTTCGCAATAATTCCCCAACCTCGATCTCCATTCATAGATCAAAAATTCACAGTGATTGTGGGGTCCCACCTCCACAGTCCGAGAAGTGCTCCCTCAAATCTAGTCTAATCCTAGTCATTGATCTTCCATCCCCAATGATATCAACTATGTGGGTTGATTGTGGGCCGTGAACTAGCAGGTCCACTAAATTCACCTTCGCACTCTGTAATGATTCCCAACCGTCGATTAAATCGAGTGGCTCGTGTTTGATTCAATAACTACATTGAGTATTTGAGTCAATCTGATGACTGTGATGGACTCTCCTCCTGTTAAATGGCTCACATCCATATCCACTATCAGATTCTTAAGTCATGGGTAGTTTTGGTAACTTGACTATCGTCTACCTCCTAGATATGACGGTCGGGACCGTTCCCAAACATCCTCATATCTAAGACTCAAAGTTGACTTCGGGACTTCGGGGATTTTACCTCCCTTACGATGAACTCACTCAGTTCTACGAACTTGCAAAGTCTGAATGACTCCAGGGTTAACTCCCTCGCTCTTTCCCATACCCAATGATCACAACAGATCGTAGCTTCTTCTGAACAAATTTCTTCCGTTCGTCCTCTAAACAAGGGACCTTCCCTTTCGATACTTCAACCTCATTGTTCTTCCTGAGATTCGTTAGCTCTGAAAGGCTTAAGAGATTTACGCTCTTTCTCTTGAACTTAACGCTTGGAATAATCCTTCCTCACACCCCTTATGTTGATTATTCAACTCTAGAACATAAGTGGTTCTCGGTCTCTACTTTCCTGGCAGAGAGCCTATGCATATGTGCACTATCTCTCCTAAGCTTTAACAGACTCCCTCCTCCAAGGGACTCAAAATGACTAGGAGTGTCGACATTCATACGTGAAATTTTTCCCAAGGTCGACGAACTCACAGTTTGTGGATCTAGCTTAAGCCACCACAGGGTGCAAGGATTTACAAAATTTAAACGATTACCAATTTAAACATGTCCAATCCATACTTTCTTAAATACACAATTTAAATAAGAATAAAGAGATATAGTATAACCATGAAGCAAAAATACACATCCCTGGGTCCTTCACAGTATATCCATTTTCATTACATAGTTACAACTTAATTTCATAGGGTATAAGAATATTTATCTATTACAAGTTTCATCCAACCAACTGGCTATGGGTGTGTGCCTTTCCACCCAACCATAGGCTCAGAGTCATTCATTGTTAGAATTATGGCCACCCCTGTGCTAAGCCATGATATCACTAGGGAATTTACGCCATCTCTCAGAGAAACTCTCTGTCAGAGCGACCCTGCGAGGTTTGTCAGATGCTTCCTCAACATCAAGCTCTCATTCGGGTCCTTCAGTCTGTGTTCTCAACACTTCCTTTGGGTTTGTACATCTCCCTTATGAGCTTGTTCTCTCGTCCCCGTGTCTCCTCTCTTGATGTGTCTTTGTATGTATCTTACCGTCCCTCCTCTGGAAGGTTTCCGACCTATCATATTCCTTCTGTCAGAAGTAAGCTCGGGTCTACAAGTCTCTGTGGTGCTTCGAGCTGACATCCTACAGTTATACCATGCTTCCATTCATGGGGGTGGTTGATAATTCAAGCACTGGTCCTTTCTTCATTAACTGATTTCTTTCCTCTAGAGATATCATGGCTTGTACTTCAAGGCTTCACCCCCCAACAGTCAGTTATGGGTGATTTAAAAATAATACATTTACATTGTCCACATGACTTAGCATGTTAATCCTATTTTATGATTAATTACAAGCTGGGGGAAATAAGGGTGTTACAAAAACTCTACCAGTGGTAGGTAGTCCTCGCACTTCTTGGGTTGATACATTACATGCATCCTCAACATGTCTTCTAATACTTGGTTCACCCTCTCTATTTTCCCATCAGTTTGAGGGTGATAAGCTATACTAAAGAGTTTTTTTTTTTTCAAAACCAACAATCAAATATTTCCAAAAGTTTGAAGTGAATTTTGTATCTTTGTCGGATATAATTTCCTTAGGCATGCCATGCAACCTAAATATCTCTTTCATGAAAATGATGGAAATATCTATTGCCTTACAAGTTGAATTGACGGGTATGAAGTGAGCATCCTTGCTCAGTTTGTCCACAACTACCATGATGGCATCGTTCTATTTGGATGATATTGGTAATCCTGTGATGAAATCCATAGAGATTGTTTCCCATTTCCATTCGGGAATTGGTAAGGGATGAAACAAACCTAGTGGGTGTTGGTGCTCTGCCTTGACTTGATGACATTCTAGACATTTAGCTAAGTAATCAACTATGTCCTTTTTCAGTCCGGGCCAATAAAATATTTTCCTAGTGGTCGTGATCATTTTCTGATAACCAGGATGACCAATATATGGTCTTTTGTGTAGTTCATCCATTATGAACCTCTTCAAGTCATCCCAATTTTGAATATACAATCTTCCCTTGTAAGTCAACAAGCTATCATTGAACATATGATAGCCTACATCAGCCCAGTGGGATCTTGCTTTAGGTATGAAGTCACGGTCTTCAAAAATGCATCTGTTTCTTGTGCACTTCTGAATCTCTCTTTGATGTCTGAATCACTGGCGCTTATAGTTTCCAAGTGAACCACTTTCATACTTCTACTAAGGGAATCGACCACCCTATTCTCCTTACCTTTGATATGTTTGATTTAAAAATCAAACTAACTAAGGAGATCCATCCACCTAGATTGTCTCACATTGAGTTTTGGTTGGTGAAACAAATACCTCAACCCACTATGGTCTGTCATAAGTACAAATATTCTACCTAAGAGGTAATGCCTCCACATTTTTAAAGCATGCACTATGGCAGCCAATTCCATATGGTGGGTCACATAATTGACTCCATTCTCATTCCATTTTTTGGATTCATAGAAAATCACATGTCCTTCTTGCATGAGGACTCCTCCAAGACCTTCCTTGTAGGCATCTATACACACAAGGAAGTCCTTTCTTGCGTATGCAATCTTTAGTACATGTGCATTGGTTAGAAGGTATTTCAACGCTTGAAATCTTTCTTCACATTATGATGTCCAAATGAATTTAACCCCCTTTTTCTGAAGGGAAGTGATTGGGAAACCAATCTTGGAGAATCCCTTTATGAACTTCCTATAGTATCCTTCTGGGCCCATAAAGGATTTGATATCAGATACATCCTTTGGGTTAGGCCAATCCCTAATGGCTTTAATCTTGTTAGGAGAAATTTCTACTCCTTCCTTAGAGATAACATGGCCTAATTAATGGACTTGTTTCTAGAAAAAGTTACACTTACTAAGCTTAGCATAGAGCTGATGTTCTCTTAGTACTTGGGGTAATAGCTTGAGATTCCCTTCACGTTCTTCTCTATTCTTGGAATAGATTAAGATATCATCAATGAAAACCAACACAAACCTATCCAATAACTTTCTGAATACATTATTCATTAAGAAAATAAAAGTGGTTGATGCATTGGTAAGCCCAAATGGAACCACCACAAATTCATAGTGACCATATCTTGTCCTAAAGGTTGTCTTGTGGATGTCTTCATATTTAATTTGGACCTGATGGTATCCAGACCACAATTCAATCTTGGAGAAGATTGTAGCACCCCTTAATTGGTCAAAAAATTCATCGATTCTTGTTAAGGGATACTTATTCTTGATGGTCATCTTATTGAGTTGTCTATAATCTATGCAGAATCTGAGTGAGCCATCTTTATTTTTCACAAACAAGGTTGGTGCTCCCCATGGGGACACACTAGGCTGAATGTAGCCTTTGTCCCACATCTCCTTCAGCTGCAGTTTGAGCTCAACTATCTTTGGTGTACTTATTCTACAGGATGTTTTAGACATTGGCGCCTCTTCTGGTACAATTTCTATTGAGAAGTCAATATACCTTCTTGGAGGTAGACTTGGTACCTCTTCTCAGAATACATATTTATATTCTCTTAATATGAGATGGTCGTCTGGGATGGGTATGCCATTCTCAATAGAGTTTAGTACTTGTATTGCATACAAGGGACATCCATTTCTGCAATAATTCTTCACTTGGAGGGATGATATTTGTCTCACTGAGACATGATTTTGAATCCCTTGTAGGGTTACCCTTGTTCCTTCTTTATTTTCACACTCCAAAGTTTTACTGTAACAATCCAACTTGGTTTTGTGGGAAGCCAACCAGTCGATGCCAATCAACATGTCATAATATCCTAAAGGTTGTATGCTTAGGTTCTCTTGGGTAGGAAACTCACTTATAGAAAATTAACATGCTGGTATGACCTCTGTTAATTTTCTTTTGGTTCCAGTGGCTAGTTGTACCAGCCATGATTTAACATGTTTAACTTGTTGCAATTTACATTTCTGAATAGTTTGAGGGGCATCATAACTCAAATTAGAACCAGGGTCAATTAAAATGGAAACAAGATGGTTGGAAATCGTACCTTCCATCTCCACCACTGAAGCTTGGTGGTTAGCTTGTCTATTATCCAAGGCTGCATAAATTTGTGGCATGCTCCTAGCCACATCATTCAATGTGGTAACCTCTTGGACATTGTTGACCCTATTATTTCTCTTTTTCCTATGCAGACTATGCGTCGATAGATGTTCCTCTCCAAAACCACAACATTTCAAGGGTTCTCTCTTTGTGTTATCAGTCTTACTTGTAACTTCTCCGAATGGTTTATTTCCACTCTGGGATGGAAAGGTTTTCTGATACACACTTCTGGTAGGAAGGATCATCCTAGAGATCTTCCCATGGTTCTTAAATCTTGAGGGTTTAAACCCCTTCTTCTTGAATCCCGAATTGTTTTTCTTCTTCGAGTATTCATGGGGTTATGTCTTATTCTTTAATTGCTCATAACAATATCTTTCTTTTATAATAGTATATTCTAAGGTCTTTGGCTCATAAAACTCAATTATGTCCTGGTAGGACTGAGGTAATCCACTAATAAATCATTGCATATTTAACTTTTCATCCTTTATGTAGGGAACATACCTCATCAACTCGAGAAATTTGTTGATATAATCATCTATGGTGAGTTGTCCCAGCTTGAGTTCATAGAACTCCTTTGTATTCCCATCAAATTAATTTTCTGATAGATACTTCTTCTTGATGTATTTCTCAAATTTATTCCATGAAAAGTCCTTCTCATGGATACCTTTCACATTCCTAAGGTCCTCCCACCAAATGGAATCTTTCCCATTAAGGTTGAAAATGGCTATCTGATCCTTTAAGTTTTCAGAGTAGTCATTGAATATGAAGTACTTCTTCAAGTTGAGTAGCCAAGATTATGCTTCTTCCCCCTTCTTAATCTCTCCATCGAAGGTGGGCAGTTTGACTTTCTTGAATTCATCAGGGTCATGACTCTTGGAATGTTTCCTCTTATTTTGTCTCGTCTGAGATTGGGAACTAGTTTTTCCACTAGAAGATTTCTTGGAGTTGTTAGTGTCCTCAGAGGGACATTCCAGTGAGTGTCTCCTGGGTCCAAGTTGGGCCTTCCTTGAGGTGCTCCTCTTGGTGTGTCCACTTTCCAGACCATGCTTTTGTATACCAGGTGGACTTGGAGTTTTCTTAGTATGATGCCTGTCCACATGACTGGAAGATGGACCATGTTGTAGTTGCCTTTGTATATCTAATAGACTTTGCAGTAGGACTGCATTAATTTCATACTGATTTTCCCGTTCCTTGATCAACCTTACACTGTAAATTTACTGTTGTTCATTGACTGCTTGAGTGATGACAAAACATCTTCTGTTAGTTACTAATCTACCAATTCGTGAAAAAAACATATTATTGCAAAGTGAAGTTAGCTTCTTTATTTGGAAACATTAGCAACAAACCGTGCAAATTTCCAAAAGATCTAACAATAGTAGAAGGTTTCATTCCTCTCTATTGTAGAGGTTCATACAAGTTTCTTATAGAAGGGGGGTAAGGTAGGGTGTTACCCCATAAAGTTATCTAATAATAATTTTATGCGACTCGTGCATGAGCCCAAGAAGAACAAGTGTTGTTTCCATGTTCTGATAACAATTTGTAACATACCCAACCCCTTGGAGGAACATTTAAGGGATGGGGCATCAAAGTTTCACTTTTTCTTGGTTCATTTTCAGTCCCTTAATAAGATTTTTTTTTTTCTTTTTCTCAACCAAAGTTTACATCTCACACTATGTGCATAAATCAATTAGCAGGGTCCTCCTCGTGATGTTGGGCCGAAAACCGAGAGATAAAAGTCGTCTTAGTGAAGGTTTTGGGACTTTGGAACTCCCGATATTCAGGAGTTCCAATGGTGTTGCAAGAATTTCCCCCCAAAGGTCAAATTCCTGGATGGTCGAACAACAAAGGGAATCAACGGTCCACATCATCCGTCGAGATCCTATGGTTAAAAATGGGGCTTCGGTGATATTTCCCTCTCCACCATGTGATATCCTCGGAGTGAAAAACTGGTGAATATATGAAGGGACTAGATATTTCTCCATGTGGCCTAGGCCATTCGATGATTGAAAATCGACGTTCTACGTTGAACGTTGATGTTCAACGATCGACAATCGATGTTGATCATTCGACATTCGACGATCGACGATCGATGTTGATCATTTGGTATTAGGTGATCGACGATCGACATTGAACATCTCTCCACTATACTACGCTCCAAATATTTCAAACTCCCAAAGTTATCCAGACTCCCAAAGTCTCGGACATGTCACCAACCAAGTTGTCCAGGCGAGCACAAACTAGAAGCTGACATGTGGCGAGGGCCAGGGGTGACACGTGTCCTCATTAGGGGGTGACATGTGTCATGCTCTAATAGGAATAAGGGGATTGTGAATCATGCATATCCGGGTGACATGTGGCACACATAATGTGGATCCACGCCACTTTTAATGACATCAGGATGCCACTTCATCTTGGAATGATAGCTTCCCAGCCCTTCAATCTCACGGTCAGTAAGAGTCCATGTAGTACTTGGATCCACGAACTCCATTACTTCAGGGCTTCAGGGATTTGGGTATTAACATTACTCCACTGTCTCAAAGTGGAACTTCATAAAGTCTCCTTGACGTAGATCTGACGGTCAGGGGGGGTGGGGTCCCAAATATTTCCTCAATCTAAGACCCTTATCACTTCACCACTCCAATATTCATAAATTTTAATATTGAACCACCTATTCCCGAAGTGCTCAATGCCAAGATGACCTTGGCAGGGATCCAATGGTAAGGGTAGCTCCTGAAATATCCTTAGATTTATGGTTCCTGTCTCTTCGAGATTTCGACATTCAGGGAGATCGACGTCTTATCCTTTCTATTCTCCTAGAGTAGAACTTTGTCTAAGTTCCCTCAACATAGATATAATTTTCAAGGGGTCTCCCGAATACCCTTGAATCAGTGGCTCAGGATAACTCACAATGGTTAAAGGGATCAAGGTTTAGCGGTGGCAAGTCTATTTTCCATGGTTAGGGAAACCTCAAGGTGTCGGTTGACGTTGTGTAAAACCTTGACATCCAGTCACCTTAGAATAATTCAAAAAGGGTAAGGTCATGATACTCTGGAGCTCATAACTCCCATAGTTCTGAAGCTAGAAGGACTTAGCTCCTTTCTGGTCTAACACTAGGTTCCCAGACCTTAGTCACATGGGTCCTTCAAAGACTCTCATGGGATACACGCTAATTATTTTAGCCGTAAAGGAGTTAAATATATGGACATGAGCTCTTGTCATATGAAGAGGATTCTGAAGGAAATTCCCTTCTTCCATATGGTTTGAACTTTACATTCCCACTAAGGTAGGTCCGAGGGGTTGGCATGACTTCAACATTTCAGCAAGTCCTACCCTGATTCTCCTGTAGATTCCCATCCCATGAATCTCTAGTTGTTAGGCTGAGGTAAACAAAGGACCATTCAGAGATAGGGATTCATAGAGAGAAAATGCATAATTCTACCTCTAATCACTCAATATGGTACTCAGTCATAACCATATACATGCATTGAATCACTATTTAAATTTCGACACATAGAGTATGAAAATACTATCAGAAGACCAAAATTTGTGAAGTGACTGTTGAAAGGGGTGCCTATTTCCTCCCAACCATAGGAACAACCACTCCTGATGGATTTATCATTGGCCAGCCCCGAGCTAGACCATGATGCTCCGAGAGAGACTCTTTCCTCTTGCTCAATGACAATCGAGGATGAAGGTTAATCTCCTCCTCCTACAGGATCTTGCAATCGGTTTTCGCTATAAAAAGAAAGAAGGTATACTCGAGTACTTCCACAATAACATGTAAACCTCTTTTATAATCTTGTAACAAGAACCCTGCCTCTAGATTCTTGCACCCAGAACAAGTTTTCTTCCCATTTCTTCCTTGAACCAGAGAACTGCAAAACATTCTTTTTACTTTACTCTCTTCATAGATCTGTTTGCTCCCCCTTTTTTGCTCTGCCCATGAATTACCTCTTCCTTTCCTTTCCCAATAAGGTTTCTCTTAATCCCTAGCTTGTGGTTAGGTCTGGAAGCCTTACAGATGGGTATCCTTCCCCATCTCCTCATTAACTCTTGAGGATGGCCTTCCAACTACCACCCTGACTGGTAATTCATTTTTGGGCTAGATGACTATGGAGAAATTACACCCAGTAGCTACTGGTTTGGTGAGAGTCATCTCAACCATTCTCGGTTTCCCTCACCATCTCTCTCATAACATCCATGATCTATCTTGCCAAACTCCCCCCTTTCAGCAGCTATGCAACACATCAAATTTCTATTAATAACATAAGATTCATAGATTGACCCTTTTATACAAAGGTTCATCAAATCAAATATTCACACACATTTAGTCTGCCATAGTCTCTTGGCCAGTTTATAGTTATATTTACAAACTGGGGGAAGCATGGGTATTACATTAGCCCGTTACAAAATGGACCAAAAGGTCTAACTACTTCTAAGTAATCTCCATCTTTTGCATGTGTTGACTCTTGAAAATTTTCTAACTGTCGTCCTTTCCTTTTCTCGTGCTACTCCTTAGATGACTTGTCGCGCAGTTTGTTCCTGTACGATTCCAAAAAATTGTCCCAAAATGACTTTCTCCAACATGCCCCCAATAGTCACTTGTGGCTCATCCTAAGCCAGTTCAGGATTTCTTATAGGTCTCCATGAACTTCTGAAATGTGTCCCTTGTAGTTGTGATCTTTTCCATTTCTTGTGTTTCTTGCTGCGCAATTTCCTCGACCGTCTCTGCAGTAATATGGGTCTTCAATTTTTCTACACTTTCTTGTACCTCCTGCTTGACCATTCCCTCTGAAGTTTCTAGTTCTATTTTCACCTTGTATTCTTCCTCATGTATCATTTCTATCTTCTGTGCACGAGCCTTCTTCTTTGTCCTCATCTGGTTCATCTCTGAGTATAATTTTCTATTTTCTGCTATTGCTGCCATCTTTTCTGTTGGTGGTAAGGTGCTCATCACTTCTTTAAACTTTTGTGAATTTTCCTGTGCATCCTATAGGTTTTTCCAATTTCCCGCATCTCCACATATTCTATCCGATGAGTCCATACTTTCATGCTTTATTCATATAGCTTGGACCACTATGCTTCCAGACTTCTAATGTTCTCTATGGTTGTTGTTGTTGGTTGTGAAGTCTAATCTGGTGGTAGAAGTTATGTTAGGGTTTTTTTCCCTAGAAGGAAACCCTCTTTTATGAGGAATTTTATTGTGACTGTTTGTAGTAGAGTGAATATTGTATTTTGAGAGAAGATACTGTGAGAGAAAGAAGAGGAAAATACAACGAATTTGTTGTAGGTTGTATCCTTTCATTTGCTGGTTAATAATAAAGGAAGGAACTTGTTGGTTGTGGAGCATGATTATCTTCCTGAATCAGAGGTATTTTTTTTCAACCGTGTTTATACCCCATGAATACTTTACACCCCGAAAGAATGTACACTCCTCCAGCGGGGGTGTGCAGAGGGGGTTTACCCCTCTGTGGGGTCCGGGGGCAACTAAGCCGTCGGAGGAAAATCTTCCTTGTAAATGTATACTGTAATTTCATTGTAAATTTGAACCATTCATTATAAGGTCATAGATCTAATGGTAGAAGTTGTGTTAGGTTTTTTTTTTTCCTAGAAGGAAACCCTCTTTTATGAGGGAAATGTATTGCGACTATGTATCATTGTGAATATTGTATTATGAGAGAGGAGACTGTGAGAGAAAGAAGATGAAGTTACAACAGGTGTGTTGTAGGTTGTATCCCTTCATTTGATGGATAATACTAAAGGAAGGACCTGGCAATTTCTCTGGTGGACGTAGCCCACACTGGGTGAACCACGTATATTTGTGTCTCTATTGTATTGTGTATAATCTGTGTTTTATTTCTGCATTTGTTTTATTTTATTGCTCCACGATCCTATTTTTATAACAACTAGTATCAGAGCGAAAGGTAACTCATAGGAAAAGAGGGTTCCTGGTTTGAGTGGGAGCAATGGGGGAAGATGGAAATTTTAGGGTCGAGAAATTTAACGACGAAAACAACCGATTATGAAAGATGCATATGGAAGATTATTTATATCAGAAGGATCTATTCCTACCATTGGGTGGAATAGTAAAGAAGTCAATGACCATGAAGGAATAAGAATGGGAGGTTCTTGACAGAAAGGCACTAGGAACGATACGGTTGAGCCTGTCAGCGTCAATGGCTTTCAATATTTTGGAAGAAAAGACAACAAAGAAGCTTATGGATGGATTATCTAAACTGTATGAAAAACCATTGATGTCCAATAAGGTATTTCTAATGAAGAGATTATTTAATATGAAGATGTCAAAAGGTGGGTCTGTTGCAGATCATTTAAATGAATTTAATACGGTTACTAATCAACTAAGTTTTGTAAAATTGGACTTTGATGATGAGGTCAAGGCTCTTCTAATTTTGTTCTCATTGCCAAAAAGCTAGAGTGGCTTGGTCATGCCTGTAAGTAACTTTGTCTCTGGTTCAAACACTTTAAAGTTTGATGATTTTGTTGGTGTTATCCTTAATGAGTAAATGCGATGGAAAAGAACAGGTGAGACATCAGATAATGCGTTAAACATGGAGAACATGGGAAGACAAAATGATAGAGGAAAGGGCTCAGGGAACCATAAGAATTTTAGGAAAGTCAGATCCAAATCAAAATTTGGAAAGATAGAGTGATGGAATTGTGGGAAGTGTTATCACATGTTTATGCAGGGGGGGATGTTTTTCCCTTGGTTTTGGCCTATAGGTGACAAAAGGAGAATAAAGGGGCTAAAACCCACTAAATGACGCTTATCCTAAGTTCACCGGGGTCGATGTGACCATTTGGCGCGCTGTTCTAAGAGGCGCGTAGATCTGGGTAGCTGAGATCTGAGTGCTCCAGATCAACGATCATTGATCATATCGGGGCCCCAACATGTGTGGATGATAAAAATTGTATGGCGGGCCGGGTTTGAAACCATGGTTTTGTGGAGACGCTACGTGTCAGTCAGAGACACACATCGGGCCCAAAAGTGGTGAACAATCAAACCACTTTTCATAGACCTAATATGCGCATGTGCGTATAAGGCCCTATCCTGAGTCGACAAGTGGTCACTCTGTCCCACCGACAGTTGTCCCCCACTCCATCTCTCTCCTCTGTGTGTCATATCCCCCACTCCCCTATAAATTTCACTCCCTCACACCTATCCTTCACTCCCTATCCCACCTGTCTCATCTCCCCTTCTCATCTCTTGCCACCTATGCCACCTCGCTCCACATCACCTCCATACCATTACACCTCAACTCTTGCTTGTGTGCCCCCCACACTATCCTTAGTTTCCTCTTCACATCCACATTGTCCACCTCTCCATCTCCTCGTCCACTATTCCATGTCAAGCTCACCAATCACATCATCGATTTCCACATCCACTGTCAGGCCTCCTCGCGAGCATCCGACTTAGATCCAGATGGAAGAATGAAGAGGCCGCCAAATTCCATAGGTACAGTGCTAAATCGTTCCTTCTTGATCTTGATGAAGAAGTTATTGAAGTTAGTTGGTGGTGGTTGAACATCATTTCCACCATAAATGGAAATCTCAAGAAAGGAGTGTCAACAAGTCGGCTTAGTTGCAGAACCTTCCTGAATCACGATTGCATTTGAAAAGATCTCACTTTTGACATGAGACTACATGCACAGTCTGCCAGGAAGCATGGAGACATAATTCCTTCAATGCAGAGACTCGAGCATGCTTCCGTAGTTTAGCTCTGAGTATATAAGAGTCTTCCTCATATTTTTTTAGTGTCGATGGTTGAGCTAGGATCTCGTATTGTAAAGTTTTAATGAAACTCTGGTTCTTCTGGTTATGCATATGTATTTGAGACTTCTTGTTTAATGTAAGTCAACTTCTTTTCATATCTCTTTTAACGACTATGTTAGAACACTCAGACATGGAGGATCTAGTCAAGGGTAGTTGTGTTCTTGTGATGTAGGTTTGATCATAATGACATTGAGACCAATTTTAATCATTTTCTGTTGCATCTTTTCCCTCCAATGCTAAATGACTTGGGCATGGATGATCCAACTAGGCTGTTTTCATTGAATCGTGATGTATGTTTGATTTCAGTTCAGTGATAATTTCATTTATCCCCCTAAAACTCTGAACCAAGAGGATCTTTCCTTCTGAGTTTTACCTCCTTAGGCTGCTGGAAGATCAGATGTCCATAGCAGGCCTCTTCATTTTCCTCAAGTTCTTCCCCTTACTCACCCTTATTATAACTTACTGAATGAAGTTAGATTGATACCATGGATGATTTTAGGGGCTAAATTTCGCTCATGGGCTAATTTTCCATGGTTTTTCCAAAAATGAGATTCGTTATTTTAAAAATGATTCGCCTAAATTCTATAGGATAAATGATTTTACCTTAAAAATCACCAGAATTTTATAAAATCTATACAAAATCCTTAGAAGTTTGAATATTTTTACAAAAATATTGTCAATCATTTATAGTTGGCATATGGAGGATTAGTAAGATTTGCTAAGGTTTCTAGATTTTAAAATAAATTTTCATCCTTAAAATCATCCCTGATTGATACCTCACTTTCCTGTGCATTCCAACCCAATTTTTTGAGTTAAACCAATATAATCTTGAGACTGCATCCATTAGACCACCCTTTAAAACTATTCACTGTGACATACAGATTGGTGGGCATTGGGCTTACCTCTGTAACAATCTAGAGGTGACTTCCAGTGCTAACTTTTCTGGCATCGTTGCCGGCGAAGAATTGAATATTTTCCCTGGGCTTGAACGACAAAGCTTATTGGTTTTGAAGGTGCATTGAAACTTAGTACTTCAAGATTGCAATTGTGCACTTGAAAAATCGATTGTGGTGACTCCATTGAGACGACTCCACTATTTCAAATGTGGCTTCCAGAGGAAGACACACGAGGTGCACTCCACATCTTCCTTTAGAAACACCTAAAGCTAACCCAGAGAAAGTCACCAGAAGACGAAATATCCTTCAAGAGGGTAATTCAGCTACTGAACTAGGTATTTCTAATGATTTTCACCGTCCTTCTATAGAAACTCCAGTAGTTGTTTCTCACTTTCTTATTACACCATCTGCTGGAGCTTCTAGAAGTTTAAATTTTGGGAGTTTTCCTGCTGATTTCCCCTCCCCCAGTTTCACTACCCTTCCTCTTGTCAAATTTACTACTTTGATAGAGAGGGAAACCTTTGTTCCCTCGATCCTTGAGGCCTTTTCTACAGAGCCTCGATTGTTTCTCTTTGTTCCTAGAAGCACACCTCCAACCTCCCCTATCCAAGTTACATCCCTTCCTAGTTCTCCTTCTATTCACACTCCAATGGCAGGAGATAATACCCCTAGAAATAGAATGGACGCTATAGTAGCTCCCAGTTACACCCCTCTCATTTTGCCTCAACCTCTTAATTCCCTCCCAACCGGTGGCTACCTTAAGAAGCTGCCTAAGTTCACAGGGAAGGGAGATATCATTGCAGAGGATCACCTTGCAACTTTTTATAGTTATGATGATAACTATGTCATAGTAAATGAAGATGTGTGGATGAGGATTTTTTTCCACAGTCTTGATGGAGAAGCCAGAAAGTGGTTCAGGGCCCTGACCTCTGGATCCATTGATGGGATTGAGGCTTTAGATGATATCTTCTTGAGACAATGGGGGGATAAAAAGGACTTCATGTATTATATCACGGAGTTCGGGTCCCTAAAAAGAAAAGAGGGAGAGTCTGTCTCTGACTTCTCCAAAATATTTAAAAAAAATGTACAATAAGATCCCTGTTGAGATAAATCCTACAGAGGCCTCTTCCAAAATCACATATTCTAGTGCTTTTGACCCTGACTTCTGCCTCTTGTTAATATAGAGAAGAGCTACCTCATTGGGTCATATGAAAGATGCATCCCTGGAAGTAGAGTCTAATATATTGGCAGTTGACTGACTCAGGAATAAGGCTGATAGAGACAGAGGAAGAGGAAGATATGAAGCCTTAACCTCTAGTTCCTCTACCCCCCCCTCAAATGAATGAAGTAACCAAGTTACTAAAATCACTTTCAGCTAGAATGGAAAGGTTGGAATTAGAAGGGAAGAAGACATACATAAATTATCAAAATTATGATAACAGAGGCAACCTCAGGAGGCTGAATAACAATCCTCCTTAGATTATGAAAAGAGAACCTCGGAACAGAGATAGGGATGAACAGAAAATCTAGACCCCTCTTCAAAACAACCTTGTTATAGATGAGGGAAAAGAGGAACAAGACCTCAATTCATAAATTCATTGTCTTGAAGATACATCCTCTTCTCCTCACTTAAATCAATAAACATACAAGGAGTCTCTCATGGACAACCAATTAAATGAGCTGAGCAAAGGGGATAAGGCTAGAGACAACGCAAATAGATACAACCTCAGATCCAAAAAGAAAGGAGGAAATCATGATGTTCCTGAGAAGCCTACAAGAGCAGAAAATCCCGTTGAAGATGTAGCAAGCCACAGTAAGGAGAAGGAAACACAGAACCTTCCACCAGTAGCCAAAGGTACCATCCCAAAGGTAAGATAAATTATGAAGCCCCCATCCTATTTTAACTTTGAGCATGAAATTCAGAAGATTAGGATTTGTGTCCCCCTTTTAGAGTTGCTCTAGAATGAGGACTTTAGGAGATCCCTATCTAAGTTGTTGCTGCCTGAACTCTCGAATCATCCCACATAATCAATCAATTTGCAAGACGAAAAGCCAACAATCATCTTAGGTCCCATGGTAGAATATAGAGATGATTCATCCCCTCACTTCTACACATCACTAAATATACATGATAAGTTACTACATAAGCATCTGATGGATTCAAGAGTCTCTCATAATCTTATTCCCAAAACTATCATGAAGGAACTAAGACTGGAAGTCACCAAAGCATACCATGACTTGTATTCTTTTGATTCAAGGAGGCTACAATGTCTTGGGGTCATCAAAGATCTGGTTGTGACCTTGTTTCAACTGCCCATGAAAAGTGTGGTCATGGATATTGTAGTGGCTAATGTCCCCCAAAATCTTGGCATGTTTTTGTCAAGATCTTGGATAAAAAGGCTTGGGGGAACATTGCAGATGGACCTCACATATGCTACTATTCTTGTGTTTTGGGGAGAGCATAGAAGACTGTACAAAGAAACTCAATTGGCCTATATTATTAGTGATGAAGTATACCCCACCAATCATCCTATATTTTCCCTTGATATTGATTTGGGATCCCGCTTATTGCAGCTCACCAATGTCCTTGAACCTCCTCTTGAAATCAGAAAACAATCCTTTAATCTCTGTGAATATTCTCCTCTGGTTACCTCTGTTTGGAAAATGTTCTTTGATGGAGCCTCTTCTAGGGAAGGTGTTGGTGTTGTGGTGGTCCTTGTTTCACCTGTTCAATAAATTATATCTCTTTCATACAAATTAGAATTTGAAGCTACCAATAATGTGGCAGAGTATGAAGGTCTTGTTTTGGGTTTGAGCGATGCAAAATATATGGGGATTGAAGAGATATCGGTGTTTGGAGATGCTGAGTTGATTTTCCAGTAGATAAAAATATTTATCAGGCCAAACACCCTCGACTCAGAAGTTACATAAATGAAGTATGGTACCTCATTGACAGTTTTTTCTCAGCTTTCAACATTTCATTTATTCCGAAAGAAGAGAATGTCATGGCTGACTCTTTGGTTGTTTCAACAAGCAATTTCAGAGTTCCTCTACCACCCAAGCTAAGGTATGATATAAAAGTAAAATACAAGCCCTCTATACCTAACAATGTCAAGGATTGGAAGGTGTTTGAGGATGATCTTGAAATCAAAATATTCCTAGATACTGTGGATGAGTTTTATGAATTACACATCGATCAAGATCCTGATTCTAACATAGATCCTCATGCTAATGTTTTTCTGAACAATATTGTTGATCATCATATTGTTCAATTGCCCAACAATCACATCCCAAAGGGACTGGTCCCTTTGGAAAGGTTATTTGATAGAAATGATGTGGCATTGAAGGATAAAGTCTCAAATGATGATGCTGATGTGGCCGAGTGCAATATTGACACAAAGAGGAATCCAAAAATTTTCAAGTTGTCAAGCAGCTTGTTGAAGGAACAAAGGGCCAAGTATACTGAGTTATTAAGAGAATTTTCTGATGTTTTTTCCTGGACCTATGAAGACCTAAAAACATATGACACAACTTTCATTGAGCATAAAATTCCATTGAAAGAGGAGGCCAAACCATTTAGGCAGAAATTAAGACAAATAAATCCTATGCTGCTACCTATTATGGAAAGGTAGGTAAAGAAGCTATTGGAGGCTCAAATAATTGTCCCTTTGAGATATTCTGAATGGGTGGCCAACTTGGTCCTAGTAAGAAATAAGAATGGAGAAATCAAACTTTGTGTTGATTTCAGGAACTTGAACATGAGCTCTAAGAAGGACAATTACCCGTTGCCAAAGATGGAACATATATTGCAGAGGGTAACAGGTGCATCCAGGATTTCCATGATTGGTGTCTTTTTTGGTTACAATCAAATCTCTGTTCTACCCGAAGATAGAGAAAAGACAACCTTTACCACTCCATGGGGTACATTCATGTATGCCAAAATTCCCTTTGGATTGATGAACTCAGGAGCAACCTTTCAACAAGCCATGGACATAGCTTTCATAGGGGAAAGGGATAAACTTGTGGTCATCTATTTGGATGACATTAGATTTTTCTCTAAGTCTGATAAAGAAAATTGTGAACATTTGAAAAAGGTCTTCTTAAAATGCAGGAAATTTGGCCTTTCCTTAAATCCCAAGAAGTCGTTGTTTTCCATGAAAGAGGGAAAGTTGTTGGGATACATAGTATCATCTGAGGGGGTTAGGATTGATTCAAGTAGGGTGGAAGCTATTCAAACCTTGTAACTTCCCAGATCCAAGAAGGAAGTCCAGTCTTTCCTGGGAAAAATCAATTTTCTGAGAAGGTTTGTTTCAAATTTTGATGAATTGGTGAAGCATATCACAACCATGCTCAGGAAGGGGAATGAAGTAAAATGGACTACTGAGTCCAAAAATTATTTCGACCAAATTAAGAAGGCCTTAACTGAGGCACCTATGGTTATCAATCCAGATTACTCCAAGGATTTTCTAATTTTTTCTTTTGCTTCTTTTGATACAGTGGCAGTTGTTTTATTGCAGAAAAACACTGAAGGGATGGAGTAGCCTATTTCATTTTTCAGCAGAGCACTAAGAGATGTAAAGGTGAAATATGACATCATGGAGAAATAGGCCTATGCATTGGTCAGTTCCCTCAAGGTTTTCAGGATCTATGTACTTCATTCAAGGGTTATTGCATATGTCCCTTCAACTGCTGTGAAGGACATTCTCATTTGGCCTGACATAGATGGAAGAAGGAGTAAGTGGATTGCCAAAATCCTTGAATTTGAGCTGGAAATAAAACCCACCAAATTAGTTAAAGGCCAAGGTTTAGCCAAGATGTTGGCTGAATCTAATTGTAAATATTTGGAGGTTAAATTCATCAACACTTTCTCAGAGAATCAACAGGTGAAAGTGCTTGATAAAATCCCTCAGGATGACCCTCCATTGGCAGAATGCACCTGGTATAAATACATTATATATTTTTTGCAAGAGTTGCGACCTCCAGATGGAATGGGGAAGAGAAAGGAAAGAGCTTTAAAGCTCAAATCAATCAGATATTGCCTTATTGAATAGGAATTGTACTGGAAATATCCTTTAGGTGTGCTTATGAGATGTTTAGATCCATAGGAGGCCCAAGAGATTATATTTGATTTTCATGATAGCCTGTGTGGGGGACATCATTTCTGGAGAACCACGACCTATAAAATGCTCAGGGCTGGGTACATTTGGCCTATTCTATTCATTGATGTCTGTGCAAAAAACAGATCTTGCATCAAATGTAAAAAATTATCTGGGAAGTAGTAGCTCAAGTCTCTGCCATTGAAGCCTGTGGTAGCTTGTTAAGCCCTAATATTGGCTCATTACCCCTTAATTGGGGCATATTATATTAGTAATTTTATTTTATTTATGTCGGCTTTAGGCCATTAGTTGTAATTATACCTCCTAGTCTCCTATATACACCAAGGAGACATTTTCATTTTGAATCATCTTGTACTTGAACATTTAAGTGGGGTAAAAGGAGGTTGTCCCCTCAAAGAGGTTTATTATCTAAATTTATCTCTTTTTCAAGGCGTTGAGTACTTTTTCTGAGGATTTTCTATACTATATTGATATTTGGTTCTTAACATATGGTATCGGAGCTCAAGGTCTTGGGGTTTCGCTGCTACATCTAAGACACCTTGGCATTTTAGCTATAACTTTGTTTCTACAATGCTTCTTAAGGAACTTCTTGGAGGATAGTTAGTAGACGGAATCAAGGTATGTTGGATTCAAAATTCAGCTCCTGAGGCCTTATAATTTCGGAGATACATCCTGTACAAGATAGGGTTCTGGAATCATCCTGAACTGAGTCATTGTGGAATCTTCACTATAAAAAAATTTCAGTAATGTTTCAGACCCTGAACTATGGAGGATATTTACAAAAATTAGTAATGTATTTGTGGTAAAAATTTCAACTTATGGGTCATCTTAAATTTCTAGATACACCCTGTGTAATATAGGGTATCTGACTAGTCCTATTGACTAGTCTCAAGAAGGTGTTCCAGGTAAAACAATCATAACTTATTCCTAGAGTATCCAAATTGTGCGGGACTAGTTTCATTGGATCATGGACAGTCTGTAGTATTTTTGGTATGAGTTTCATAATTTTATATCAATTATTTTGTGCGGGTCACACTATACAAGTGAGATCTCCTGGAAAGGCCAAAAATCGACAAGTTGTGGGGAAGTTACCGTAAAATAAGATGGATTCAATGGAAGCCAATTTGGATACTAAGATGGATTCAATGGAAGCTAAGTTGGATACTAAGATAAATGGTTTAAAAGGGGAGATCATGAAAGTATTGAAAAATTTCATAACAGAGAAGACACCTGAAAGTGAAAATGCATCCCATGAAATTCATGATGAGGACACAAGGAAGGTGAATCAAGAATGGAGAAACTCCAACTTTGGTTTG
>ML780564.1:520815-559324 GCA_009831015.1 Picea engelmannii | reverse complement strand
AGCGCTGGGAGGAGGTTTCCATGGATTTCATCATAGGGTTACCAAAGTCTGAAGGAAAGAGTGTCATCATGGTGATTGTTGATAGACTGACCAAGTACACACACTTTTGTGCACTCTCTCATCCCTTCAAATCTAGTATAGTTTCCACCGCATTCATGGAGACAGTTCAAAAGCTACATGGTAGCCCAAAGATTATTGTAAGTGACAGAGATCCCATCTTCACTGGACATTTTTGGACATAGTTATTTTCTTGTCTAGGTACTCAATTGGCTCATAGCTCATCCTATCATCCTCAATCTGATGGAAAAACCGAGATAGTGAACAAATGTCTGGAAATATACCTTCGTTGCTTTGTATCTGATAAACAAACACAATGGTTCAAATGGTTACCCTTGGCAGAATGGTGGTATAACACTTCCTTTCATACTACAACAAAAATGACACCATTTATGGCACTTTATGGATACCACCCTCCTTCCATCACTTCTTCTCTAAAAGAAAAATATAAGGTTAAAGAAGTGGAAGATCACATTGAGAATCAACAACAAGTTCTCCAAATCTTAAAGGACAACCTGACCATGGCACAAAATCGCATGAAACAACAAGCAGATCAACATCATGGTGAAAGAAGTTTTGAAGTAGGGGATTGGGTATTTTTAAGACTACAACCATACAAATAGATGTCCCTCAAGCAAGCCAAGGAGGATAATAAATTATCACAAAAGTACTATGGCCCTTATAAGGTGTTGTAAAAGATTGGTACTATGGCATACAAATTGGAGCTACCTGCATCTTCACGAGTACACCCGGTTTTCCATGTTTCATGCTTAAAGAAGGTTATAGGTGAAAAGCTCCCAGTTCAAACTATATTGCTAGAACTTGACAAGGAAGGAAAAATCATATTGGAGCTTGAAGCCATCATTGACACAAGAATTCACTAGTTGAGGAATAAATCCATTTCAGAGTATCTCATTAAAGGAGGAAACTACCAGCTGAAGATTCCACCTGGGAAGATGAGTCTTTTATACAGAAGCATCCAGATTTACTCAAGAATTGCGGACAACACTTGTCTCAAGTGGAGGGGCATGTTAAGCCCTAATATTGGCTCATTACCCCTTAATTTGGGCATATTATATTAGTAATGTTATTTTATTTATGTCGGCTTTAGGCCATTAGTTGTAATTATACCTCCTAGTCTCCTATATATACCAAGGATACATTTTCATTTTGAATCATTTTGTACTTGAACATTTAAGTGGGGTAAAAGAAGGTTGCCCCCCAAAGAGGCTTATTATTTTAATTTATCTCTTTTTCAAGGCGTTGAGTACTTTTTCTGAGGATTTTCTATGCTATATTGATATTTGGTTCTTAACATAGCTTTAGGACCCTTTCAACAATGGGGTCTGGAATTCATTGGGAAAATTCATCCTACTTCAAGTAGCCAACACAGGTGGATATTAACTACAACAGACTATTTCACCAAGTGGATAGAAGCTATTCCCAAAAGGAGTGTTTCTCACAAAGTGATCATTGGTTTTCATGAAGATATTGTGGCAAGGTTTGGTTTTCCAAACAAGATCATCACTAACAACGCTGCATCCTTCAAGTCTGAGCCATTGATCAAATTTTGTGAGCAATTCAGGATTTCATTGACCCACTCTACCCCCTACTACCCTCAAGGCAATGGATTAATATAGTCCTCTAACAAAAGCCTGATAAAGATCATCAAAACACTGCTAGAGGACAACAAGAAAGCATGGGATTCAAAGCTCAAATTTTCTTTGTGGGCCGATCGAGTGACAAAAAAAATGTCCCTGGGTATATCTCCTTTCCAACTTGTATATGGGATTGAAGCAATTATTCCTTCCCATCTCACCCTTCCCGTGGAAAAATTCTTTCAGGACTACCAAGGAGAACCTGATGATATGATCGGAAGAATTCATCAACTGGTAAAAGTCCAATAGACTAGAGAGTAGGTGATGGATAGAGCGCATGACTGTCAATAGAAGATCAAGCAAGATTTTGACAAGAAGAGCAGAAAAGAAGATTTCCAGCTGGGAGATCTAGTACTTAAGTGGGATGCACCCATATACAATAGAGGCAAACATGGAAAATTTGAATCCCTTTGGATCGGTCCCTTCAGTATTTCTGAATCATTTCCAAACAACACTTACATGTTGCATAATTTGGAGAGTGATGAAGTTTTTGGTGGCCCTGTAAATGGGCATTTTCTGAAGAAGTTCTTTATTTGAGCCATAATTGGATCCCTTGTCTTTGTAAATATTGTTTTTCTTTTTCGTTTCCAATTTTATGGGTGACTCCACAACCCAACAGAAGGCGACTGGAGCTACAAAGGAGATATTGGAGTCTCACAGGGAGGAATCTATCCCCCATGGAGCCTAATGTTATCACATGTTTCTGCAGAGGCGATGTTTTTCCCTTAGTTTTGGCCTCTAGGTGACAAAAGGCAAAGAAAGGGGCTAAAAAACCACTAAATGGTGCTTATCCTAAGTTCGTCAGGGTCGATGTGACCATTTGGCGCGATGTACTAAGAGGCACATAGATTTAGGTGGATGGGATCTGAACGCTCCAGATCAACGGTCGTTGATCATATCAGGGCCCCAACATGCGCAAACGATAACAATTATAGGGTGGGTTAGGTTTGAAACCATGGTTTTGTGGAGACGCTACATGTCAGTCAGAGACACACATCGGGCCCAAAACAAGTGAAGAATCAAACCACTTTTCATAGCCCCGATATGCACATATGCGTATAAGGCCTTATACCAAGTTGACAAGTGGCCACTCTGTACCGCTGGTAGCTGTCCCCCACTCTATGTCTCTCCTCGTTCTGTCACATCCCCCACTTCCCTATAACTTTCACTCCCTCACACCTATCCTCCACTCCCTGTCCCACCTGTCACATCTCCCCTTCTCATCTCCTGCCACCTATGCCACCTTGCTCCACATCACCTCCATCCCATTACACCTCATCTCCTACTTGTGTGGTCCCCATGCTATACTCAGTTTCCTCTTCCCATCAACATTTTCCACCTGTCCATCTCCTCGTCTGCTACTCCATGCCGAGCGCGCCAATCACATCGTGGATTTCCATGTCCGCTGTCAAGCCTCCTCACAAGCATCCAACTTAGATCTAGATGGAAGAATGCAGAGGCCATCAAATTCCACAGGTGCGGTGCTGACTCAGGCCTTCTTGATCTTGATGAAGCAGTTATTGAAGTTATTTGGTGGTGATTGAACATCATTTGCACCATAAATGGAAATCCCGAGAGAGGACTATCAACAAGTTGGCTCAGCTGCACAACCTTCCTGAAGCACGATTGCATCTGACAAGAGCTCACTTATGATAGGAGACTACATGTACAGTCTTCCAGGAAGCATGGAGATAGAATGCCTTCAATGCAGAGACTCGAGCACACTTTCGTAGTTTGGCTCTGAGTATAGGAGTCTTCCTCATATTTTTTTAGTGTCGATGGTTGAGCTAGGTTCCTATATTGTAAAGTTTTAATGAAACTCTGGTTCTTCTGGTTATGTATTTGTATTTGAGACTTCTTGTTTAATGTAAGTCATCTTATTTTCATATCTCTGTGAATGGATGTGTTAGAACACTCAGGCATGGAGGATCCAGTCGAGGGTAGTTGTGTTCTTGTGATGTAGGTTTGATCATAATGATATTGCGACCAGTTTTAATCAATTTCTGCTGTGTATTTTCCCTCCAATGCTGAATTAATTGGGCATGGATGATCCATCTGGGTTGTTGTCATTGAATTGTGATGTATGTTTGATTTCAGTTTAGTGATAATTTCATTTATCCCCCTCTAACTCTGAACCAAGAGGATATTGCCTTCTGATTTTTTCCTCCTTAGGCTACTGGAAGGCCAGATGTCCATAACAGGCCTCTTCATTTTCCTCAAGTTTCCCCCCCTACTCACCCTTATTAAAACTTACTCACTGAAGTTGGAATGTGACCTCACTTGCTTGTGCATTCTAGTCCAGTTCTCTGAGTTAAAGAGATATAATATTGAGACTGCATCCATTAGACCACCCTTTAAAACTATTCACTGTGACATACAGACTGATGGGTATTGGGCTTACCTCTGCAACAATCCAGAAGTGACTTCCAGTGATAATAGGAAGAAAGGACATTTGAAGAAAGACTGCAGAGCTACAGAGAAAGAAAGAGATGGATAAGAAGAAAAAAATTAGGAAGCAAATGTAACATGTGATGTGTTACAAGATGCTTTGATTCTTTCTGTAGATAATATTTTTGAGTATTGGGTAGTATATTTAGGGACTTCATTTCATGCCACACCCCATAAGAAACATTTTCTAGATTATGTTCAAGGTGATTTTGGACAGGTTCATTTGGGTGATGATGCACCATGAAAAATTGTTTTAATGGGAAAGGTAAAAATAAAGCAAAGCAATGAAAACCAATGGTTTTTGAAAGAGGTAAGACATGTTCCAGATTTAAGGAAAAATCTAATTTCAACAGGGAAGTTGGAAAGTGAAGTTTTTATATCCATATTTACAGAAAAGGCATGGAATGTCACCAAAGGATCATTGATGATAGCAAAAGTAGAGAAGGTAGGTACATTGTATTTATGTACTGGTAATATTGACTCTTCTATCTCTTTAGCTTCTACATGAGTGCATAAAACCCTATGAAATCATAGGCTTGGAAACATGAGTGAGTAGGGGATGCAGATAATTCACAAAATCAATTAGTTTCTAGATCTTAAACAAATTGATTTGGATTTATGTGAGCATTGTGTCTATGGAAAACAAAAGAGAGTCAGATTTCTCAGAGTCAGAAAAGAAAAGAAGAGTGAAAGGTTAGAGCTTGTGCACATAGATGTATGGGGACCATATTAGGTATCATCTCTTGGTGTATCTCGTTATTATTTTTCTTCTAATGATTATGAAACTAGAAAAACTTGGGTTTATTGCATTTGACAAAAATCTGATGATTTTGATACTTTTAAGAAATTGAAAGATTTGGTTGAGAATGAGACATGAAATATGTTGAAGTGTGTCAGATAAGATAATGGAGGTGAATATTGTTGTTAGGAGTTTGATAATTACTGTTCATACCATGGGATTTGTAGAGAGAAAAAAGTTCCAGGAACACCATAAGAAAATGGTGTGTCAGAAAGGATGAATAAGACAATCATGGAATGTGAAAGGAGTATGCAATTACATGTTGGGTTTCCCTTACAGTTCTCGGAATATGTTGTAGACACTGTTTATTACTTAATAAAAAGAGGACCTTCAATCTCTTTGGATTGTGGAATTCCAGAGGAGGAATGGATAGGTAAAAAGGTAAACTATTCATTTTTGAAGACTTTTGGTTGCGAAGCATTTGTCCATATTGATAAATAAAATAGAACAAAGCTTGAAGAAAAATAAAAGAAGTGTACCTTTATTGGATACAACGTTAATGAATTTGGTTATCTCTCATGGGATTATGAAAATAAAAAAATCATTAGGAGTAGAGATGTCATATTCAATGAGAATGTCATGTACAAAGATCAGTTGCAGGGAAAGAAACAGGAAAAAGAAAAACCATAATACACAGTGCTTGATGAGATCACTGAAAAGGAAACTCCAAAGGTACTAGAAAATAAAAATGTACAACAACGTGAGCAAAAATTACCTCAAACTCTTGCAAGTGTTGTTAGAATATCTACCAGGTTAAGTAGACTCCCTAAACAATAGTCTCCTTAATTGTATTATTTATTGTTGACTAATTCTCATGAACTAGAAAGTTATGAAGAGAAAATGCAGGTAGATAGTAAAAAGAAGTGGGAGCAGGGAATGAAAGAGGAAATGGATTCCTTGGTAAATAACCAGAATTGGGACTTGGTTCAGTTTCCTGCAAGAAAAAGAGCACTACATAATAAATGGGTTTAGAGATTGAAGGAAGAAGATAGAGGAAAAAAGCGATACAAGGCTAGACTTGTTGTAAATGGGTTTGCACATAAGAAAGGTATATATTTTGATGAAATATTTTATATTGTTTCTAAAATGACTTCAATTAGGACTATTTTAAGTCTTGTCGTAGTAGAAGATTTGCATCTTGAACAGTTAGATGAAAAAAAAAATTTTCTTCATGGGGATATGGATGAAGAAATTTATATATAACAACCACAAAGGTATGAGATTTATATGTAGCAGCCACAAAATATCTACCAGGTTAAGTAGACCCCCTAAATGATACTCTCCTTCATTGTATTATTTATTGTTGACTAATTCTTGTGAACTATAAAGTTATGAAGAGGAAATGTAGGTAGATAGTAAAAATAAGTGGGAGCAAGGCATGAAAGAGGAAATGGATTCCTTGGTAAATAACCAGAATTGGGACTTGGTTCAGTTTCCTACAAGAAAAAGAGCACTATATAATAAACGGGTTTATAGGTTGAAGGAAGAAGATGAAAGCTATATTATATTGCTATTGTATGTAGATGACATGCTTGTTGCAGGGTATAACATGCAGGATACAAATGTGCTCAAGAAGAAACTAGCTAATTCATTTGCGATGAAGGATTTGGGTGCTGCGAAGAAAATCCTTGGTATGAGAATAACAAGAGACAAGAAAATTAAAAAATTGACATTATTTTAGGGTGAATACATAGAGAAGATGTTGGAGAGGTTTAGAATGAAGAATGAAAAACCAGTTAGTGCACCTTTAGCCAACCATTTCAAATTAACAAAGGAAATGTGTCCCAAGACACAGGAGAAAATAAAATACATGTCCAGGGTCCCTTATTAATCAACACTATGAATCTTGCTGTATGTGATGGTGTGCACATGACATGATATTGTACTTGCAGTGGGACTTGTGGGTAGGTATATGAACAATCCAGGTAAAGAACATTGAGAGGAAATAAAATGGATTCTCATGTATTTGATAGGTACTGGTACTCATGGATCATGTTTTGGAGGTTCGTACACTATTCTAAAGGGATATACTGATTCAGATATGGTAGGTATAAAGATAGAAGGAGGAGAACTGCATGGTATGGTTTTACTATAGGTGGAACAACAATAAGTTGGATTTCAAAACTACAAAAGGTTGTTGCACTTTCAACAATGGAAGCATATTATGTTGCAGGTAGAGAGGCTAGTAAATAGATTATTTGGTTGTATAGGTTTATGGAGGAATTAAGAAAGCAACATGAGAATAACAAGTTGTACTATGAGAACCAGAGTATCATTCATCTTGAAAAGAACTTAACTTTCCATTATAATACTAAGCATATACAACTCATGTACCATTTCATATGGCCCATTTTGGAAGACAGAAAATTGAAGTTGGAAAAGATACATACTTGCCAGAATCTCGCAGACATGCTAACAAAGGTAGTAACCAGGGAGAAACTGAGTTCCTTCTTAATTTTAGTTGGTATTCAATCATGAAGGTTAAGATGAGAAATTTTCTAGGTCCAAGGTGTATCACAATACAACAGGTACAACAACAGTGGAGTTGTTGTGATTAGTATCCAAGTGGGATATTGTTGGTTGTGGAGCCTTATTATCTTCCAAATTCATATGAAATTCAAATAGACTATAGGACACACAATTGTTTCCCCCCCGGTCTTGAGGGGGGTGATTTTTTTTTTAATTCAATTAAATTATTGTAATTTCTTAGTCAATCTGGTCCATTCATTATAAGGTTGCATATCTGACGATGGACGTTATGTTAGGGTTTTTTTTCCCTAGAAGGAAACCCTATTTTATGAGGAATTGTATTGAGGATGTGTGTAGTAGAGTGAATATTGTATTTTGAGAGAGGAAACTGTGAGAGAAAGAAGAGGAAGTTACAATGAATGTGTTGTAGGTTGTATTCCTTCATTTGCTGGATAATAATAAAAGAAGGACTTGGCAATTTCTCTGGTGGGCGTAGACCATATTGGGTGTGTAATAACCGTCATTTAATTTAAACTACCATTGAATTAAAACAGAGCAGTAAATTTGAAATTCACTCAATTTAGCATATTCAATCTGATATTTCAATAAATAAAATTTATTAACAATTTAATTCTAAAGATTCATAACTAACCTTAATCTGATGCTGCTTCCTTAGCTTGAATCTGCTCCTTAGGACACCCCAAAACCAGCCACCCTACCGACTAGTACGCCTATCCCTAGGACATCAATGGACGTCCTATCCCTCCGAGCCCAAAACCTCTGCAGCCCCGGTGCACTGTAAATCCCCCTGTAAACTAACTCTGCCAAAACTCCAAGTTCCCTCTCTCCTCGAATGCATGAATCATAACCCCCCTCATACTCCTTCTCCACCTCCCTTATTCCTCCTTCACCGCCCCTCACATTTACTTCCACCTAACTCTTTATTACTCCTTATCCCTTTATTAATGCCTTATCCATTCATTAATTGCCTTATTAATTGTCTTATCCTTTATTTAAATGTTTCCCTTTTACGTATTGGTTACGTTATCCCCCTTTGGGATACGTAACCCCATTTAACATTATATTTTATTTTACAATTTAATACTTAATCAATTAATGACTCACTTAATAATTAATTATTCATTAACCCTCATGTACACTATTTAAGAATATCCAATTAGAATTATTATTATTGATATAAATACAATTTAGATAATCTTTAGGATTATTATTAAATTAACCATCTTAATAGTTAAGGGTCATTACAGGGTGAACCATGTATATTTGTGTCTCTATTATATTTTTAATATTATGTGTTTTATTTCCACATTTGTTTTATTTTATTTATCTACAATCCTATTTTTCTAACAGTTGTCACTGTGTTCTCCCTTTTCTCTCTTTCCTCCTATGGAGTGCTCAATGTCTGGCATGCTTCCAAATCAGTAATATTCATGTGGAATCCTTGATTTACTTCACTGATCTTTGTGAATTTTTATTCTAATGGGGTGTCTACCTCCATAGGAAGTTTTGCAATATTATTATAGACCCCCTGAACCACTCGTTTCAATCTTTCCGTCCTCTCTGTGGCCTACTCCCTCTCCATCATATGTTTTTTGTATTCTGCCTATAGTGCATCATTATATGCAAATTCCTTATTCAAATCCATTGACCTGGACACTGCACACAATTGAATTTCTTATGTGGTTCTCATCTACAAACCATGTAATACTTCTATGAGAAATTGAGATAACACCAAGTTGATATTACTAAGTTCCTTTTCATGCTCCTATAACTTTGTCATAGCGAACTCTAAAGTTCTTGCTGCTATATTCATCACTCAACACTATTCTGATGTTGTAGATGGGTGAGATGTCATTAATTGTGCCTATGTGGTCTTCTCCATACTCTCCATATGATATTGTTCTCTTGTTCTAACTAGCATTATCCTAGTTATCTCCAAAATCTTTCGTAGTGCGACAATATGCACTAACACATCTGAGTTCCTTTCTTCTTGCTTCTGCACCACTCACTCAAAATATTCCTTAGTAACCTCCTTGACTTGATCTACGATCTTGTATAAATCATTGTCTTTTAGTGCTTGATTGGTGGTTTCCCTCACAATTTTCCTCTTCTTTCACTGTTGGACTTCTTTCCCCTTTTCTGTGTCATTCCTCTTCTCTCCCGGTCGTGGTATAGTTTTATGTGTGTCACATGCACCATCTCCTTGGTTTCCTTGTCCTTCTTCTTCTTCATTATCTCCTACTTATTCTACTTCTGGGTGTTGTGTCTCTGGATGCTCTATTTATGTCATTGGGATATTCCACTCAGCATCCCAATCTTCCATGATATGTCCCATTTCTTCTTCAGTCAACCTATATCGCATGGTCAACCATTTTTTATTTGGGTCCCTCTTCGCTTGAATGTACATATGATGGTGTCCTACCTTAAAACACACAACTTTCTTGTACGCTTCTACCACTTGCGGTAATATGCGTAGTGTATCTTGAATGCATTGTCAAATTACCTTCTTATATATGTAAAAAGTGATTTTGTTATCCAACTATCTCACATTGTGCGTAGTATGCGACAAGTTAGCATATCTCACTACCAAACATGGTTTTTTCATAGCTGACAGAAACTGTGTGTCTTCAAGCTCCCTCCAAGACACTAATTCTATCAATATTAACAGCTCCCTCCAAGACACTAATTCTATCAATATTAACAACCATGCATAGTGGAATTAGGTTCCCTTGTCCCATGCCTCTCTGCAATCCATCAAAAAATGATTTAACAAGAATTCTGCCTAGTTCATTTGTATGGCTTCTACACACTTCTCTGTTGCTGCTATCACACCTGTCGACACTTGATCCTTGCAACACTTCCTCATCAATTTTCAAGTGAACACTTACATCGTAAACTTGATGCACTCTTCATTGATACTCGCTACATCAAGCCTGCATGCTCCTCTATAGGTATCAAACTTCTATTTTATCCTCTCCGACAAAGCTTTCTCATTTGAATTATCTATAAAAAGTGGTGATGGGTCCTCCCTTTCCATTGGAAACCATGTTATAATCACAATAAACTCTGTATCTATGGACACAACTCTGTCCAACCATAGGTATTCTCCATGGACACAACTTGACAACATCTTAACACATGCATTGATCTCGGTGCTCCTACTAAAGTGTGGGATCTCTAACAAGTTCAAAATATCTAATTTATCCAACCCTGCTACTCAATTCTATGTCTCAACTAGGATAAATGATGTCTCTAGGAAAATGATTGCCTTCAGATATTTCTTTGGCACCAACTTTGAGAAATTATTCTCATCTGATAGGTCATGATATGAAAACTTCATATTTGTCACTATGTCTAACATATCTTCTTCAACAATCAGACCTGGTGGAATTTCTGGCTCCACGAGCTCATACTTTTCTTCCTTTTGTAACCTGGCTAGCTTCGTTGTCGGCTTTCTAGGTGGTATATACTCCTTCAGAAAGTTGGTCGAACTCTACTTTGACTTGGATTCTCCTTGGGTTTCTTCCTATATAGGAGGTACTGGTGGCTCACTGTGTTGTTTCTTCGTTCTTGATGTTGATTTCATTGCTACCTTGGGTGGATCCATCTCTCTTTGCAACACACTTCCCTCGACAACTGACTCCTTCAGCTCCGTGTGTATTCACTCAACTCTTCTTCTCTCACTTCTCTCAGATGACAATAACATTTTTCCGTTGACCCCTCAACTTCTTTTATAACTTGTCGTCAATTGTTACTTTCCCTTTTCATGCCCAAAACCTATAGTCTAATCCAAATTTTACTCACATTGAATTCTTTCCATACTCTACAATAAATTTGGATTATTATGCAGATCATGGTCTACATATTTCCATTCTGTCACAATCTTGTTTCCACTTTCCATTTATGACTACGCGTCTCCACTACTTTGTCGTTCTGATCTCTCTTTAATGTGTGTTCAATAATTATTGTTATTTAATACTTTTCTCTTCCTCTACCCCGATCTTTGTCACACTTCAATCCTCCTTCCTATGCACAATTCCTTCCTCTTTCTACATCTCTGCAACATTTTTTGGCTTTATTTCCTTACTCGTTTAACCTTATGTATCACTTCAACCTTCAAATTATTTTATAGATTTTGTTATTTTATTTTTCTTTCTATAATACACTATAATACAAGTACTATGGTACACATACTACGCGCTCAGACTAGTGCACAAAAGTATGACTATCCCTATAAAGTTTCATCCAAATACTGTTAACCAGTCCTTCCACAACTTCTCCATTCAATTTCTCCATCTAGACAACATCTGCATCTGTCACAAAATTGATCACATAAGTCCCTAACCAATGCATCTGAAACTTTTCAGAGTGCTGCAAAAACTTGTTTTCGTAGAGAAAAACTAATTCTCATGTCTATAAATTATTCTGTTTAATGTGCCCTTCATGCCATGCTTTATAAAATTTTTGATGGAAACCTGCGATAAATCGGTCCTCTTCCATCTCTACTAGATCTAAAATTCTCTTCTCCTCTACACCAGAATCTGTAAGCTCTGTCAATGTGGCAGTGCTCAGGCTCAATATTATGAATTACATAGGAATAACAACTTCTTGGCCATACACTAGTATGAATGGTGTCTGTCCTGTCAAATTCTTACTTGTATTCCTATACACCCATAGCACTGCTGGGATGCTCAAGTCCCAATCATATTTACTTACATTACACATCTTTCCCCCCAACACTAGCTTATTGACCAAATATCTCAGGGTAGATTGACTTGTATCCAATATCCTATGTATCTATGATTTCACCTTTTTCTTATACACCTGGTTCAATCTGTATGATCTCTGCTTCACTGGATTAGAATATGGATTCAATGTAATCTTCATATCTCCTAACTCCCTAACAATCCATTTCATCTCTGAAAAAGTAGTCAAAAACATGTCGTGATATCAATGTAGTAAATCAACTCTCTTCTCAATAGTTTCATCATTTCTATAGTTTCCTATGTTTGCAAATTTGGGATTATCTTCTGTACCAATATTTACTTTGTGTATTCTCAATGGATTTGGATATACCACTAATTCAATATGTGGTCCTTATACTACGCACTCTTCTTTAGTTTCTGGTATTTGCACATTTATTGGATCTTCATCCTCCTCTTGGTCTTCTTCAACAACATTATAACAATGAAAAAATTCTTATCACAGAATATCTATGCGCAATACATACATGTACCGGTTCTATCGAGTCTTCTAATGTAAAAATTTTGTTCTTGCTGACCTGCAAAGTTGAGTCAATCAAAGGAGCATCATATTTAAAACTAAAAGTTACCTTAAAGCTACGAGCAAATTCTTCCCAGTCTGTAGTTTCTCTGCACACTTACAATTCCAAGTACCAATTCTTTGGGATTGCGTTCAAGGTGTGTACAAAAAGGTGTGTCCATTCTTTCTTAGGTACTTTATACCATGTCATAATACACTGTGTAACATGCTCTATTAGACAACTCAATCATGTATACTTATTCATAGTATCTTCATTCTCTATCCCTAACCTAACCTGTAATATCCTTCTGCACTACTACCAATATCTTATTCCATCCTTATGCACAGCCCACCATCTTGTCGAGGTCACTTTCAACATGACATCTAAAGCTAGTAATCTCTGCTAATCTGATATTTTCAATTCAAATTATGTTATAAAAGAAGCTACATCAGTTAGTTTGTCATGACTTGGAGGATAAAATACCTGAGTTCCAATCAATCACAACACATGGGTAATCTAAGAACATTTCTCTATGGACCCTTCATGAAATCTCTATTGCCAATTATCCAAAGTTTCCTATCTATGAAATGATTCAAAACTCCCTATTCATTCTTTTCTTGTGATGCACCTAGTTAATTATTCAATGTGTGATATGTATCTCTTTCTCTTGGAATAAATGGTTGATCATTCCATGCAACATACTCAAAGTAGAATCATCTTTCATTATCTCTAAGAAATTTTTTAGAAAACTATTCAAAGCGCTTACCTTGTCAACTTGCATTTATGAATGGTCATAGACTTGTGGAATATCATACACCGACGGTCTATCAAAAAACAGTGGCGTGATGAAATTCGATGTTATCTATTCTTATCCTATCACTTCCTTCCTTTCTTGTGTATACATGTCTTTCTCCTTTCTAGGGTCAAATAATGGTTGAGGCTCTGCTGCTTTCCTAACCCACTAGTGGATCTTATTTCCTTGATCCGTCACATCAGCTTTGGTTTTTGTTCCTCCACACGTAACTGTTGTTATCTTGGGTTGTTCTTCACACACCTCTCCTGCTATCATATTGTTAGACAACTGAGAAGGGGGGGGGTGAATCAATTTTTACCATGCTTAAACAATTATACCCATTTTAAACTCATTACATAACACTTAATGATGATCACAATAATTCAGGGAAGTAAGCAATAGAGTATTCAACATCAATCACACACATGAAGTATACAGAGACATATATTCTTGAGGAAACCCATAAAGGGAGAAAACCTCTTCTTACTAATATGATAAGTAGTATTTATATTCTGTACATTATCATTCTTATAAGAGCCCACTCTTTGTGAGGATACCACCTCTATTTTACAAGATGCAACTTGCTGAGAACACCAACTCTCTGGTTTCTCTAGCACCCAATAGAAGGAAGCAACAAATCCCTGAGTGTTCCAGCACCAACTAGATGGAAGCACCAAATTACAGTCACACAGGCACCAACCTGTGTAACAGAGAAAAATCGTTCTCCCTTGCTCCACCTTGCCACCCTAGTTTCTCTGGATGCCACAATATGGAAGATAAAACTCCATGTGTTCAAGCACCCACTTGAAACTCTTAGATCAATAGTCCTCCCTAACACCTCCCTACCACCCTTAGATGTAAATATTTGTTACTGAAATTCATTACAATGATATAGTATTAATCAATGGCTTACCAGTCTCATCACTATTCTGTTACACTGCTCTGCTTTGCCTGCACCAGTGTCTTCCTTCTGGCATATTCTTGTGCTTTCTATTCTTTTTCTCTGTCTCTGCTTGCAGACCTCGACTTTTTCTTCCTCTCTTAGACCATGCTTCACTGTTCTATATCTTTCTGTTCATGTTGTATTCTCCATTACATACAATTCAACTTGTTTTTCACAGAAACAACAACCTCTCTCTATCATGACATTATCATTTTATTCATGATCTCATCCACCATTACACTTCCATATCCAACACTCAAGTCGGCCATCTCAAAACACTCATTTTGGGAATCTCAAAACACTCATTTCAGGAAAATCAAAACGCTCAAGAGCCATGATCCCAATGCTCATGAATGAATGATTCAGCTACTCAGGAATGATGATTCAGTTAGTGTAACTGAATCCTAACTGATCAAGAAATCCCAAGATGAAATAATAACCCTTCGATCAGATTTGGTTTGATTAGTGCCGTCGGATTATATCTTATCTCACATGACCAATGGTGGTGACTAGATGCTAGGCTTAATGAGTGCTTGAGCACTTATCAATTCAACGGTCATGATTCAATCTCTTGAAATGGATGACTGTCATAACTTCGACATTTATCCCTTCAAAAATTTTGGGTTTGAAACCTTTCAAAACTTCCAAATAAGATTTCTTGAAGAGATCGGATGATTTACGTTTATTTCACGGAAACAAATAAATCGTCAAATTTGATTCTTACAAGGCTTAATCTATTGGCCATGACTTAGTCAACTATTGAGATGGATGGCCACCTTTTACTTTGGGTCTTCGGCTATTATACTTACGCTATCCTTGCACTGTATATTGATCAATGGTTGAGAGTGCACCCGACATCAGATCGATGGTCGAGATCTTCTTCGGGTCTCCAGAATTCGTAGATTTCAACTTATGCTATCCTTCCACCGGAGTAGATTGGTGGATGAGAATACACCTGAAGTGATCCTTCAGATCAGACGACTCATGTCCTTGCTGATGCGGTATGCTGACGTGGTCTACCACATATGCCCTTTGTTGACGTGGTCTGCCATATATGTCCTTTGCTGACGTTGTATGCAACATGTCCTTTGCTGACGTGGTTTGCCACATGTCCTTGTAGATGAGGTTTGATGATGTAATCTGCTGATATAGATCTCCCTGATCTAATGGTCATCGTATATTCTCCAGATCTGATGGTCCTCAATCATTTCAGATTTTTGGCTCTCCAGGCTTCGGGTTTTTCAAATATCAAAATTTCTGGAGCGTAACCTCCTCGCCTCTTTATATCCAAAGTGAATTATGTTCACTGATCATGTTCTTAGATCGATGGCTCAATCTATGTATGGTGCAACTTTTCTAGCTTATCTTGTCCTTCCACTTGAATTAATCTGACGGCTGATGGGTATTCGTATAAGTGAGATCTCAAATATTTTTTCTTTCTTACCCTATCCTTCCACTCGAAATGATCTGACGACTGACAGGAATTTGGGTTTGAACCAACGACTGATGAGTATTCGGATAATCAAACTGTCAACCCTTTTAGCTTATCCTGTCATTCCACTAAAATGTGATCCATCGGTCGTGAAGAAACTCGAAGAAGAGCAATGATCAAGGATGATTGTGGAACCATAAATTGTGATTGATTTAACTCTTCACCAAAAATCCCCAATTTGAAGTTGTGCGTCATTGGTGAGTCAACCGTAATCTTCGATCTTCGAGGCTATAAGATCTAACAGTCCTGAGTAATTTCGGGATTGGAAATAACATGATCTTTAATTCTCCTTTTTTTCTTCGCAATCTATCCCTGCCCTTGATTTGGCAATTGCGCATCTGATGGTCACAAATCAATCCAACTTAATTTGATCACTTGTTGGATCAACCACAGTCGTCGATATCCGAGTCTACAATATCTGATGATATAGACCAATTGGGGATTGGAACTAGCGAGTCTTGTAATTCACCTTCCAATCTCTGCAATCTATCCCTGTCGTTGATCTGGAGATTGCGCATCCGACGGTCACGACTTGATATGACTTAAAATGATCATTTTTTGGATAAACCAAAATCATCGATATTCGAGTCTATGAGATCTGACGATGTAGAACGATTGTGGGATTGGAACTAGCGAGTCATTTAATTCTCATTTTTCTCCCCGCAATTCATCCTTGCCATTGATCTAGCTTGTAGATCCGATAGTCACGATCATCCAATGATCCTTAAGTCCACTGTCACTCATATGAACAACATTCGTAAAATGAGACGATAAACATGGTTGATTTATTGATCAGACGACTGCTAAGGCTTCTCACCCTGAGATTACGCTTTTCCTTCCAAGATTTGATCTCTACTTACTGTTCGCTCCTCCTCTGAGCTTATGCTTTTCCTGTTTTCCATCACCGTTGTTGTTCTTGCCATCAATGAAAAGCACACTCTTCCTGTAAAAAATTCCAACAATCTCCCCCTTTGGCATTGATGGCAACCCTGAACAGCTGCACTATTCTTCTTATACCTCCAACTATAGCATCCAGACTAGACCTTTTCTCCCCCTTTGACATCAATGTCAAATAAAACATGCTCCCCATGAGCCATTGTAGTATTTTTCAGAGGTATCAAATATTCAACCAACACATACTCCCCCTTACAGGATGGACTCTCTTAGGTGAGAGAATGGATGACACCCAGTGTTGGCACCAGGACGAAGTGGAAAGAAGAAGGATTGTGAGAAGGAAAGTGTGCAAAAATGGAAGTAAAAACTGGAAGGTAACATCATGCACGCATGTAAGAAAGCGTGCACAAGGAAGACGATAGCTGGAGGAAGAACAACACACGTGCATGGGAGAAATACCTAATGTCGGTAGGGTTAGGGTTTTGGTAATACATTGTGAACAATTGAAGATCCCGATATATATAAATAGAGATACAAAGGTATCATAGAGAGGTTGATTCACTTTTGTATTAGTTCAGTTTCTGCAATACTCTATCATAGCTAGATACGAGTTAATGCGTTATGTAATATGGTCATGAACCAAGTTTGTAAGCTGTTGAGCTAGAACATAGGAGAGGAGAAGTATCTTAGGATTAGATTGCAGGCGGTGGATCCTGGTGTGATCTAGTTCGCCTCATACAGATCTTACCCATCAGAGGAAATTGTAAGCACGCAACGCTGGAGATGAAGAACTATCATAATAAAAGAGCCAAGATCCAAATATTTATGGATGTATCCCAAGAGGGGGTGAACCATGGTAATATATGTGTAATGTGATGAATGCATGTACCTCTTTTCTTCTTTCATCAGTTCATTGTTATGCTTAATAAATGAGTTAATATATTGTTATGAATTACGAGTATGTTGTTCAGGAATTAAAATGTTAATTGGAAACGTGCACCCGTGAGGAATAAGTAGATTGTATTCACAGTTCGTAGCACATGGATCTAGTAAATAAACCCCTATCTCATACTCAATCCTAGGCTATAAACACATGAGTCTTACAATCACCCATTTAAATCTATCTCGGGTGAGACTGCACAGTACATTATGTGTAATGTGTTTCCTTCTGGTTTACCAGGAGGGCCGATAGTTTTAGAGGCTTTGTTGGAAACCCAAAAGACATGAACCCTGGGTCAATAACTTAGACAGTAGAAGAGAGATGTTTAAATCCAACAAATGGTTCCATTGACATTTTAAAAGGAACAAGAGAGGACTGAGTAGATGAGATAGATTTCACGAGAAAAGAACGAGCGAAACAAGAAGACCAATGAGCCACTAGAAGGGAATGTTGAGACCTTGGAACCCAACGAAAGCATAAATCGAAGCTTGGTTGAGAACCAAAGAGATAGAGTTTTCCCAATAAGACAATAGAAACCCTAGACACACACCTCACAAATATCTGGATAAATACGTATTTACTGATTTACATGAAGTCTTTTTCTATGATTTTCCACATATAATACATGAGTGGATACTAAGGTTGAAGGATAACCACGCGACGAACCGGGTTCAACAGCTAGAGTGGACCCCAATACATATTGAGAAGTTATAACATGTGAACAACAAATTCACTCACGCAGTAGACTTTTGCCTTGATAGTAATGTGGGAGGCTTCATCACCGAATTTGCAGTCGACACAGCGAAGTCATATAGCACAATAGAGCAAGAATTTCTACGTGGACCTCGAGGAAGGTACATTCAATCCTTGTATACTTCTATTAATATAATTCTATTTAACAAAGGTGTAATGACAATGGAATCAGATAGCTAAACTTCCCTGCATACATGGGGGAAGAGGGGAAGCACTGACAGAGAGAGGATAAATGGAAGGAGGTGAGGATAAAGGCAAGAAGGATGAGGAACCCTTGGACCCGATCATGATGGATGAAGACCAACTCAAGTGGATCTTGGCATCATCAGGAATGATGCGTAGCAGAGTATCCTACGAATATAAGTTGAATACCAATAAGAGATCCGTAGCCACGAGGGAGGGCTTAGTGAGCAATGAGGAAGAGGTAGAGGATCTCCGGGATGTGGAGAAGATTGAGGAAATCCTATGTGCAACATACAAGAGGAAGACGAGAGGCCCAAGAACGGGAGGGGAAGGTAGCCATCCTATCCATATTAATGTCACTGTGGAACCCACAATCCCATGTGTGACTAATACACTAAAGAGAACACCACCTTTTAGACAACTAAATTTCGGAGGAAGTATGACAGCAAGAAGTACATCTACACTAGGAGAAACAACTAGAGGAACCAGTTCCGACAGAACTAGTCAAGTATCTACACCGCACGAAGGAGGTAGTAGCTCAGTATTCAGAATGGCAGGACATGATCCCACTATCATATTACCATAATTTCGAGGAGAAGCAACAAAAGACCCTGAGAATCATTTGTTCATTTGTGCAAAGATATGGGAGGCAAAACAGATCATTGATGAAGATAACAAACTCGTGTAGCTAGCGATTATGCTAAGAGAGCGTGCGCTAGACTGGTACATGAGTCTAGACACAAATAGTGCCCCTAGGATGATGAGGGCATTGGCATACATTAAGAAGCTATTGATTAATGAGTTCCAGAAGCTGAGCTCAGAGGATCAGTACATGAACGAGATGATTGAAATAAGACAAAAACTAGGAGAATCAATATGGGATATCGATTCAAGGTTCAAGCGACTAAAAGGAAAACTAAAATACCTTACGACTGAGATGCAACATCGACATCTATTTGCCAACTCACTATTCCCATACTTAAAATATCCCCTACGACAACAAAAATTTCAAACGCAGGCAAAGGCTCTGCAGGCAACCTTGCAACTAGAAGAGAACCAGTACCAACAGACAGACCCAGATATTGAGGAATTGAAGGAGGATTTGAAGAATCTAACATTTCAACTGAACCACAATAAGAAAAAGGACAAACAAGAATCCATTTGGTGCACCGCATGCAGGACGAAAGGACACCACAAGAACGAATGCCCAACATTCGCACAATATATGGCAATAGGTATGCCAAATATGCTACCACAGGGAGGGTTATGGTGCGAAATATGAAAGAAACCAGGTCACGACCCTTATCACTGCACAATGATGTAGAAATACTAGATAGTTCTGAAGAATTCATATTTCACCTTTTGTAAGTTAGTAGGCCACGACGACAAAGATTGCATAACTATGGATCTGATGCGAGAAATAACATCAGATGCATACAAGGTATAGGCTGAAATGATGACTGGGCAAGCATCGCCACAGTTCAATCAAACCCCAGCTCCATACAACACTACGCAACAACAATATAATACTGCTCAACAACCATATAATAAAGTGCAACCATAGTATAACTTGACACAACCCCAGTACAATACCACATAGTATAATCAGGCACCACAGTATAACGCGTCGAAGGGCGACCGAGCAGGTTACCGGGGAGGCGGACAAGCCATAGGAGGTTTTAGAGGTGGTAGAGGACCCGTCACATGTCACAATTGTCAACAATTGGGACATTACACACAAGAATGTCCACTTCCACCAACAACTTGTATGTATTTCCATGCATCAGACCACGATACAGAGGAATGTTCGACACTACTAGTAAAGATCCAGGAAAAGAGGAATCAGAACAATCATAATGTCTAGTGGATTTTAGCTGAAGCTAGGGATGATAGATTAAAAATCAATATAGTCACTCATGGAGGAACGAAAACATGAAGTGATGCAGTTCAACAGGAACCAACACAGAACCAATGGATAAAGAAGAATACTGAACCACGAAAGTAGTTCGACACGCCAAAATAAAAGGATACTTTTAAGGAATCCATACACGAATTTTAGAAGGAGGACAGATTGTCAAATTCAACTGTGCAACCATTCAAGGAATCCTTAGACTATGAGATTCCGCCATCATTGGATCATACGAACAGAATGCAACCCAAGGAATAAGTAAGTACAATCAAAGGATTTTTTCAATCATGCGTAAAAATATTAAGTGATCCTTCATCTGTGAAAATATTGCAAAACATACTAGAGAAATGTAGCAGCGAGACAGAAGAGAAGCTAGAACCAAAAACTATCAATCACCTACACACCAAAAGAAAAAAAAGTAGGGAATTTAGACTAAATGATAACATTGGGGATTTCAATATGGGAGACATTATACTAGACCTAGTATCTGAAGTGAATGTGCTACCCAAGAAGACTTGGAAATGCATGGGAGAGCCAACACTGGGATACTCAAATGTCCAATTAAAACTAGCAAACCATCATAGAGTCCTACCAATAGGTAGATTGAAAGGAGTAACAATAGACCTTGATGGAGTGCGCACTAAAGCAGACTTTGAAGTCATTGAAATAGTAGATGGCACAAAACCTTACCTGACACTGCTTGGTCTGGGTTGGGCATTTGATAACTAGAACATAATACATTTGAAAACCAGGAAAATGACATTTGAATCCGAGGAATACAGGGTCATAGCACCACTATATCCATCGGAAGGGGAGAGGTTAGTAGAACCCACTTGCCTGGACTTAGAGGAGATAAGCCAACTATACATAACAACTACACGCGATGAGGATTACACAAACCCAACTGCATATGGGGTACTCAGTTGGAAGAGCATTACTTCATGTGCAATAGACTTAGACACCGAGTTATAAAGCTGGCATCAGAGATTACACAAAGTATCCACACAAATATGTGTAAGAATAGATCGCACAGTAAGATGGGTAGGCACAAAAATCAGAGAACCACTCAGTTTCTACTGGCTAAATGATTTGGAAACATTATTGACACAATACAAGGATGAAGTATTAGAGAACCAACGATTGTCAAAACTTGACTTAGCATTCAAGGCCACACCCGCAAGATGGTGGGGCGCACATAAAGAGACCATCACATACTGGTATCAATGTAAGAACTTACTACACACAAGGTTCGGCGCAGAACATGAATACAACAAACAAAATCAATACCAAGGACAAGAGGCACCAACGAAACACTTGAAAAAGTGAAAAACATTGTGGAAAATGATGCCACAAGAGGAATGGCCTCATCACTTCATACATACTTTAGAGGGCATACCAACAAACTAGTACACACACCAAGAATTGCGCAAAGGAACTACAATATGGAGGATGTTGCAACAAAACTTCACAATAACTTTCTCATTCGAGCATGAGAACCCCAACATAGATGCATCTCTCAAACGAATCAGAGGAGTAATATTCATTGAAGAACCAAAAATAATATTTATCACAAAAGAGAAACAATGGAATAAACAAACAGTCAAGGAACTACTTTCATGTTATGATGTATAGGAGCAAGCACCAAATGAAGATGACCCACGTGACATTCAGTTTGAAGAAGTAGAAGGTGAAAGAGATGTGGAAGGACCACCCATAGAATTAGAAGTCATTACCGCGCCAATCAATGTAAATCAAGTTAACATTAGGATAGCTGAGCAGCCCAATATGGCTAGCATTGGAGAGTACTGGGATGAAAAAACACTAGAAAGCATCATAGAATTGTTGCACGAATATAGCGACCTTTTCCCCACAACATTTACAGAGATGAAAGGTATAGCAGGAGAACTGGGAGCAATGAAGATACCACTCATACCTGAAGCGAGACCTATAAGAAAACGACCCTATAGACTGAACCCCATATATAAACAGAAAGTGAAAGATGAGATTGATAGGATGCTCGAAGCTGACATCATTGAATCAATTGAAGAATCAGAATGGATAAGCCCGATGGTAGTACAGGACACGAAACAAGGAATAGGGATTAGGATATGCATCGACTTGAGTAAGTTGAACGATTCATGCCTACACGACCCATTACCTACACCGTTCATGGATGAAGTATTAGAGAATGTGGGGGGACATGAAGCTTACTTATTCACTGATGGATTCTCAGGCTACCATCAGATTAAGATAGCACAAGAGGATCTTATCAGTACATAGTAATGTCGTTCGGACCACCACATTTGCGACGGAATGGGGATCTTATCAGTACATAGTAATGTCGTTCGGACTGAAGAATGCACCCACAATATTCTCCAGAGTAGTCATCGTAGCATTTAAGGAATTCATCCATCAGTACCTAGAAGTATACCTGGATGATTGGACAGTTTACAGTTTTCTGAAAAACCACGTGGAAGTTTTATGACTAATGTTAGAACGATTCAGACAGTGCCAGATATCACTAAATATAAATAAATGAATATTTGGAACACCGTTTGGGATACTATTGGGCCACATAGTATGAAAACAAAGCTTGTTAGTGGATTCGGCCAAGATTGTCGTTATTGTTAACTTACCAGTACCAAAAATAGTCTGATAGCTAAGAGTAACTTTAGGGAACAAAGAATACTATAGGAAATTCATCAAAGGATATGCACAGATCACATCACCAATGGAAAATATGTTAAGGAAGGATACCAAATACCAATGGAACGACGAATGTCAACACGGTTTGGATACCCTGAAGGAAAGATGGTTACTGCACCGATATTAGTATTTCCAAACTGGGAAAAGACATTCCATGTGCATGTAGATGCATCAACGATAACACTTGGAGCTATATTAGTGCAACTAGGAGAAGGAGACTTGGATCATCTGATTGCGTTCGCAAGAAGAAAACTATCCTACTCAGAACAAAATTATAACATGATAGAAAGAGAAGGCCTAGCCATGGTCTATGCACTGTAGAAGTTTAGAAATTACCTATTGGGGAAACACTTTAAGATGTTTACAGATCACTCAGCCCTGAAATACCTAGTCAACAAGCTAGTGTTCGGGGGGAGAATCTGTCGATGGTTACTGCTATTTCAAGAATTTGATTTTGTAGCAATAGTTAAACTAGGAAAATTGAATGCAGGACCTAACCACCTATCAAGGGACACAAATGGAGAAGAATCTACGAATCTAGAAGACACCTTTTCGGATGCACATTTAATCTCAGTACATATTGCTAATGACTACTTTGCAGAGATCATCCAGCACTTAAGCACAAGCACTGTGCCACAAGAATATACCACTGTGTAGAAGAAGAACCTGGTAGTCCACGCAACCGACTATCAACTAATCGTAGGACATCTATACAATATGGGTGCAGGCAACACTTTACGAAGGTACGTGCTAGAGCAAAAACGATAAATAATTTTAGCAGAAGCCCATGAAGGAATCACAGGAGGGCATTATGAAGGAAAAGATACCACACAGAAGGTACTACGCATAGGACTATGGTGGCCAATGATTCACAAGGACTCAAAAGAATACTGTCAGATATGCGATGTTTGTCAAAGGGTAGGAAAACCCAACAAAAGGGACGAGATGCCACTATGACCATAAGTAAAATTACAGGCATTTGATAAATGGACAATAGACTTTGTGGGACCCATTAACCCACTAGCCAAAAGGATAGGGGAAAGATACATTATCACCATGACAGAATACCTAACAAGATGGGCAGAAGCCGCACCAGTAAAATATTGTAGCGTAGAGACAACTGCACACTTCTTGTTCGAACAAGTGATCATTAGATTTGGGTTCCCAAGATTTTTGATGAGCGACCAAGGCACACACTTCATAAACAACACCATCCGTGCAATTCTCTAAGAGTTTGAATTTTATCACCAGAAGAGCACACCATATCACCCATAGGAAAATGGCACAGTAGAAGCCTTCAAAAAAATTCTAGAGAACACACTAAAAGAGATCTGTAATGTCAATAGAGACGAATGAGACCTCAAATTACCATCAGTATTATGGGTGTATAGGACTACATGCAAAAAGTTGACAAGGCACACACCATTCAAGATAGTATATGGCCAAGATGCGGTAGCGCTATTAGAATTTTTCGTACCCATCTTAGGCGTAGAAGCTATCACACAAATGACAAAACGAGGTGCAATAAAGGAAAGAATGAATCAATTATTGTCAATGGAGGAAGACCGAATCTTGGCAGGATTCCATCAACAAGTGCAGAAATCTAGAGACAATGCTTGGCACGATCGACACATTAAGAAGAAGACATTCAAGGAAGGATATCTATTATTGCTCTATGACAACAAATTGTTTCAACACCCGGGGAAGCTTAGAATGCATTGTCTAGGACCATACGAGGTAAAATATGTCACATACAGAGGAGATGTATAGTTAATAGATTTACCAGGTGTAGACCTTAGAGGAATGATCAATGGGAGCCGACTGAAGCTATACAAGGACGGTCGACCACCCACCGCGCAGTTAAAAACAAAAAAAAAAAATTCAAAAAGAAAACAAAAAGGAAACAAGACTAAAAAGCGCATAGCATACTAGAAAGAGAAAGGCCACATGACGTGCGAAACATAAATTCAAAAAAGGAAAGGACAATTATTACATACCAAATAAAAATGAGTGGGAAATGAAAAGTCGACAAAAGTAGTATGACAGAACAACACTCAGCGAAATTAAAGCACGACAAGGAATGAGGGAACATCACATTAAACATGCCAATTGGAGACAGAAAAGAAAGCATAATGGCAAGTACAAAAATACCACAGATGCATTGAATCCATAGTTATCTTGCATTAATCACATCATGGAGGAAGCGTCCTCAACAAGCTTCATGACAAGACCATACAACATGCGAGCATGAGAGAAACTAGTCTATTCGTGAAAGGAGAACAGAGAGAGAGCAATAACAGCCAGAACGAACAGAGAGAGACCACATAGCTCACCAAAGTCATTCAAAATCAACAAACGTTCGAGAGTCACCACTATGGAACCACCAAAGCCAACAGAACCAGGCCAAACAATAAGACCGACCAGGGTTCAAACTAGATCATGAGGACCGCTGGAGGAAAATGAGTAACAAAAGTCGGATATCGTCGATATCGATGAGATACTAGTGCACCCTACACTGATACTGAAAGAGATTCAGTAGCCACAAGCAGAGGCCATGAAAGAGGACATGCCAACAATGACATAGGAGCCTCAGAATGAGGAAGCAGAAACCCAACGGGAAGTGCAACCAGCAAGAACTCAAGCAGTCATGGAAGTCAATGGAACAACCCAAAATATGGGGGCAGTAGTGCAACCGGATGAGTCGCAAGAACCCAACCTAGGTCAACCAATAGAGGAGACCATTGGAACTACCTCAGCTTGGCCAGAATGGCTGATGGGGAAACAATCAAAAGTTGTTGGAACTTCTAACCAGCCACCACAGCAGGAAGACATGGTTTAGATACTAAGCTCACCTTGCAAGAAACTTGCAGCAGAAATTGTGTTACCATGCATACCAGAGAGAGTACAGGTAGAACCACAGCTACTGGGTTAGGTTGGGAAATTCAAGTATTCTGACCATGACGTATCAGATGAAACCAAGTTCTCGAAACTTGCACAAAGGGTCTTTATGAAGACCATAACCATAAACCAACTTGGAGAAACTATCAACTAACCACACCAGTGGGCAATTGGGCTAGAAAGAAAAAGAATCTTAGGTTTGCTGAAGTTACCACATTTTTGCAGAGGCTAGTATGCAACAACATGCATCAAGCATCTATTAGCAGTCATGCATGGAGGGGATATATGGCTGGATAAACCCGTCCCCATAACTGTTGAGCTTATCGCACAGATAACAGGGCTACCCATTCAGGGTATGGATCCCGCATTGATCGTGGATGACAAATCCAAGGAGAAAGTGTTGGAAGAAGAGATGAAGAATAAATATGGCACCTCCAGAGGAACGAGGGGTATCATAATCAAACGAATCAACAACACAACTACACAACTGGGTGTAAATATCTTAGCTTGCAAATTGCTCAGAAAATGATGCAAAGAGGAAGTACTAGTAGGAGTCATTGTAGTTGTAGCTCAGTGCGTAGAAGGCACCTTCATGAGCTGGGCGCCATCTATATTGAATTTTTTCCAGGTGGACTACAAGGATGCCCAGGATCTAGGCACATAATTCCATTACTCATGGCTGATCACCCTAATAGCCTTCATGGGATGGCGACAACTAGAGTATGTAATTTTTTTCACTAGACCGCAACCAACGGGAGAGAGATATCCATTACTGATATCTGGGCCACAGGCCCGACATAAGAGGGAGAACGGGGTCATATTCGAAGAATACCTACGGGACATACATGAAGCCATGAGTCGATCATGGAGAATAATACTGGAGGCTGTGACGCAATATGCAGATATTGCCAATTTCTGAGCCACAAGACATACAATGTGGATACAACCAAGCCAGGATCCAGATAGATAGTGGCTACTGATGTGCTACTACATCACATAAGGTGATATATACATGGTCATTAGTGAATGGCTTGATGAATGGAGGATCCCAGCGATTACCTGGGAAGTACCAGAAATAATAGTAGAAGGAGAGGCAGCGCAGGTGGAAACAAAGCTTCTGGAAGTCCCAGTGCCCAATAAGCCAAGGACAGGTCAAAACAAGCTGACTCAAGCAGATGAAGGGTCAAAGAAGATAGGGACCTAGAAGGGGCAGAAAGAGACTACACAACGAACCAATGAAAAGCCGAAACAAGCTAAGGGAGCAAGGGAGACCACCCCAAACCCCATCACACAGGAACCATGGGGAAATAAGAGACCAGTCACGCAGGAAGGAGGTGTGTGAAAGAAATCAAAGGAACAACGAGCATCGCCATACTATACAATCATGGAGGACGATGGGGAAATGATCGCCATAATGGTCCAAGATTTCTTAGTGGAAGATTTTGATCATGCAACGCATCACAGGGATAAACTGCAAAAAGAGCTGGCAGAAATGGGTCAGTTCATCAAGAAATTCGGGCAAGAACAAACAACAAGAAGCAGCAGAGGCACAGAGCCACTGACAATACATGCCAAATAAAGAGTGGAGGTAGAAGAATGAGACCCAATCCACCCCATGCCACATGAAAACACAATGATCTACAACAAACCTAACATGTTACGCATGGATGAAATTGTGGGGCAGACACCTCTAAAGTATTTGGAACACATCTAGTTAGTCTTGATACAGATGCTATCAAAGGCACTACACCAATTGTACGTTAGCGTCGACCATGAGGTACAATCTCATGCACATAAAAACTTAGTCAAGCTACAACAAACAAAGAAGCGCGAGGTGCTGGAAAAAGTATGTGAGCAGGCCAAGCTTGAAACTCAGGAGGAAAAAGAATGCATAGATGAGCTAGAACGAAGAGTGGGAGGAGGTTTTTAGAAAGTTCCAAGCACTGCGCAAGGGAATAAACTCTTGGTAGCAGGAAATATTGACCATATTGCGTAGGAAATTGATGAATATCAGAAGGAGATCGAGAATCCCTGTGAACAACTCACACCAACCACTCCATCAGAAGTAAAGGGGGAAAGGAAGCAGGAAGCAACAACGTAGCTACAGGATATGGAACAATAGGTTAGCACAACAACCAAATTTCTCTATAAGGAAACACAACTTTGGACAAGGTTGGAGGAGGATCCACATGTCCAACGCTGGCACAAGGAAGAGGAAAGGATCAATGCAACGATCCAAGAAATCAAATAGAGGTAGAAGACCATACCAATCCCAGAATGATTCAAAGGGACGCAAGAGATAAAGATGCAGGAATAACTTATCATTGCACAAACACAGAAACAAGAGCATCATGATCAAATAGAACCACTATAGGAACGGGTAGCAGAAATACTCGCACAAGCAGAAGGATCTAGAACACATATAACATAGACCCAGACCGAATGTGCAGGATTGCTGAGTGACGAAGTGGCAGTTCAGGTAGTAGACACCATCAAGGAGAAGACTGTGCATGCACTGACAAAAGAAGTAGAGCTCAAGGAAAAGTTCCATATGATCACCAAGGAGATCGAAGAAGCTTAGAAGGATTAGATGACTTGGGATGAGTGACATGTTAGTGTTGGGGGCCTATTGGCACCAGGATGAAGTTCAAATAAGGAGGATCGTGAGAAGGAAAGTGTGATGAAATGGAAGTAACAACTAGAAGGTAACAACATGCGCGCATGCAAGAAAGTGTGCACAAGGAAAATGACAACTGGAGGAAGAACAACACGTGTGCATGGAAGGAAGACCTAATGTTGGTAAGGTTAGGGTTTTGTTAATACATTGTAAATGGCTGAATATCCTAATATATATAAATAGAGATACACAGGTATCATAGATAGGTTGATTCACTTTTGTATTAGTTCAATTTCTGCAATACTCTATCATAGCTAGATAGGATTTAATGCGTTATGTAATATGGTCATGGACCAAGTTTGCAAGCTGTTGAGATAGAACATAGGAGGGGAGGAAGATCTGAGGATTAGATTGCAGGCGATGGATCCTGGTGCGATCTAGTTCACCTCATATGGATCTTACCCATCAGAGGGAATTGTAAGCGCATAGCGCTGGAGATGAAGAACTATCATAATAAAAGAGACAAGAGACAAATATTTGTGGACGTATCCGAAAAGGGGGTAAACCACGTTAATATATGTGTAATGTGATGAATTCATGTACCTCTTTTCTTCTTTCAACAATTCATTGTTATGCTTAATAAATGAGTTAATATATTGTTATGAATTACGAGTATGTTTTTCGGGAATTAAACTGTGAATTGGAAAAGTTCACTTGTGAGGAATAAGTAGATTACATTCACAGTTTGTAGCTCATGGCTCTGGTTATTAAACCCCTATCTCATACTCAATCCTAGGTTGTAAACACCTCAGTCTTACAACCACCCATTTAAAGCTATCTCGGGTGAAACTGTGCAGTACATTTTGTGCACAGTGTTGCCTTCTGGTTTACCAGGAGGGCCTATAGTTTTAGAGGCTTTGTTGGAAAACCGAAAGACATGAACCTTGGGTCAATAAATTAGATAGGAGAAGAGATCCGTTTAAGTCAAACACCCAACTTCTAATGGAGATATTCAAATGGTGTCTTGGCTAGGGGTTTAATAAAGATGTCTGCAATTTGTTCTGTGGTTGGAATGCAATGAACCTGGACAATCTGATTGGTGACCTTCTCTCTCATAAAATGGTATTTTATGGGGATGTGCTTGGTTTTGGAGTGGAATATAGGATTCTTTGACATGCTAATTGCACTAGTATTATCACAATGAATTGGGATCGATGTAGTATGCTTTACCTCCAAATTTTCAAGTGTCTGAATCATCCACAATACTTGGGTAGAACAAGTGGAAGCTGCTATGTATTCATCTTCAGTAGTCTATAAGGAAATGTAACCTTGATTCTTTCTCAACCATGCTACAAGAGAATATCCTAAGAATAATTCACCTCCATTTGTGCTTTTATTTTCATCCATGTAGTTAGCCCAATCATCATCTAAATAGACTGATAAGTGAAAATTCTGATTCCTAGGATACCATAGGCCATAGTTAATTGTTTCTTTCAAATATCTAAATATTCTTTTGACAGCTAGAAAATGAATCTGTTTAGGTGCAGACTGATACCTTCCTACCATTCCAACAACATGCATTATGTCTGGATGAGATGCTATGATGTACAACATGATGCCTATCATAGACCTATATGAACTTTGATCAACATTAGGTGAGTCATCATCCTTGCTTAACTTGCATCCAGTGACCATAGGTGTGCTCACAAGTTTAGAATATTCCATTTGAAACCTTTTAAATATTTCTCTTAGATATTTTTCCCGAGAAAGAAATATTGCTTCAGACCTCTGAGTAATTTGCAGACCGAGAAAAAATGACAGTTCCCCTATCATAGACATTTCAAATTCAGACTACACGACAGAAGAAAACCATTGTACCATTGAAGCATTATTACTTCCGAAGATGATGTCATCCACATAGACCAACACAATGAGCAAATCATTACCCTCTGTTTTGATATATAGATTGTTGTCAATTGTTCCTCTCTTGAACCGTTTTTCTTGAAGATACTTATCCAGTCTGTGATACCAGGCATGAGGATCCTGTTTCAACCCATATAATGATTTCTTTAGCTTGTAGACAAAGTCAAGATTATCTGTCAGTCAAAATCCTTCAGGTTGTTCCATATATACTTCTTCTTCTAGATCTCCATTAAGAAATGATTACTTAACATCCATTTGATATAATTTAAAGTTCTTATGACATGCATAGACAAGAAACATTCTGATTCCTTCCAATCTTGCCATTGGTGCAAAGGTTTCATCAAAATCTTGTCCTTCAATCTGTGCATAGCCCTTACAGACTAATCTTGCTTTGTTCCTGACAACTTGTCCCTACTAATTCAATCTATTCTTAAGGATCGATTTGGAACCTATGACATTTTTACCTTTAGGTATAGGAACCATCTCCCAAGTATTGTTTTTCTCAATCTGGTCAAGTTCATCATTCATGGATTTAACCCAATGGTCATCTTTGTTGGCTACATTAAAGTATTTAGGTTCAAGAAAAGACAAAAGGGAAACCTGAGATTGTTCCGAGACATTATTGAACTACTTTCTTGTCCAAACTCCTTAGTTTAGATGATCAACTATCCGATGTTCATGATTATTCTTCCTAATAACTCTGGAGGGTGTGTTTGTCTTGATCTCCTGGTTTGAGTCCTGCAGAGTATTTGTATCTAATTCAGAGTCTTCTCCGTATGATTCTTGGACCTGTTCATCTTGAGCTTCAACTGTGTCCTCTGTATTAGACTCAATATTGCTCACCTCTCTTACTGGGACTCCTTCATCAACCTTTAAATCAATGCAATCAACTAATTTATGCAATATTTTATTAAAGAATCTATATCCTTTACTATTGGTAGCATATCCTAAGAAGTTTCCTTCATCAAGCCTGTCATCATACTTGCCAAGGTTTTCATTATTATTCTTTATGTAGCACTTACTCCCAAAGACTTTGAAGTGTTTGATTGAAGCATGTCTTCCATACCACCATTCATAAGGTGTCTTATCACTATGTGGTCTAAGGTGGGTTTTGTTAAGAATATGGACTGTTGTTTGTATTTCTTATACCCAGTAGGTTTGACCAATGTTCTTCTCATTCATCATTGACCTGGATATTTGCTAAACTGTTCTGTTTTGCCTCTCAACTACTCCATTTTACTATGGAGCTCATGGGATTGTGTATTCTCTCTTGATCCCATGTTTATCACATAATTCCTTGAAATCACTTGACATAAATTCTCCTCCTCTGTCTGATCTTACTGCCTTTAGCCTGTTTCCTGTTTGATTCTCAGTTAAAGCCTTAAACATTTTAAATTTCTCAAATGCTTCAGCTTTTTCTTTGAGAAAAGAAACCCAAGTGAGTCTAGAGTAATCATCAATGATCAACATGAAGTAGTTTTCCTTCCCCGTGCCTTCCTGTCTTGATGGTCCACATAAGTCCATATGAACTAATTGGAGTGGTTTCTCTGTTGAAGTAGAGATCTTGGATTTAAACTGAGTCCTGGTTAGTATTCCTACTTGGCAGGGTTTACACACAGAATCTTGTGGCTTTGATATTCTTGGAAGATCTTTTACTGCCTCAATATTTTTGAGCTTGATTAAGTGGTCAAAGTTTAGATGTCCAAGTCTTCTATGCCATAACCATATTTCATCATGTTTGCTTAGATGACACTCTTCTCTATCTTCTTTCAACACATATACATTATTATCTATCCTTATGCCTTTAGCCACCACTTGTCCTACGTTTACAGACTTTATCTTACAATCTTTGGAAGTGAACACCACTTCACATCCTCTGTCACACATTTGACTTACACTGAGAAAATTATGTTTCATCCCATCTAAAAGAATAATATACTGGGATTTTCCTTTACCAATACTCAAACTCACCATCCCTTTACCTTTGATTTTACCTGGTTCATCATTTCCAAAGGTCACATTTCCTATTTTACTTTTACGTATAGACAAAAACTTATCCTTGTCTCCAGTCATGTTCTTGGAACATCCATTGTCTATATACCAGGGGTATTTTTGTTTTTGAGCTGAAAGTACTAACCCACATTTTTCACTCCTTTCTTTTTCCATGTGCTGGAATTTCTAGCCGAGGGTTTTATCCTTGGATATTCTTTGTAATCCTTCAGATGATAGTTTGCAGCTTTGTGGCCAAAGTTATGATAGTTATAGCATTCGAGATCATTGTTCAATAGGTCAAAGTGATTGGTGAAATTTTTTCTACTCATTGGTTGTTTGGTTCTATGTTGCAAACATTTTTTATTTCTTGATCTCCTCAGTTGCATGCCTCTAAACTTAATTTGACAATTTGAAATCTTATGACCAAAATTAGAGCAGTAAAAATAATAACCATGGAAGAAATTTTGGTACCTGAAGGATGGCCTTATTCTTGGAATTTGTTGCTCCATATTCTGATATCTTTGTTCTTGATCATGGATCATCTTGTCTTTATTAGCTTCTGGTGGAAGAGTAATCACATGGTCTGATTTTCTGTTGACTTGGAACTTGATCATCTTTACTGGATCTTTGCTTTCTGGCTCTTTGATGCTTGAACCACTTACATAACCTAAAACAATATTCAACAAAGGAGGTCTATGTTTTCTTAGAATGTCGTTTAGTTCTGCTGAGGCTTTAATGCTTGGAAGATTTTGGAGATACAAGGCTTTAAACTTCTCCATATCTTTTCTCATTTTTAATACATCTTCTTCCAAGGATTCACATATTGCCTTATTCTATGATAACCGCTCTTTTAGAATGTCTATTTTCTTTGACTCTTCTAATTCCACTTTTAACAGGGCAAAGTCTTCATCAGGTTTTTTACTGTCTTTCTGGAACTGTATCACCAATTGTTTTTTCTTTCTCTTCTTAAGTCTGAGTCTATCAATCTCTTCCAAATCACTGATTATCTCTCCTTCCAAGTCAACCATAGCTTCTTCATTATTAACATCACTTCCTATGATTTTATTATCATAATCCTCTTTGGCCATAGGCATAAAGTCATGAACCTTATCTTCACAAGCAGAATCACTATCTGTGTCTCTTGAAGAGTCATCATTGTTTACACATAAACTTTTATTTTTACCAAATCTCTTGAATTTGTACTTCTCTTAACCTTCAGAGTTCTAGTCCTTCTTCTTGTGTGGACACTTAGATGCAAAGTGACCTATCTTTCCACAGTTAAAACATTTTAAGGGAAACTTGCCTTGGTACTTTCCTGATCCTTTATTTAGTTTTCTCACAAATTTTGCTTCAATTTCATCAGGTTCAGAATCCTCATTCTCATCTTCTTTAAATGGTGCTTCTCTAGAGGTGGTTTTATCTTTACCTATCCTCTTTTCATATGCAGTCAATATTCCTAGAAGTTGATCAAAAGGTAGAGTCTTGAATTTGTACTTCTCTTAACCTTCAGAGTTCTAGTCCTTCTTCTTGTGTGGACACTTAGATGCAAAGTGACCTATATTTCCACAGTTAAAACATTTTAAGGGAAACTTGCCTTGGTACTTTCCTGATCCTTTATTTAGTTTTCTCACAAATTTTTCTTCAATTTCATCAGGTTCAGAATCCTCATTCTCATCTTCTTTAAATGGTGCTTCTCTAGAGGTGGTTTTATCTTTACCTATCCTCTTTTCATATGCCGTCAATATTCCTAGAAGTTGATCAAAAGGTAGATTTTTTAGATCATTAAGTTCTTCTATAGCAGAGACCTTTGGGTTGAACCTATCTGGTAGAGATCTCAAAATTTTCTGAACTAAAGAGGCTTCCTCAATTTTTTCCCCAAGTGATTTCATTGCATTTACTAGCTCTTCAACTCTCAGAAAGTACTTCCCAACAATTTCATCCTCTTTCATATTTAGCTGTTCAAACTATAGTCTGTAGGTTTGAAGCTTGGGATCCTTTACCATGGATGATTTTAGGGGCTAAATTTCGCTCATGGGATAATTTACCATGGTTTTTCCCAAAAACCAATTCTCTATTCTAAAAATGATTCACCCAAATTCTTTAGGATAAAATTATTTTAGCTTAAAAATCGCCAAAAGTTTATACAAACTATATAAAATCCATTAGAAATTTGAATATTTTAACAAAAAATTGCCAAACATTTATAGTTGTCATATGAGGGATTAGTAAAATTCGCCAAGGTTTCTACATTTTAGAATAAATTTCCATCCTTAAAATCATTCCTGTCCTTTACCTTCTCATTACCTTCATAACTGCTAATGAGTTTGTCCCACATTTCTTTGGTAGATTCTAAGTGCATAACTTTTACAAATTCTGCTTCTGCAAGCCCACTCAAAATAACATTCATAGCCTTAGCATTGATGCTAGATTCTAGCTTGTCATCCTTAGAAGATAGTACAACTGGCTTTACATAACCAATCTCTACCACATCCCAGACATCTGCACTTAAAGCCATTATGTAGGTTCTCATCCTAACTTTCCATAGGCAAAGTTTGTTCCAATGAACATGGGTCCTTATTGGTTGAATTTCCTTCATGGCTAGTCATGTTTAAGCTCTAGGATCTACCCTTAGATAAAAGGAACCAAATCTTATACCAATTGTTAGGAAAATGAGAGGGGGGGGGGGGGTGAATCAGTTGTTACTGTGCTTAAAAAATTATACCCATTTTAAACTCACTACAGAACACTTAATGATGATCACAATAATTCAGGGAAGTAAGCAATAGAGTATTCAACATCAATCACACACATGAATTATACATAGATAGATATTCCTGAGGAAACCCATAAAGGGAGAAAACCTCTTCTGTTTAATATGATAATTAGTCTTTATATTATGTACATTATCATTCTTATGAGCACCCACTCTTTGTGAGGCTACCGCCTCTGTTTTACAAGCTGCAACTTGCTGAGAGCACCAACTCTCTGGTTTCTCTAGAACCCACTAGAAGGAAGAAACAAATCCCTTTGTGTTCTAACACCAACTGGATGCAAGCACCAAATTCCAGTCACACAGGCACCAACCTGTGTAACCGAGAACAATCATTCTCCCTTGCACCACCCTACCACCTTGGTTTCTCTAGATGCCACCAGATGGAAGCTACAACTCCCTGTGTTCAAGAACCCACTTGAAACTCCGAGGACAACAATCCTGCCTAACACCTCCCTACCACCCTTAGATGTAAATATTTGTTACTGAAATTCATTGCAGTGATATAGTATTAATCAATGGCTTACCAGTATCATCATTTTTCTGCTACACTGCTCTACTCTGCTTGCATCAATGTCTTCCTTTTGACATCTTCTTGCGCTTTCTATTCTTCTAATCTGTCTCTGCTTTCCCACCTCAACTTTTTATTCCTCTCTCAGATCATGCTTCACTATTCTATCTCTTTTTGTTCATGCTATAGTCTCCATTACATACAGTTCAACTTGTTTTTCATATAAACAATAACCTCTCTTTGTCACGACATTATCCTTTTATTCATTCTCTCATCCACCGTTACACTCCCATATCCAACGCTCAAGTCGGCCATCTCAGAAAACTCATTTCCGGAATCTCAGAACACTCATTTCGGGAAACTTAGAATGTTAAAGAGCCATGATTCCAACGCTCAGGAATGAATGATTCAGTCACTCAGGAATGATGATTCAGTTAGTGTAACTGAATCCTAACAGATCAAGAAATCACAAGATGAAACAATAACCCTTCGATCAGATTTAGTTTGATCAGCGCCATCAGATTATATATTATTTAAATATCTTATCTCACATGAACAATGGCGGTGACCAGATGCTAGGCTTAACAAGCACTTGAGCACTTATCAATTCAACAATCATGATTCAATCTCCTGAAATGGATGACTGTTGTAACTTCGACATTTCTCCCTTCAAAACTTTTGGGTTTGAAACCTTTCAAAACTTCCGTATCAGATTTCACGAAGAGATCAGACGGTTTATGTTAATTTCATGGAAATGGATCAATCGTGATATTTGATTCTTACAAGGCTTAATCTGACGACTAGGAATTAATCAATCGTGGAGATGGATGACCACCTTTTACCCTAGGTCTTTGGATATTATACTTATGCCATCCTTCCACTATATCTTGATCAATGGTTGAGAGTGCATCCGACATCAGATCAACAGTCGAGATCTCCTTCGGGTCTTCGGACTTCGGAGATTTCAACTTACGCTATCCTTCCACTGGAGTAGATAGACATATGAGAATACACCCGAAGTGATATTTCATATCAGACAACTCATGTCCTTGCTGCGATGGTATGATAATGTACTCTGCCAAATATTTCCTTTGTTGATGTGGTCTACTAACATGGTCTGCCATATATGTCCTTTGGTAACATGGTCCACCACATGTCCTTTGCCGATGTGGTCTGCCACATGTCCTTGCAGACAAGGTTTGCTGATGTAATCTGCTGACATAGATCTCCCTGATCTAACAATTATCGTATGTTCTATAGATCTGATGGTCCTTATTCATTTCATATTTTTGGCTCTTCGGGCTTTGGGTTTTTCAAATCTCAAATTTTCTGGAGCATAACCTCCTTGCCTCTTTATATCTGAAGTGAATGATGTTCGTCGATCATGTTCTTAGATCGATGGCTCAATCTATCTATAGTGAAACTTTTCTAGATTATCCTGTCCTTACACTTGAATTGATCCGACGACTGATGGGTATTCGCATAAGTGAGATCTCAAATCTTTTACCTTGCTTATCCTATCCTTCCACTTGAAATGATCCGATGAATGACGAGAATTCGGGTTTGATCCAACGACTGAAGGGTATTCGAGATAATCAAACTCTCATCCCTTTTAGCTTATCTGGGCCTTCCACCAAAATGTGATCCAACGGTCGGGAAGACACTCGAAGAAGATCAACGATCAAGGATGATTGCAGAACCATAACTTGCGAGTGATTTAACTTGTCACCAAAACTCCGCAATTTGAAGGTGTGCGTCATTGGTGAGTCAACCAAAATTGTTGATCTTTGAGGCTATAAGATCTGACCGGCCTGAGTAATTATAGGATTGGAAATAACATGATCTTTAATTCTCCTTTCGTTCTCTGCAATCTATCCCCACCGTTTATATGGAGATTGCACATCCGACGGTCACAACTCAATCCGACTTAATCTAATCGCTTGTTGGATCAAACACATTCATCGATATCCAAGTCTACAAGATCTGACGATCTATACCAATTGCAGGATTGGAACTAGCGAGTCATTTAATTCTCCTTCTGATCTCCGCAATATATCCCTACCGTTGATCTGGCAATTGCTCAGTTGACGGTTATGACTTCATATGACTTAAAATGATTGTTTTTTGGATCAACCACAGTCTTCGATATTCAAGTCTATGAGATCTAATGATCTAGAATGATTGTGGGATTGGAACTAGCGGGTCGTTTAATTCTCCTTTCGCTCCCCACAATTCATCCCTTCCATTTATATGGCTTGTAGATCCGACGGTCATGATCCTCCAACGATCCTTAAGCCCACAGTCACTCATATAACCGACATCCATAAAATTGTTCGACAACACAGGTATTCCAACAGAGGACGAACACCTTCAGTAACCACTCACACAACCAGATCAAAGATCAACACACCGATGTTTTCACGTGGTAAAACCCCTACGGGGAAACATCCACGGCCCCAGCCAACGCGGC